>JARHVA010000393.1:3045000-3382500 GCA_037957365.1 Torreya grandis | reverse complement strand
TCATGGTGTAATCTAATGAAAAAATAAGTGTTGAGTAAATATTTAAAAAATAAATTATTGAATTATTCTAGTAAATCCATATGGGGGCATTATAATAACCTTTTAAAACACCTTAAAAACAAAATATACTAAGTCTAAAAATATAAATCAAGTTCCCATATATACTCAACACCATGGTGAGTACTAAAAACATATCTATTACCCATATGGAAACAAAAGAAGTAAAAATATCGTTCCATTCTCAAATGTGGATCAATTTGACAATGGGTGTTAGAAAACCCTAATTTCTCTTGAAATAGTTCACATATTAATTTTGACACTGATAGCTCACCCATAACCATAATCTATTGGATGGTTCAATGTGGGATCTAAGGAACACATCACTTAACAATGTCAATTGGTTTACAACATCAAGCCTTTCCAAGGTATAGTCATTTATGACATTGATCCATCAGACGTATGTGATGTTCTATTGGTCAACCATTTCTTTACCTTCAACATGTAGTTTATGAGTTAAATCATAAAAATGTTGTCATGGATATTTGTGATATGAGATACTACATACTAGAATTAGTCCCTAAGCTATCACTCATTAGCATAAAGTAGTGTAAGAATCTATTCACATATAGTAATAAGTTTGTAAATTTGATAGTAATATTTGAATGATGGAAATTCCTTGTATCACTAATCCATATGGTAATTCCTTTAGCATTAGTAGCATAAGCCTTAGAGTTAAACAAGTTATAATAATACAAGGATATTTTTTAGCTACCAATGGAAGTGCCTACACACTATGTAGTGAAACACACTATTGATTTGATCCTTCTATTACCTCTATATAATTATTATTTATACCATAGATCATTTATAGAGTATTTTAAAATCAAGTAGTAAATACATAAACATATAGACAAAGGACATATCAGACCCAATTTAGTTTATCACCTTGTGGCAGCCCAATTTTTCTTAAACCAAATAAAAATAACACATGTAAGTTATGAATTGATTATAGATCTCTCAATGCATAGTGAAGAAACACTATCATCTTCCAAGCATTAATAACTTGTTTGACCAGCTCTATACTGAAAAATAATTCACCAAAATTGATCTTAATTTTTATATCATCATATTCTTATTGAACTTAAAAGTGTATGAAAGATAGCCTTTAATATCAAATAACATTTTTTTGAATGGTTATTCATGCCCTCTATCTTGACCAACACACCAACTACATTCATGCGGATGATGAATGACATTTTCAAGCTATTCATTATGATTAATGATAACATCCTTATCTTCAAAAAAATTAGGATGAAAATTTGATCCATATAGAGAAAATGCTTGACACTTTGTAGAAACATAAGTAGAATGCTAACATGGATAAATGTTCATTTTATATGCAAAAGATATAGTATATAGGATACATATTATACATATAAGGAATGCATGTGGACCCATCTGAGATTGAAGTCATCTAGGAATGGCCACAACCAAAGAATCTCATAGAATTACACAACTTATTGGGATTATTCAATTAATAAAGGAGATTTATACTTGGTTTTTCTTATGTGACTTAGCATCTAAACTAAGTTACCAAAGGTAGCACTAAATAAAATCTCAAATAAGAAGCTACACAATAAAAAGATTCAAATTGCTAAAATGTAGACTTTATTATACACTAGTACTTACTTTACTAGACCTTAAATAACCACTTGATCTTGATATAAATGCATCTAATTTCACACTTAGATCAGTCCTCACTCAAAATGGTCATCTAGTTACAATCACATAAGTAATAGATTGTAATATAAAGTACCTTCTTTTAGCTCTATCTAGACCTTGTGGGCACTCATTGGTTTGAAGAAAATGGATCATATTTTGTGTCCAACTTCTCATTGATGAAGGTGAAGCTATCATAGGGTCATCATGGAGTGATAAAACAACCTCTTTTTTTTCTTTTAAATCTAAATCAAGATGCTCACATAACCCCTTTTCTTTCACTAGCTTAGTTGTCTTGATTTTTACATCATACTCCATCACTTTTATGATCCAACCAGCCCTTTTTCATTTAAGTCTCTACTCAAAATTAAATCTTTGATAGTAGGATGAGGTACCAATATGTGAATCTTGTTTTTATATAACATATGCCTAAACTTATTTAGACTTCTAAAAATTGAAAGTACTTGCTTCTCAACATATGTGTATCTTACCTCATAACCTTCCAAACCTTGAATAAAGAAGGCAATAGGCTACTCCAAGTTTCCTTAATTTGATTTAGTAAGCATGGAAGAGATTACCTCCTCATTTACAATGGTATATAATTTTAAATTCTTTGATAAATTAGGACTTACAAGATTTGGATATTGGGCAATGGCTTGTTTAATCTTTTCAAATCTTTCCTTCCTTTTTCTAGTCCAACTGAACACTTCATCCTTAGCATAGAGGTTAGAATCTTGACTAAATTATAAAAATTAGGAATGAAGCTCCTTATGTAATTAATTTCCCCAAATAAAATTTTCAAACCTTGCTTATTTTTGGGCAAAGCCAATGCCAAGACTGCACTCACCCTTTTAGGATCTATGGATAGGCCCTTCTTTGAGACAATGTGTCCTAAGAGTTTGCCTTCATGGATAAGAAACACATATTTATTTAGATTAAGAGACATTCAAAACTCTCTACATCTCTCAAAAAATTACCTAAGGTGATTCAAGTGATACTTTGTATCCTTAAAAAAATTGTGACATCATCAAGATACACCAACATAATGTCATTTATTAGTCCTTGAATAGCCATATCCATTACACATTGAAATATAGCTCCATCATTAGACAAGGTAAAAGGAATTTTATTATTAATAATATTTACCCCATTTAGTAGTAAATGTTGTCTTATATTAGTCACTTTATTTCACAAAAATATGATTGTACCTAGAATATCCATCAAGGAGAGAAAACCTTTCAATACATGCAACAACTTGCAAAATTTTCTCCATAGAAGGAAGAGGATAATGGTACTTCAAGGAAACTCTATTCATGTACCTCAAATCAACACACAACCTGATTTCTCCATTATTATTCCTAAAAGTGACTAAGTTTTCCAACCAAGATGAATGCTTAATAGGAAAAATGATTTTAGACTCAATCAATTTAGTAAGCTCCTTATTCATGAGAGGCTCCATCTTAAGATTGATTGGCCTTTGTCTTTGCTTTATAGGATTATCATTCTCATCTATATATATTGTATGTTGAGCCAAGTTTGGATCAAACCCCTTCAAGTCACTATATTCCCATGCAAAGACATAAGAAAACTCCTTGCATAACTCAATGAAAGAATGTTTCTCTTCACTAGTACATACATTCCCAAGTGCAAGTAACTTATCCTTGAAGATTTTTACTTTCTCATAGTTTTATTACTTAGTATACATTATTAAATTTTCATTATACAAATATTAATCATCATTAAGGATACTCTCAAGTGTGACTAGGCCTTTAGGGAGCTTATTTGACTTCAATTATACAATCTACCCTCCATATTGTTGTTGTAGTTTGGACTGATTTTTGGAAGAAAACTCAACCTCCTCTTATATAAAAAGTGATATTTGTTGGTCATTATCAAACACTTTCCAATTAGTGACATTATCTAGTATGGAGAGCCTTATAATCACCATGAGATGTGGTTTGTTCTTATCTTCTCCTATCCCCTTTAGAACATCAAATTGAGCTCCAATTCCTACCAACCTATCAACATGTTTATTGTCCTCTCTTGGGATAGCTTGGATGTTGAATTCTTAGAAATCCTCCACATTTATGGGTTTAGTTATACCCACCCACCATTGGAGATGATGTAGGAGTCAAATCAGGTCCTTGATTATCCCCTTGTGTCTCTTTAATAGCCCTCTTCTTAGACCTAGTGTTAGAGGACACACTAGCATTGACATTGCTTGGATTCCCCAAATGATTGATGGCACAAAAATCTCCCTCCAAATGATTTTTGAGAGTATAATTATTTTGTATTTTTCCATATCCATTCTAATTTTCACTCTATTTTTCATTGAAATTTCAAAATTAGAAAGTTGAGATGCTTGATTACCTTTCATTGTCATGGCTTGATTATATATCTCATTGGCATAGGCAACTTGGTCTTGATTTTGGTAATAGGGAGGATAGAATATTTTTTATTGGAAAAAAAATGAGTGGGAAAAGATATTTATAAGATGATGGATCATTTGTATTGTAACTTTGGTAAGGTCTAGCTTGAGAGATTTAACCTTGGCCTTGATTATTTCCTTGAAAAGGAGGCCTATTTGTTTGCCCAAACTGATTATAGGACTAATATGGCCTATAAATTTGAGCTTATTTCCATTTAAAGGAAACCAATTCATTATTAATACTTTGTAAAAGAATCTTGACTTCATGAATCTCATTGGTGGGGATAATGGAAGACTTTTCTTGACTAGGCAAAGGAGCCAGGTAGGTAATGTAACTTGACTAGGATGCTACAAATCAAGGAACAATGGCATTGGTGGCCTAAGAAAAATATTCCCTACTTGAACACTATAATTCTCAACATTTATGATTATCTCATAGGTAGTAGGTAGTGTATTCCCACCTATGGATTGGATCATCATGGCTAAATCACTATTTAATGCTTTTAGATAGTACAAGAAGGCATAATTTGAAGTAGGTCTCATAAGGACTAGAATCCTATCCCTTGTCTTTTGAAATCTAGTATTAAAATATTGAATAAAATATTGTGGTTCCCTTTTGATAGTGGTCAATTACTTATTTATTGATAGATGATCACTCTTCTCTCCAAACTTCTTAGTCAATAGATCTCCTAGTTTATCCCATGAACCAATAGAATTTTTAGGTAGAGTCCCATACCAATCTAAAGCTTTTACTTTAAAGGACAATGAAAATAACCTATTATCCACATTATCTTGAGTGATATTATGGATATTTAAAAAGTTTTCTTTGTTTATAATGTGTTCAATGGTAGTAATAGGACCTTCTCCACTAAAATATGGAACACTCTTAAGGGTTGCTCTTGGAATTTGGTCATATTGGGTAAGATTCAAAGGAGATGGTTTGATGAAGTCTACAAAAGGTTGGTTCCTATCCATCTTATAATATATGATATGGGTATTAGAGGTTGAAATTAGTAATAACTTGGACTTCTTAAACACCAACTCTCTTGAATAAGGATGAGTATTCACAAACCTAAACCTTTTGATAGAGTACAAAGGCAATTATAAAAAATTAAAGGGTATACCTTTAGTAGTAGACCTATTGGTCACCCTTGGCATGTAAATTAGGGACTTATCAGCAAAAAAAGAGTTTAAAACATTATCGGAGTCACTAAGTACTGAATGTATATGTTCTTATAGCCATAACTATGCCAAGACTAGCACCAATCTTGGATAATCTTCTATGACTTAGAGTCACATCGGACATGACAAAAACTATTATCACATGGATTTACACCCATTGATAAATTTCCTATCTCTCCTTATCCAATTTTCACAATGGAAACATCTCTCTTACTATGGGTATTAATTTGATGAGATGAATCTCTAGAAGGGCTAGTTCCCTTGATTCACTCTTTGAAGTATTTTCTTGCCTATCAAATTTGGATGAAAAGGGTTAATAAAATAACAAAGAAAGATATAAAGGGTGATTCACCAATATTTTATTTCCTCCTATTGACTGAACTTATACTACTTAAATCAAAACAAAGCTTCTCTTAAATAAAACTCATAAGATAAGATAGATTGTTACATCAATGTTTCATAAGCTAGGTTCAAGAAGGTATTTTGATACTTATGAGGGAAATGAATGATTCCTTGAGATAATATAGTCATTTAATACTTATAATAAATTTATACACTTGAAATAGAACACTAACAAATACCTATAACAATCACTCTTTTGTACACTTGGTGAACAATCAGGGATAATATGCTAGAAAAAATCATCTTCTACTAGACAAGACCAACAAGATTATAATAACACCCAATTGTATAGCATGTAAATAGTAAAAATAATTTTTTTATTTATTCAAGATTCATTCAAGTACAAATATGGCTAGGGTTTCACCATTAATTAACGGAGGCTACTAAAAAAAGCAAAAAGAGTCAATATTTATAGCCTTTGAGAAAAAAACAAGATAGGGGACGTCCAAAAGTCACTTGGACACTTTTAAATAAAATAAAATAGGTTAAAATTGTATGATAAAGATATATTTAATGAAAAATTAAATTTTAAGAGTACCAAGTGTCCATACAAGTCATGAAACTTATGAAAAATGGCATAAAACTCCTAGTCTTGACTTAAAAAATTGCCTTCATAATTTGAACCTATTTTAACATCCCACCACTAACAAGTTATAGGTATAATTATTGGGATAATATTATAGTCCTTAAATAATTCATCTCCATGAATTTTTTTCATTCATGCTCATCTTTAAACTCATGCAAGGAAGCCATCACTGTCTATAGTCTAAAAAACTCCTTTTTCAATCACCCCTCACACTTGGCCTCAAAAATTCCTTAAGTTTTCCATTAAAATACATGGGAGGGATTTAATTACACCTTTAAATACCCTCCATGGCCTTATAGGCATCAGGTATGCTTAAAAATCCTCACACTTGGAGTCTTCACCCTTTTCACCTTTGTGTCCACTATGCCAATTTTGACTGGCTAAAAGGAGAGCTATTATTTGAACACTTAAAAGTTTTACCTTAGAAATAAATTACCATAAAGAGTTATAATAAGTCTAAATAGTTCCTCTAATATTGAATTTATCTTATGAAACCTCCTATAACCTACAAAACAAAAAAATGGTCAAAAATACCCTATTTTGCATGGTGTCCATACAATTCCATATAGCTCATCTATATGAGAAGAATAATAAATTAGTCATATACAAGGTCAAATTTATTCCATGTTCAAACTATGTCATTTGGATAGCTCTCAAAGCATGTTTCCTCCATCAAGTTTCGGTTGAGGGTTTAGTAGGGTTTTAGACAGTTTTTGGTCTTAATCTTTATGCATAAATATTTGACATTATAACTACCACTAATTGCAAAAAACTTAATTCCAAGGGACCCTAATAACACCTTCAACTTCCTTTGGTTCCCATGAAAAGTCTTAAAAAAGATATAAGCATTTAAAGTCACCATATCGAGCTTATTCTTGCCTTTCTTGCATGCTTATACCCTCTCTAAGCTAAAAATAAATTTATTATAAGTTTATTTGCATATCCAAATATAAAATGTGTCTCACCTCCTAAACATGTCTAAATCAACTATATATCCTTCCAAAATTTAGAATTTAATATGGACCCCAAATTGGTTCTAGGTCCCTTGAAGGCCTAAAGGGATTAACATGTACCTTACAAGTTTGAACTACTTCAACTGATATTTCATGAATTTTATGGTATATAATGCTAATTCATTATTAATTAAAATTTTTGAAACCATCACATAACCCCTCAAACATTCCACTTCTTCATTTTCCCTCATTCACTAATTAGGCCTAGTGAAAGCTTACCTAGTTAGACTGTGTGCAAGAGTATTTTTTTGATCCTAAGGGGTATGAGTTTTTTATAGTGTTTATCATCACATATTCACCTTAAATACACCTCTAAATAATTTTTCTATAAGTTTCCAAATCTTTATATCAATCTTTTTACCTGTTTTTCACTCACTAGCTCACTTTACCAAACCTTGACTTTCCTAGACAGGCTAACCTCTGATACAAAACAATGAGGTATATCCCTAATCCCCATGGAAAATTAAATATTTTTGGAGTTTTTCCAAATCCTTGTGATGAATTATATAAGTGGTTTTAACTTTATTCTATGGTTTAGGTGTCTAACCAATTCCAAATGTCTAAAAAAACCTTTAAAAGGCATGTTTTCCTGCATTTTCCTCAAATCCACCCAAGAGTAACCCTTCCATGATAAACCCATGATTATATGCTTATTAAACATGTTTCTCATCCTTTATTAATTCTTATTAATCTTTTTACTCACCCCAAAACATTTTCTTTCCTCAGATTTCTCATACTTGCCTATTGAGCAAAGAGGTTTCCTAGTTCAATGTACGGACTATTATCCTTTGACCAAGTAGGGGAGGTATATGGTCACCTTATCAAGGTTTTTGGCTTGTAAATACACATATTTTACTATAATTAATCACTTTATAGTGATTTTATCCTACCTCCCTTCTCTAAATAATCCTATTCCTTACCTTACCTCCAAGATTATACCCTACTGGACTAAGACACATATATTTAGGGTTTATTGTAGACTACATTTACTTCCTTGAGAATTGGTTATGTGTGAAAGGAATACTCATTTAATTATGAGAAAATTTAACACTTTATATCTTTCCATACCCTGTACTCACCTCATCTACTCCTTGGACTCAAAACTGATCTTCCTCATTATGACTGAGACACCCTATTTACCCCTACTTGTAGGTGTCTATGAGTGTACTTAGGCCTTGTGTTAGATGTATGGAGGATCTTAATGAACTCATTTTGGTCTCAAGATGCATGATGAAACTAGAGTCATTATTAGAGAACTTTAAGACACCTCTTTGCATCAACCTTTAGGTCACTGTCTAGGCTGAGATGCTCTACCCTTAAACCCTGCTTGTAGGTGCATATAGCCTTATTCATCTAGTCATGGTTCTTATAGGTCTCCTTGAACCCCCTCTTAGGTTTCACAACACCAATATTCATCTTGGGTTTACTTAATTCTTCTATCAAACATAACACTTTTCTCTCCTGCTTAGACTAAGAAACCTCTACTTGTAGGGCTTGCAATAGGTGTTTACAACCTTAATTGAGGTGATTATAATGTTGTTGAAACTTCTCTACAGCTATAGGAAAATTATAATATATTTTTGTATATTGTACTCACTAAAAATGAATTTTGGACTCCTTATCTTAGTTCATTTCACCATGATTGAGGTATCTTACTTTTGACTATTGTAGGTGTACATTCCCTACCCTTAAGGAAACGTATAGGTAGTCATGAGGGGTTGTATAGGAGTGTTCCCTTTTTTTATTACTTACCTTCAAGTCATTAGTGAAACCTTCCATCAATTGAAACCATATAATCCATGGGTATTTTTTTAAGGTTTCTCTTTAGGGTGACAAAAGGCCATTTACATCTTCAGGCTTGTAGATGTTACTAGAGCATTTTGGTGTGTTTTAGGGCATGTTTGAGGCCTCAAACAACCTATCTTCACTTATTTTTAGACTTTCATTCTTTTCATGTAGACTCTCCATGATAGGTTCTGAAATATAGGTTAGGTTATATGCTTTTAAACACTTTTAAATCATGTTTTAAGATACTTACAAGAAGCCCCCTGACCTTTATTTGGACATTTTAGGGACAACCTCCCAGAACATGATCCTTTATCTACTCAACATGATTGCACACCTCTTTTGATTATTTACCACTTTTTATGGGTCTATCAAGGCTTGATTATCATGCCACATCCTTATGTAGGTTTCCAATTGTTTCATCCTCTCCATGAAATCATTTTAGTACCCTGCTCAGCCACTTATAGGTAGATGTTTTGGTACACCAACAATGAGCTAGATATGAACAATATTAAACTACCCAGGAATGTGAAATTTGAATGTTTTTATCAAATATCCTAATACACCTATATTAATACTAAGAGGTTACAAAACATTTTAACCTTCTCACACCTCAATAAGCAAGGATCTTATAGGTGTGCATTAGGCTATTTTACACAGGCAGGGAATGGAATTGGGAAAAAACATGGTGATGAATAGCTTAAAAATAATCCAAATACATTTACAATCCTAAAATACATGATCTCCATGCTTGGATACCTTAAAACCAATTTGAAACTATCTTTTTCAACATAAAAAACACATGTATATACATGGAATAAAGCAAACAAGGGCATCAAATGACTACTTGGCATGATGAATGAGTATATGATCAAAATTTAACTTTACCAAACATATCAAGTGTACGCCTTATAAATCCTAATGGTTTAAAAAACTAATACACTTTGATTACAACTCCATGAACAAGTTTAACAATCTTATACAGGTGACTACAAGTGAAGTTGGGCAAAGAGTTGACAATGGTGAAAGTCAAGGTTACAAGTTACTCAAAAGATGGCATGGTGAAACAAAAACATGGAAATAGGTGTTAAAATTACTTAGAGAGCTATGGAACACTATTTCCCAGCTATATGAGACCCCTATAGGATAAAAACACTTAGCAAATAGGAAGAACTTTAGCTAAGACTACATATGGTGACACCCTCCTATAACATGGACTAATTTTCTCATCCGAACATTATGAAATATGAAACTAAGAATTGGGAAAATTTTATAAGGAATAAAACATACTCTATAGCCAACATCACCAATTGGTTCATACATATTTGACCAAAATAGAGCAAAACCTATAGGGTGCATGAAACAGCTACCAGAAAAGTATAGTCAACTTCATGAGGATGGTTCATGAATCACATACCACCATTATTCAAAATATTTATATTTAAATTAAATTATATAATTTTAATATAACCTCCCAAAAAAATTACTTGAAACATCTTCCACTATTTGTATTGAGCAAAAACCTAAAAGTCACTTTTGTGTGTCTAGAAAACCAAGAAAGGTGTAGAATGGTTTTGGCCTATAAATGGCATTTACAAAGATAATAAAATGTAGGGATGAGTTTTAGGAAGGTTAAAATTCCCTCCATGATATTATCCCATGTGGTACACTTCCCCATGAACTATAAAAGTTCTATTATCTCCCTTTTTCAATTGATTTCTAAAATTTTAATTAGAAAATATAAAATATTCTAATCTAAATTACATCCTTAACAGTTATATTAATCTATTATACATTTTAAATTATAATATGACACCTATTCACCTTTTTAACCATGCCACTTTCATTAATGACCCTTAAAAACACATAAAATGACCCAAATTGACAAATAAGCTAATGAAACTATGACTAAGGATATAAGTCCATTAGATAACATCAAATAAAATTTAATACACCACATGAAAATAAATTATACCCCCTAAAACATATATAAGTTAGTTTTTTACCTAGGTGTTCCCCAATTTAACCTAAAAGTCAAATTTAGTCAACAAATTGGTGACTCATAGTGATAGTATGATTCCTATACTAACTAGACTAGTAGCCTTGTCCTATCATGGGATAAGGGAGTCAACGGTTTATTGAATACAACTAGTGAGGACTTACCCAAAACTCACACAAAATAACCACAACACACCAAGTAAACACAAGACAAAGTAAGACATAAATAAAACTCACACATGTGCTTAAGCACTTAGGGAACACAAGGAAAACAAAAAACTATGTACAAGTAGAGAGGAGAAACTTAGTGTTGACGCAGTGGATTGCACCCTAGATAGGAGGCTGAGATCTTACCTTCCACACGCAACAATGGAAACTCCCCTCTTGCTTGTGGGCATGGCAAAACTAGGGGGAGAGTCTCTAGATAAGGGCTAGCTCCCTTTGATGTATCTTTTAGGTCTTAGACTTCCTACTGCTAACAAATAAATGAAAAACGGGGGGGGGGGGATGAAAAGGGAGAAGGATGTTGAAAGTAGAACCTAAACCTAAACTAAAAGGTGATACACCAAAAAATTTGATCCACTCAGCCTGAACATACACTTTTCACCAAGAAGAAGATGTCATACACTTCATCTGATGTGGGAAACTCTTCTGTATCAGTGAGTCAGGGGTCTATATAGATACAGGGAGGAAGAACTATCAAAGGTGTTCTGAGACACACTTTGGTAGCCTATTCACATGCACTTATATTCCTGTTGTAGACACTTTTGGCTACCCTGCAAAAGAAGAAACTTCACAAGGCACTAGACATGTTGGAATCATCTTGTGAAAGCATAAAATAAAATCACTTAACATAAAAAGAAAACATCAACATATGTGTGAGTGCAAGTTAAAATGGAGCTAAAAATTGCTAAGTCTTGATTCAAGGTAAAATCTAGCAGAGTTCTACCTTACAAACCTTGAGATTTTTGGGTAGAGCTTTGCCTTATAGGCTGAGAGATCCTTTCACAAATGAGAAGCTTTACAATATATAGAAAGAGGAGAAGAAGTAAAGGTACCCCTTTGGAAAAGACTTGTAGTGCCCTTTGACAAGTTGGCCCATGTGCGTTGAGAGCCTCGATAAGAGGAAGTTGCTTGATAGATAATGATGTGTCAGCTCCTACTTTGACTTTGGCATTCAAACATTAATGTGAAAGCATGGGCCATGCCTCTTTTTTACAAATAGACTGATTCCTTTCAGATATTCACGTGGTTTATCTGCTCATAAATGCAAAGTGGAGAAAATAGGTTGCGTTGCTTATTTCTTTCACCGTTTGATGACCACTTGGCAAACACTATTCCAACTACAGGAGTAAATCCTTGAGTCGACACCTCTCTTTTCCACCTAGATTATTTGTTCATTTTTGCACTTTGTCTCTTTCTAGTTTTGTCTTCTTTGTCTCCTTTGGCCCTCGAGGCTATCTTCTTGGTGGGTCAATTGGTTCACTCGCAGCTTGTCCTTAAGCTTTTTCAAAATCAACGACTATTTCACCACCTTAAATTTGACATTTGTGCACCCATCACTAGGCATTTGAACTTCCAATGGCTAGTTTGTTGTGCTTGATTTTGACGTCTTTAGGCCCATCAACCCTTAGAAATTCTTTGGCCTTTTCCTTTCTTTTATCTTCTTATTGCTTCCCTTTCTTTTGGGCTTCTTATTTTGAACCCTCTCGAAGGGAAGGTAACCCTTCGGCTTTGGAAAAGTGTCCTTCATTTTGGCTGAGAGTCCTCCACAAGGGCACCTACCCTTCGGGGTCCTTTGGCTCCCTTAGTCTTGAAATCCTTCAGACAAAATGTCCAAAGGAATTCCTTTGGACATTTTGTCCAAAGGATTTCTCCCTTTATTTTTCACTTATTTCCTCAGGTCTTTTCACTCAGCCACTTTTCCCATGGATTTTCTCTCAACTAATTTTCCCACGGACAAAATGTATACGAGAATTGTCTCGCTCATTCCTTTCTTTCAGAGACTTTCTTCAAGTTTTTTACCTGCGGGTCTTCCTGAATTTCTTCAAACTTTTTGTCTAAAGGAATTCCTTCAGACAAAAGTCTGAAAGAAATCGCTTCTACCGTTGCCTTGTCTTTTCCATGGCAAGATTTTCTTCCAAAGAATTTCTTTAGACAATTCCTTCAGACATTTTGTCCAAATAAATTCTCTTCTTTGCCTTAAACAAATTTCCAAAGGAGACTTACCCTTTCGGCTCTCTCTGTGGCCTCTTTGCAAATGTTCCCTGCCCTCCGCAAGGGCACTTGAGTTTGAAACTTCCCTCCGCAAGGGCACTTAGAATGGTCCATTTTATGCCTAAGTGAGAACTTGTCTCTACCTGTAGAGTCCATAGAAACTCTCTATAGAGTCTGTAGAAACACTTGCAGAGTTTGTAGAAACACTTGCAGAGTCCATAGAAATGCCTGCAGAGTCCGTAGAAATGCTTGCAGAGTTTTTAGAAAACTTGTAGAGTCTATAGAAATGCCTAAAAAGTCTATATAAACTTATAAGACTTGTGCAAAATCAAAAATGTACTGGCTTAGAATAGCAGGGGAAAAAGGGGGGACCAATTTTGGCCTGTAGGACCAAAATGGTCAACAAATTAGCGACTCCCAAGGGAAGCATGCATGTTATTCTTAGAAACTAGTTGCCTTAGAATCCATTGGGAACAGAGTCAGAATGTAGCTTGAAATATTAGTAACAACCCCAATAGATCCAAGAATCAATCATGAAGCTTTTACCCTAAACATAAAGGAAAACACACACAAGGCTAAAAACATTACTTGTGCAAACTACACTTAGGGAAAATAGGAAAAGAAACTGAAAGAAAATTACTATATATAGATAACTAGGTATATTTTCCTCCCTCCTAGATCAAAGGGAAAACTTCTTAAGTCCCCTTCTTGGCTAGGAAACTTATGGTTCCAGACAAGTGGCTAAATGGAATGGAGACTTGGCGACCTGCTCCTCTTGCCTGTCACCTTGGTTGGTTTACATCCGAGTGGATCAAAATCAAAAATGCTTTCAACATATATGTACAATTCTTTTTCTTGGAAGCTTATTGATTGTTTTCTTTTCATGCTGGTGCATTTTATCTAGAAATTAATGGTTGTTGGCTCATCACCATAAGCCCTTTATTGTGCATGGTCCCTTTACAATGCATCATGAACTGGATCATCTCCTTCTGCCTCGTTGAAGACTCTATCAGACTTATCCTCTACTTCATCTTGGCCTTCTTAAAGAAGGGTGATTGTTGTGATGTCTGAAATGGAATCACAAACTGATTGCTCATCCCATAGAACATCACCCTTTTGTTCAAAGCTCTCTTCTTCAAGGCTTTCCTCAAGATGGACCAGCCTCTCCTTTTCTTGCTCAAGGATCAGAGTCTCTTAGTTGTTCAAAGACATCCATCTGATCCTCCTCTAATTTAGGCTCCTTAGCATAGTCATCTTCCTCATCAAAGCAACAAGGGAGTTCATCAAACAAATGGGGAGAGAGCTCACCATGCTTATGTTCCTCCTCATATTGCTGGAACATCTGCATGTATGCATGCCCTGTGTCTTCTCCATTATCGATGATGTCTTCACAAGGAGCATTAATGATGATTTATTCTTCATTGTCACTCATGATAGCCTCTTGAGAAGCTATAGATTAGATCTTTTCTTCTTCACTGACCTCCCACAAAATAGGTTCCTCCTTGAGAAGGGGTGAAGTGAAAAAACCATGTGGAAGAGGAGGTAGTCCTTGAGCTAGAATCGAATGATTCTCCTCCTTCCATTTGGCCAACACTTCATCTATATCAGGTGTGCCCTGATAGCTCTCTTGGAGGTGTGTAGATGGGGTGTGTTTAGACATGTCCATCACATGTTGGCTGAGGAATCTTGCTCTAGATTCCAACTCTATAATTCTCTTGGCTATATCTTCTTGAAAGAGCCTTTCTTAAAGGTATTAGGAATCATTATGATGATTAGGAGTAGGTTCATATTTTTTAAGGTTTTGAGAAAAACCTTTCTTCTCCTCCTTCTTTCCCCATGATTCCACTATTTCCTTCCAAGTCAGGATCTTGCCATCATGATTAGTGATCTAAGGGAGTTGAGAAAGACTAACAGGGGTCTGTTGGTGAATAAGAAGAGCTATTTCAAATGAAAGTGCATTTTGGCATGTATAATCCATTGCTTAGAACCACATACCTTGTATTTCTTCATATGTTTTGATCAAGCTCAGGCTATTCATGGAATCACCTCAAATAACTCTCCTAGTTACCCTTCTACAATGAGGGAAGTAACGTTGGATTTTGAGGTGGTTTCATGATAGCCTAAGCTTGATAAAACCATATAAATATGTGATTTCTTGATGGCACCAAAATTGCTTAACCAGTTGATTCAACTCAGAGTCACCATTGTTGTTGATGAAAAGCCTCCAAAGGCTGGTTGGTTGAAGAACACACCAAAAATTCTTCAACTCTTTATACAAAACTTGTCATATTTGGTCCCAACAGTCACACCAAAAACTATTGACATAGTGGATTGCACCCTACATAGGAAGCTGAGCTCTGCCTTCCACATGCAACAATGGAAACTTCCCTCTTGCCTATGGGCCTGGCAAAACTAGGGGGAGAGTCTCTACATAAGGGCTAGCTCCCTTTGGTGTATCTTTTAGGTCTTGGACTTCCTACTACTAACAAAAAAATGAAAAAGGGGGGGATGAAAAGGGAGAAGGATGCTGAAAGTAGAACCTAAACCTAAACTAAAAGGTGATACACCAAAAAAGTTGATCCACTCAGCCTGAACATACACTTTTCACCAAGAAGAAGCTATCATACACTTCATCTGATGTGGGAAACTATTATGTATCAGTGAGTTAGGGGTTCATATAGATAAGGGGAGGAAGGTGTTCTAAGACACACTTTGGTAGCCTATTCACATGTGCCTATATTCCTGTTGTAGACACTTTTGGCTAACCTGCAAAAGAAGAAACTTCACAAGGCACTAGACATGTTGGAATCATCTTGTGAAAGCATAAAATAAAATGACTTAACACAAAAATAAAACATCGACATATGTGTGTGTGTAAGTTCAAATGGAGATAAAAATTACTAAGTCTTGATTCAAGGTAAAATTTGACAGAGTTTTGCCTTACAAACCTTGATATTTTTGGGTAGAGTTTTGCCTTAGAGGCTGAGAGATCCTTTCACAAATGAGAAGCTTTACAATATATATAAAGAGGTGAAGAATTAAAGGCACCCCTTTGGAAAACACTTTTGGTGCCCTTTGACAAGCTAGCCCATGTGCATTGAGAGCCTCAGGAAGAGGAAGCCGCTTGATAGATAATGTTGTGTCGGCTCCTACTTTGACTTTGGCATTCAAACATTAATGTGAAAGCATGGGTCGTGCCTCTTCTCTACAAATAGACTACTTCCTTTTAGATATTCATGTGGTTTGTCTACTCATAAATGTAAAGTGGAGAAAATAAGCTGCATCACTTACTATTTGTACCATTTGATGACCACTTGGAAAACACTATTCCAATTGTAGGAGTAAATCCTTGAGTCGACACCTCTCTTTGCCACCTGGACTGTTTGTCCATTTTTGTACTTTGTCTCTTTCTAGTTTTGTCTTCTTTGTCTCCTTTGGCCCTTAAGGCTATCTTCTTGGTGGGTTGTTGAGTTCACTCGTGGCCTGTCCTTAAGTTTTTTCAAAATCAACGACAATATCACCGCCTTAAATTTGACGTCTATGCACCCGTCACTAGGTGTTTGAACTTCCAATGGCTAGTTTGCCATGCTTGATTTTGACATCTTCAGGCTCGTCACCCCTTGGAAATTCTTTAGCCTTTTCCTTTCTTTCAGCTTGTTATTTCTTCCCTTTCTTTTGGGCTTCTTGTTTTGAACCCTCCCAAAGGGAAGGTGACCCTTCAACTTTGGAGAAGTGTCCTTCATTTTGGCTGAGAGTCCCCTACAAGGGCACTTGCCCTTCGAGGTCCCTCAGCTCCCTTGGTCTTGAAATCCTTCAGACAAAATGTCTAAAGGAATTCCTTCAGAAATTTTATCCAAAGGATTTCTCCCTTTGTTTTTCTCTTATTTCCCTATGTCTTTTCACTCGGCCACTTTTCCCATGGATTTTCTCTCAGCTACTTTTCTCGTGGACAAAATGTCTACGAGAATTGTCTCGCCCGTTCCTTTCCTTCGAAGACTTTATTTGGGTTTTTTACCCATGGGTCTTCTTGAATTTCTTTAGACTTTTTATCTGAAGGAATTCCTTCAGACAAAAGTTTGAAAGAAATCGCTTCTACCTTTGCCTTGTCTTTTTCATGGTAGGATTTTCTTCCAAAGAATTTCTTTAGATAATTCCTTCAGACATTTTTTCAAACAAAATTCTCTTCTTTGCCTTAAATAAATTTTTAAAGGAGACTTACCCTTTCGGCTCTCTCTGTGGCCTCTTTGCAAATGTTCCCTACCCTCCGCAAGGGCACTTGAGTCCAAAACTGCCCTCTACAAGGGCACTTGTAATGGTCCATTTTGCACCTAAGTGAGAACTTGTCTCTACCTATAGAGTCTGTAGAAACACCTATATAGTCCATAGAAACACCTACAGAGTCTATAGAAATGCTTGTAGAGTCTGTAGAAATGCATGTAGAGTCTGTAGAAATTCTTGTAGAGTCTGTAGAAAACTTGTAGAGTCCATAGAAATGCCTTCAAAGTCCATAGAAACTTACAAGACTTGTCCAAAATCAAAAATGTACTAGCTCAAAATAGCAGGGAAAAAGGGGGGACCGAGTTTGGCCTGCAAGACCAAAATGGTCAACACTTAGTAACAATGTTTGAGATATTCCCATTGACTAGGATATGAATTTCCTTTCCATCCAACTTTGAGAGTTTGAAAGCATTATGTTGCTTGCATTGGATAATAACATAAGGGCCACTCCATAAAGCATCAAACTTTGTGTGTCTTCTAGGTTTAGCTCTATATTCATCCCACTTTAGAACAATGTCTTCCTCTTTAAAACTTATTGGCATGGATTTATTATCAAATTAACTTTCTGTTTGATCTTGGTGAGCTCTCATAGTTTACATATCTTGATCACTTGTTGTTAAGCATGAAATATACTAAGAGGGGAGGGGTGAATCATTATATTATATATCTTTCACTTAATCTGATTTCTTTTCTTTAACCACTTAATCACACATTCAAGATATGTAATAAAATTGAAACAATAATATGCACCAAGAGAAAGAGACACTAGATTTTTACGTGGAAACCCAAAGTGGAAAAAACCACAGAGAATAATCTCAAGTATATGAATGAGCATCAACTTAAAATACAAAGTTCACAAGCACCAACTTGCAGGAGCACCAACCCCTTTACCAATCACCAACACAACAACTATTTGTGAGCACTAACCCACAGGAGCACCAACCCCTATTATGTATAAAACACAACTATCTCTCAATGTTGCTTACTCAATAAATGATAGAATTCTACAATATCTCTTGCTTTTCTCTCTTTGAAAACAAATACAAACCATGCACTCTATTGCATATGACAAATGGCTTCTCAAGCCTTTATTTATAGCTTTCCCAATGACCTTTGGCATTAACCCTTTGTGACCCTTCAATCCTCATAGAAAATGGTCCAAACTTGCATGACCCTTCATATCCTTGCATTTGAAAATTCATATGGTGACCCTTTATAAGCAAAAGTGTCCTTTCCTCTTTTGTCTTTATCTTAGTGACTTTTTGTATTCCTCAAAGTGTCCCTTCATGGAAAAATGTGCCATGCCCTCTTTTGTCTTCACATGGTGACTCTTGGAATTCCTCAAGATGACTCTTTATGAGAAAATTCATCCCATTCCTCTTTCATCTTTTACCCCATGACTCTTTGACTTCTCCATGGGCCCTCTTTTGACTTATATGCAACCAAAAATATATTCATTAATATTAAATAAATATTAACACATATTAGCTAAGATATGAATATTAAAAACACCATTAAATGCAATTGGGTCTTTATCACCAATAATTCT
This sequence comes from Torreya grandis, assembly GCA_037957365.1. Lineage (NCBI taxonomy): Eukaryota > Viridiplantae > Streptophyta > Pinopsida > Cupressales > Taxaceae > Torreya > Torreya grandis. The sequence goes on along the minus strand of JARHVA010000393.1, from coordinate 3,363,343 downwards.
AGACCTTTGACATCAATGACAATATTTCCAATAATCTCTCCCTTTGTCATTGATGGCAACCTCAAAATAAAACTGCCACATCCTAAAACCTACACATACTACCATCTGAAAACATATAATAATGCCCCCTTACTTTATCAACTTGTACCTATTCCCTATACATGTTTCTACCTTGTACTTGTACCTATACTTTTTATTCTCCCCCTTTGACATCAATGGCAAAGGACCTACTTGGAGCTAACACTTAGATCCCCCTCAACTAATGTTGAACCTCAATGATAGGAAGTAAAATAAATTACGCCCAACTTCTCCCATAGATACTCGAATGTGTCTTTTGGTAGTGCCTTTGTGGAAATATCTATAATCTACTCTATAGTATTAATATACTCCATCTTAACCTATTTATCTACAACATATTCTCTTAATAAGTGATATCTAATGGGAATATGTTTTGTTCTTGAATGCATCACTAGATTCTTTGAAATATTAATAGCACTTGTGTTGTCACAAAAAATAGAAATAGGTTCATCATATTTTACCTTGATATCTTCCAAAGTTTGCTTCATCCAAAGCACTTGAGTACAAAATAATACCACTACAATATATTCTACTTCAACTATAGAAAGTGATACTAAATTTTACTTCTTACTTAGCCATGATATTAAGTTATCACCAAGGAATAAATCTCCTCCACTTTTACTCTTTCTATCATCAAAGTACCCTGCCTAATCTAAATCTGTATAAGTAACTAAAGTGAAATCTCTACTTGTGGGATACCATAATCCATAATCCAATGTCCCCTTGATATATTTGAATATTTTCTTCACCAACTGAACATGACTATATTTTGGAGATGACTAATATCTTGTAACCATACCTACTACATGCATGATGTCTAGCCTCGATGCTATCAAATATAAAAGACTACCAATCATAGATCTATATAAATATTGATCTACAATAGGTGAATCTTTATCTTTTCTCACCTTATTTCTTAGACACATTGGTGTGCCAACTGGTGCACAATCCTCAAAAATAAATTTCTTCAACAATTCCTTGGCACATTTACTTTGAGATATGAAAATTCCTTTATCTAATAAAATATTTGCAATCCTAATAAAAATGATAATTCTCCAAGCATAGACATCTCAAATTATTTTTGCATATTATTAAAAAATTATTTTTTCATCTTTTCAATGTTTCCTCTAAAAATGATGTCATCAACATATACCACAACAATAAATTGATGCTCACCTTCTATTTTGATGTAGAGATTACTATCAACAAATCCTCTCTTGAAACCTTGATCCTAAAAGTACTTATCAATTCTTGTTTACCAAGATATGGGAGCTTGTTTCAATCCATACAATGCTTTCTTCAATCTACATACATGGCTACTAATATTTGAGAGAATAAATCCCTCAAGCTGCTCGATGTAGACCTCTTATTATAGATTCTTGTTTAGGAAGGCAAATTTGACATCCATTTGAAACACTTTGAAATTTTTAAACATTACATATGCAAGAAACATTCTAATAGCCTATAACCTTGCCACTGGTGAAAAAATTTCTTCAAAATCTATTCCCTCAATTTAAGCATATCCTTTACATACTAATCTTTCTTTATTCCTCATCACTTCTCCATTTTCATTCAACTTAATTATATAAACCCATTTTGTTCCTATCACATTATGATCTTTTGTTCTAGGCACTAATTCCCAAGTATCATTCTTTTCTATCTGATTTAATTCTTCATCCATAGCCTTAACCCACTGCTTATCATGTCTAGCTTCTAAAAAAGTTCTAGGCTAAATTTTGGATAACAAAGAGAAATTAATTTACTCAAATTCACTTACCATCATTTTTCTGGTGTGAATTCCTTCATTTATGTCCCTAATGATTTCACTTTCATTATAAATTCTCTAAACATATTTGGATGGAGTTTTGGTGTCCTTTTTCTCCTTTTCATCTTCATCTGATTCTTCTTCTTGATCATCTATACTTTTGCTTACAGAGGCATCTTCATGTATGTCCATGAATAGAATCTCTTCTTCTGAATCATTGACTCCACTATCTTCAATTGAGCTAGGATCTTTATAATAAAAACTCTTCTTCTCAAATCCCTTCTTGAATTTTCCTTTGAAATTATTCTTGTATGTAGACTTTTCTTCTTCATTTTCACCATTGCCCTTATCTAGGCACTTAGCTAAAAAATGTCCAATCTTTTCATAATTAAAACATTTAAAAGGTAATTTTCCTTGATATCTACCTTTACCCTTTTTGGCTTACAAATTAATAGAGATCTATTGTCATCTTCATCATCACTAGAACTGTCACTTGATTCTTGAATCTTAGCCTTCTCTTTCTTTGATGTCTTGAAGGTAGCTTCTCTCTTTGAGGCTTTCTCTTGTTTGATCTGTATCTCATATATCATAATAATACCATGTAGCTCATCCATCTTTAGCTTGGCCAAATTCTTCATTTCTTCAATTTATAAAACTTTTGCATCATATCTCAATGGTAGAGATCTCAAAAAATTTTGAACCACAATTGATTCTTCTAACTTTTCTCCAAGACCTTGAATATGATTAACTATTTGATCAACCTACAAAAGATAACTTGTTATATTTTCTTTCTCTTCCATCTTCAAACTCTCAAACTATCTTTTAAAAGTCTGAAGCTTAGCTTGCTGAACCTTTCCATCACCTTTGTAAATATTCTCAAGTTTTACCCAAGTTTCATGAGCAGATTTACATTACATAAATTTAAAAAAATTTGATTCACATAAACCACATAAAATAGCATTTAAATCTTTAGCATTATTTTCACTTTCCTTCTTTTCTACTAGAGTAGTTACAAGTGTCTGTGGCTCTTCATATTCCTTCACCACTGCTTGCCAAATGTCAAAACTAAGGGCCATCAAATAAGTCTTCATTCTTATTCTCTAAAAACATAAGTCATCCCATCAAACAAAGGTGCCTTATTTGTATAAAATCCTTCATGTGATCTAGCCATCATGCTTTCTCGATCTACCTTCAAGCTGTTAAACTTTTTCAAAAGGAACCTACTCTAATACTAATTGTTAAGCATAAAATATACTGAGAAGGGGGGTGAATTAGTATATTATATATCTTTTACTTAATCTGATTTCTTTTCTTTAACCACTTAATCACACATTCAAGATATGCAATAAAATTGAAACAATAATATGTACCACACAAGAGAGAGAGAGAGAGAGAGAGAGACCAAATTTTTATTTGGAAACCCAGAGTGGGAAAAACCATGGAGAACAATCTCAAGTATATAAATGAGCACCAACTCAAAATACAAAGTTCATATGCACCAACTTGTAGGAGCACCAACCCCTTTACTGAGCACCAACATAGTAACTATTTGTGAGTACCAACCCACAGGAGCACCAACCCCTTGTAAATATTTGTGAGCACCAATTCACAGGAGCACCAACCCCTCTTGTGTATAAAACACAACTATCTCTCAATGTTGCTTTCTCAATAAATGATAGAACTCTATAATATCTCCTACTTTGCTATTTTCGAAAACAAATACAAACCATGCACTCTATTGCATATGACAAATGGATCTCAAGCCTTTATTTATAGCTTTCCAAATGACCTTTGGCATTCACCCTTTGTGACCCTTCAATCCTCATGGAAAATGGCAACAAACTTGCATGACCCATCATATCCTAGCATTTGAAAAGTCATATGGTGACCCTTCATAATCAAAATCATCCTTTCCTCTTTTGTCTTTATCTTGGTGACTTTTCATATTCCTCAAAGTGTCTCTTCATGTAAAAATTTTCCATACCCTCTTTTGTCTTCACATGATGACTCCTGGAATTCCTCAAGATGACTCTTCATGAGAAAATGCATCTCATTCCTCTTTCATCTTTTACTCCGTGACTCTTTGACTTATCCATGGGCCCTTTTTTGACTTATATGAAACCAAAAATATATTCATTAATATTAAATAAATATTAACACACATTATCTAAGATATGAATATTAAAAACACCATTAAATGCAATGAGGCCTTTATCACCAATAATGCTAGACCTTTGACATCAATGCCAATATTTCCAACATGTGTCTCTTCAAGTTCTATCAACTCACACAACCTAACTTCCATGCTTTCATTCTCCATCAACTCTAGTTGATAAGTTAGATCCAAGGTTGGTAGCTCAAGTGAAATAGGTAATCTTGCTTCTCTTCCATAAACAAGTGTATATGGTGAGTTTCTAATGGCTCTTTTAGGGGTGATCCTATCAGCCCAAAGAGTTGTCTTCAACTTGAAATTCCAATTCCTTTGGTTCTCCTCCATTCTCCTCTTTATGATCCTGATTAGATTCTTGTTGGTGGACTCACCATTTTCTTGTGAATAATATTTGGAGGAAGTACTAAGTTAGATACCATGTTTCAAATCCCATTCACTTTTATTCATCCCAAGTAAATCTATTGCATTATCTAAAATTATTATTGAAGGAGCTCCAAACCTTGTCACTATGCCTTCATAAAATTCTAGAACTAAACTTTCATTTTCTTCCTTCAAAGCGACAGCCTCCACCCACCTTGTAAATTAATCCATAGCAGTCAACACCCATTTATGGCTATCACTAGAAGGTGGGTTGATTAGGCCTATGAAATCCAAACCCCATTACATAAAGGGTTGATCAACCTAAATTATATGAAGAATTAAGGTAGAAATATTTTGTTTACCATCAAAGAGAGCACATTTTTGACACTTTTTTACCTAAGCATGGGTGTCTTTGAACAAACTAGGCCAAAAGTATTCAGCTCTCATAATATTCACAACTATGGTTCTTGGAGCAAAGTTACCACCAACTGATCCATCATGAAACTCAACCAATATTTTCTCAACCTAATCTAATTCAACACACCTGATAATTCCTTCCTAAACAACACTCCATCAACAATCACATAAAGAATAGATTGCAATCTAAAGTACCTTATTTTATCTCTAGCTAGACATTATGGACACTCACCAATTTGAAGAAGATGGATCATATTTTGTGTCCAAATTCTCATTGATGAAGGTGTAACTATCATAGGGTCATCATGGAGTGATAAAACAACCTCTTTTTTTCTTTCAAATTTGAAGCAAGATGCTCACATAACCTTTTTTCTTTCACTAGCTTGGTTGTCTTGATTTATACATCATACTCCATCATTTTTGTGATCCAACCAGGCCTTTTTTATTCAAGTCTCTACTCAAAAGGAAATATTTTATAGTAGGATGAGGTACCAATATGTTAATCTTTTTTTTATATAACATATGCCTAAACTTATTTAGACTTATAACAACTAAAATTACTTCCTTCTCAACATAAGTGTATATTACCTCATAGCCTTCCAAACCTTGACTAAAGAAGGAAATAGGTTGTTATAAGTTTCCCTCATTTGATTAACTAAGCATGGAAAATATTACCTCCTCATTTCCAAAGGTATACAAGCTGAAATCCTTTGAGAAATTAGGACTTACAAGAGTTAGAGCTTGGGCAATAGCTTGTTTAATCTCTTCAACACTTCATCATTCCTTAGCATAGAGGTTAGAGGCTTGACTAAATTATAAAAATTAGGAATGAACCTCCTTATGAAATTAATTTTCCAAAAGAAACTTTGCAAACCTTTTTTGTGTCTAGGCAAAGCCAATGCCAAGATTGCACTCACCCTTTCAGGATCTATGGATAGGATCATCTTTGAGATAATGTGTCCTATGAGTTTGCCTTTATGGATAGAAAAAACACATTTATTTGGGTTAAGAGAGATTTAAAACTCTCTGCATCTCTAAAAAATCTTCCTAATGTGATTCAAGTGATCCTTTGCATCCTTAGAAAAAATTGTGACATCACCAAGATACACCAACACAATGTCATTTATTAGTCCTTGAAAATCCATATACATTACACGTTGAAATGTATCTCCAAAATTATACAATACAAAAGGCATTTTCCTATAAGTATATTTATCCCATTTAGTATTAAAGGTTGTCCTCTATTGGTCACAATCTTTCACAAAAATCTGATTGTACTCAGAATATCTATCAAGAAGAGAAAACCTTTCACTACCTACCACAACTTGTAAAATTTGCTCCATGGAAGGAAGAGGATAATGGTACTTCAAGAAAACTCTATTTAAGTCCCTAAAATAAACACATAACCTTATTTTTCCATTCTTCTTCCTAACAAGGACTAAGTGTTCCAACCAAGATGAATCCTTAATAGGAAAAATGAGTTTGGACTCAATCAATTTAGTAAGTTCCTTCTTCATGAGAGGCTCAATCTTAAGATTTGTTGGCCTTTGTCTTTGCTTGATAGGATTAGCATTATCATCTAGCTCTATGGTATGTTGATCCAAGTTTGGATCAAAACCCTTCAAGTCACCATATTCCCATGTAAATACATTAGAAAACTCCTTGCATAACTTAATGAAATCATGTTTTTCTTCACTAGTACATACCTTCCCAAGTGTAAGTAACTTATCCTTGAAGATTTATACTTTCTCATAGTTTTCTTGCTTAGTATACATGATTAGCTTTTCCTTCTTAAAATTTTCATCATCATTTAATATACTCTTAGGTGTGATTAGGCCTTTAGGGAACTTATTTGACTTCAATTATACAATCTACCCTCCATATTGTTGTTATATTTTGGTATAGTTTTTCAAAGATAACTCAGCTTCGTCTTATAGAAAAAGTGTTATTTGTTGGTCACTATCAAAAATTTTCCAATTAGTGATATTATCTGGTATGGAGGGCCTTACAATCATCTTGAGATGTGGTTGGTTCTTATCTTCTCCTATCCCCTTTAGAACATCAAATTGAGCTCTAATTACTACCAACCTATCAGTATGTTTGTTGTCTTCTCTTGGGGTAGCTTGGATGTTGAATTCTTGGAAATCCTATACAAGATCCCACACTCTATGTTTATAGGACTTAAGAAACAAGTTTTTAGTTACATTTTGACCTCTTACTTGATTCACAATCAACTCACTATCACCATACACTTGTAACTCTTTCACTCCTATTTTCCTAGCCCAATAAAGGCCATCAATGAGGTCCTCATATTCTATCACATTAAAAGTAAAATAAAAGTGAAATTTGAAAGTGGAATAGTACCTTTCCTTGTATGGTGAAACCAACATTAGTCCACCACCTGCTCCAACCTTACTTCTAGATCCATCAAATAATAGCTACCATAAACCATCCATGTCTTCACTTGGCTTCATCAAGTTTGACATGAAATAATCTTCATCATGCATGAAATACACTCCAAAACCATCTTCCTCTATTCTTTTGTAAGTATCATACTCATAATTTTCATCTCCCCATTCATCTAAATATAAATTAGAAACTCCCTCAAGAGAAAATGTTGGAGATTGATCTATGTGAAGCTCTTCCTCATCAATAATGGCATAATTAACATTTTCCACTTTATGAATGTAAGGTTATAAGTGATTTTGATGGATAGGCCCTAATTAAATCTTCACCTTAGTACCATACTTTGTCTTAAAAACCATATAGGACCATTTGGCTACTAAGTATCCACCTATCTTAGCTGTAAACTCTCTTGACAAATAAAGAGCAAAGTATAGAGGTAAATCTACCACAACCACATCATAAGGAATGGAAAAATTAGGAAAATCATGTAAAATCAAGTTAAAATACTCCCAAGATATTTTTTAGTGATCCATCCAATTGTAAAACTCCTTTAGCCATTGGTTCATACTTGAGGCCTAGTTTATCCACTATACATTTGGGAATAACTGAAGTACTAACCCTACTATCAATGAGGCAATTATGAACTAAGAAATCAGAAATGATTAAATATAGGTAAAAATGAGGAGTCTTATTAGTTTTTTTCACTTTCCCATCAATGGGTTGAGTTCAATTCACCAAGACAACATTTTCATTCCTAGTTGATTCAACTTGTTTACTTGGTCCCTGCAATTCCTTTTGAAACATATCATTTTATGCTAATATTGTCAATGAATCCCATAAGGAAATATTCATATGTAACTTATTCATCTGGTCCAAAACATTGATAGATGGATTTCTTAACCTAAAAGTCTCTTTGGAAGAAATAGTGCCTTGTGGTGTAGCTTGTGAAGGTGGATGTGTAGGAGCAGGCCTTACATTATAAAACTTCTAATTTTCCTACACTTTAAGAGATGATTTATACCCACCCACAATTGGAGATGATGTAGGAGTAAAAATATGTCCTTGACTATCCCCTCGTGTCTCTTCAATAGCCCTCTTCTTAGACCTAGTATTAGAGGATGCACCAGCATTCACATTGCTTAAATTCCCCAAATGATTGATGGCATAAAACTCTCCCTTCAAATGATTTATGAGAGTAGAATCAAATTGTGTTTTTACACTCTCCATTATAATTTTCATTCCATTTTGCATTGGCATCTTAAAAGTGGAAACTTTAGATGCTTTATTACCTTTCATTGTCATGGCTTGATTACACATCTCATTGGCATAGGCAACTTGGTCTTGATTTTGGTCATAGGGAGGACAAAATATTTTTTCTTGAACAAATTTGTTTTGAGTGGGAACAAGAGATTTAGAATATGAGGGATAATTTGGATTTTAACTTTAGTAATGTCTAGCTTGAGTAATTTGACTTTGGCCTTGATTATTACCTTGAAAAGGAAGCTTATTTATTTGCCCAAACTGATTATAGGACTGATATGGCCTATAACATTGATATAGTCTCCTTTTGAGGGAAAATAATTCATTGGTAACAATTTGGAGAAAACTCTTGACTTCATAAATCTCATTAGTGGGGACAATGGAGGACTTTTCTTGACTAGGCAAAGGAGCCAAGGTAGGTAATGCAACTTGACTAGGAGGCTGCAAATCAGGGAACAATGGCATTGGTGGCCTAGGAGCAATATTCCCTACTTAAATAAGATAATTATTAGAATTGATATATATTTCATAGGTAGCAGGTAGCTTATTCCCATTCATGGATTGGATCATCATGGATACATCACTATTTAATGCTTTTAGATAGTACAAGAAGGCATAATTTGGAGTAGGTCTCACAAGGGCTATAATCCTATCCCATGTCTTTTAAAATATAATATTAAAATATTACATAAAATCTTGTGTTTCCCTCTTGATAGTGGAAAATTTCTTATATAGTGATAGATGATCACTCTTCACTCCAAACTTCTTATTCAATAGATCTCCTAGTTCATCCCATGAACTAATAGAATTTTCAGGTAGAGTCCCATAACCATCTAAAGCTTTTCCTTTGAAATATAATGACAATAACCTAATAGCCACATTATCTTGAGTGATATTATGGATATTTAAAAGTTTTATATGTTTCTAATATGTTCAATGGTAGTAATAGGACCTTTTCCCCTAAAATATGGAACACTCTTAAGGGTTGCTCCTAGAATTTGGTCATATTGGCCAAGATTCAAAGGAGATGATCTAGTGAAGAATATAAAAGGTTAGTTCCTATCCATATTGGAATGTAGGATATGGGTATAATAGGCTAAACTTAGTAATAACTTTGACTTCTTAAACACCAACTCTCGTGAATAAGGATGAGTATTCACAAACCTAAACCTTTTGATAGAATACAAAGGTAATTGCACATACTCAAAGCATACACCTTTAGAAACATACCTAATGGTCACCTTTGGCATGGAAATTAGGGATTGATCAACAACCAAAGAGTGTTGAAAATATTGTTGGAGTCTGTAGGTACTAAATGTAGATGTTCTTGTAGCTACAATTATGCCAAGACGAGCACCAATCTTGGATAATCTTCTAGGACTTAGAGTCCCACCAGGCATGCCAAAAATTATTATCACTTAGATTTTCACCCCTTGAAGACATTCCTATATCTACTCATCCAAATGGCACAATGGAAACATCTCTCTTCCTATGGGTAACAATTTGATGAGATGGATCTCTAGAAGGGCTAGTTGCCTTGATGCACTCTTTAAAGTATTTTCTTACCTATCAAATTTGGATGAAAAGGGTTAATAAAATAACTAAGAAAGCTAAAAATGGTTATGCACTAATATTTTATTTCCTCCTATTGATTGAAATTATACTACTTAGAGCAAAACAAAGCTTTTCTTACATAAACCTCACAAGACAAGACAAATTATTACATCAGTGTTTCATAAGCTAGGTTTAAGAAGGTATTTTGATACTTACGAGGGAAATTAATGATTCCTTAAGAGAATAAAATCATGGAACACTTGAAATAAAACACTAAAAAATTCCTTTAATAATCATTCTTCTCCACACTTGGTGAACAATCAAGGATAACATGTTAGAAAAGATAATTTTCTACTAAATAAGACCAATAAGATTGTAATAACACTCAATTATATATTATGTAAGTAGGAAAAATAAATTTTTTATTTATTTAAGAGTCATTCAAGTATAAATTTGGCCAGGGTTTCACCATTAACCAATGGAGGCTACTAAAAAGAGCCAAAAGAGTTAATATTTATAGCCTTTGAGAGAAAAACAAGACAAGGGAAGTCCAAAAGTCACTTGGACACTTGTTAATCGAAGAAAAGAGGTTAAAATTGAATGATAAAGAGATATGGGATAAACCATCCAATTTCAAGAGGACCAAGTTTCCATACAATTCATGAAACTTATGAAAAATGGCATAAAACTCCCAGTCTTGACTCAAAAACTTGCCTTCCTAATTTGAACCTGTTTGAACATCCCACCACTAACTAGGGATAGGTATAATGATTGGGATTATAGGTAAGGTATTAATGGATACATATTCATGAATTATTTTCATTTATAATAAATTGAAAACTCTTAAAAGGAAGCTATCACTATCTATAGTTTTAAAAACTCCTTTTTCAATCAGCCCTCACACTTGGCCTCAAAAATGCCTTAAGTTTTCCATGAAAATACATGTGAGGTAGTGAATTACACCTTTCAGTACCCTCCATAGACTTAGAGGCATCATTTATTCTTTAAAAATTCTCACACTTTGGGTTTTCACCCTTCTCACCCTTGTTTCCACTATGCCAATTTTGACTGGCTAAAAGGAGAGCTATTATTTGAACATTTATAAGTTTTCAAATCAAAATAAATGAATATAGGGAGTTATAATGAGTCTAAATATTTCTTCCAATATTTATTTCATCTTATGACACCACCTAAAACCTACAAAACACAAAAAGTGGTTAAAATACCCTATTTTTCATGTTGTTAGTATAATTCCATACAGCTCATCTATGTGAGAGGAAGACTAAATTAGTACTCTACAAGTGAAAATATCTTCCATATTCAAAATATGTCATTTGGATAGCTTTCCAAGCTTGTTTCCTCCATCAGGTCCTAGTTGAGGGTTTAATAGGGTTTTAGGTAGTTTTTGGTCTTAAGCTTTGTTCATAAAGATTTGATGTTGTAACTACCACTAATTGCCAAAAAATTGATGCCAAGGGACCCTGATAATACCTCCAACTTCCTTTTATTCCCATGCAAATCCTTAGAAAATATATGAGAATTTTAAGTCACCCCATCGATCTTGTTCTTGCCTTTCTTGCATGTTTATACCCTCTCTCAGCTAAAACCAACTTTATTATAGGTTTATTTGCATATCCACTCAAACATTTCTATTTCCACCTCTTAAACATGTCTCAATCAACTATATATCCTTCCAAGAGTTAGAAGTAAATATGGACCCCAAATTGGTTTTAGGTCCCTTGAAAGCCTAAAGGGCTTAGCATGTACCTTGCAAGTTTGAGCTACTTGAACTGATATTTCATGATTATGGTTATATCTTATGATAATTAATGATTAATTATAACTATTTAAACCATAACATAACCCCCCAAACATTTCACTTCTTCCTTTTCCCTCATTCACTAACTAGGCTTAGTGAAAGCTTACCTAGTTGGACTGTGTGCAAGGGTATTTGGGTGATCTTGAGAGGTATGAATTTTGTCTAGATTTTATCATCACATATTCACCTTTTATACACCTCCAAACATGATTCTATAAGTTTCCAAATCTTTATATCAATCCCTTTACCCATTTTTCACTCACTAGCTCATTTTGTCAAAGCATGATTTTCCCAAACTGGTTGACCTCTGAGACAAAATAATGAGGTATATCCCTCATCCCCATATAAAATTGAATATTTTGGGAGTTTTTAAAATTCTTTATTATTATTTTTATAATATTTTTTAGCTTTAATCCATTGTTTAGGTGTCTAACTAACTCCAAATGTACACTAAAAGTCTCTAAAAATCATATTTTCCTGCATTTTCCTTAAATCCACCCAAGAGTAACCCTTCCATGCACCCATGCTTATATTATTATTCAAGATTTTTATCATCCTATATTAATTCTCATTAATATTTTTACTCACCCCAAAACATTAACTTTCCTTGGATTCCTCATACTTACCTATTTAGCAAAGAGGGTTTATAATTCAGTGTACAGATTGTTGTCTTTTGGCCAAGTAGGGGAGGCATATGATCACCTTAAAAAGGTTTTGGAATTTTAAGAACACATATTTTCATATAATTAATCACTTTATAATTATTTTATCCTAACTCCCTTCTCTATACAAACCTATTCCTTACCTTACCTCTAAGACTATACCCTGCTAGACTGAGATACATGTCTTTAGGGTTTGGTGTAAACTACATTTACTTCCATGAGAATTGGTTATGTGTGAAATTAATCCTCACTAAATTATGAGAAAAAAACTTTATATCTTCCCATACCCTATACTCATCTCATCTTCTCCTTGGACTCAAAATTAAACTTATTCATTATGACTGAGACACCCTATTTACCCTTGCCTGTAGGTGTTTATGAGTGTACTAAGGCCTTGTGTTAGATGTATGGAGTATCTTAATTAACTCCTCTAGGTCTCAATATTCATTATGGAACTATCATCCTTCTTGTATAACTTTATGACACCATATTTGCATCATCTTTTAGGTCACTATCTAGGTTGAGACACTCTACCCCTAAACCTTGCCTATAGGTGCATATAACCTTATTCATCTGGTCATGGTCATTAGGTCTCCTTGAACCCCCTCTGAGGTTACACAACACCCATAATCATCTTGGGTTTACTTAATGATTCTATCAAACACAACATTACACTTTCCTACTTAGACTGAGAAACCTTTGCTTGTAGGTCCTATTATACGTGTTTACAGCCTTAAATGAAGAGATTATGATGTTGGTGGAACTTCTCTAGAGCTAAAAAAACCCTCTAATATCTTCATATACATTATACTCACTGAAAATGCATTTTGGACTCCTTAACTGAGTTCATTTCACCATGACTGAGGTATCTTACTTTTAACTATTGTAGGTGTACATTCCCTACCCTTAAGGATACGTGTAGGTAGTCATGGGGGTTGTATAGGAGTGTTCCCTTCTTTTATTACTTACCTTCAAGTAATTAGTACAACATTACATCAGTTGAAACCATCTCATCCATGGGTATTTTTTCAAGGTTGCTCCTTAGGGTGACAAAAGGCCATTTACATCTTCAGGCCTGTAGATGTTATTAGAGCATTTTAGTGTGTTTTAAGGCATGTTTAAGGCCTCAAATAACCTATCTTCCCTTATTTTTTGGCATTCATTCTTGGCATGTAGACTCTCCATGCTAGGGTCTAAAATATGGACTAGTATATATGATTTGGAACACTTTTAAATCATGTTTTAAGATACTTATAAGAATCCCCCTGACCTTTGTTTGGACATTTTAGGGACAACCTCCTAGAACATAGTCTTTTGTCTCCTCAACATGATTTCACACCTATTTTGATTATTTTCTACTTTTTATGGCTCTATCAAGGCTTGATTATCATGCCACAACCTTAATTAGGTTTCTAATTGTTTCATCCTCTCCATGAAACCATTTTAGTACCTTGCTCAGCCACTTATAGGTGGATGCTTTGGTACACCAACAGTGAGCTAGATATGAACAATATGAAACTATACATGAATGTGAACTTTGTATATTATTAAAAAACATCCTAATACACCTATATTAATGCTAATAGGTTGGAAAACATTTTAACCTTCTCACACCTCAGTGTGACATCAACAAGGGCCCTGTAGGTATGTATTAGGCTATTTTATATAGGTAGGGAATGGAATTGGGAAAAAACATGGTGGTGAATAGATTTAAAACAACTCAAATACATTTCAAACCATAAGATACATGATATCCATTATTTGACACCTTGAAACCAGTTCCAAACTATCTTCTTCAACATGAAAATCACCTATATATACATGGAATAGAGCAAATAAGGGCATTAAATGACTACTTGACATGGTGAATGAGCATATGATCAAACTTGAACTCTCCCAAACATCTTAAGTGGGCACATTATAACTCATGATGGTTTAAACAATTATTACACTCTGATTACAATTCCATGAACAAGTTGAACAATCTTATACAGGTGACTAAAAGTGAAGTTGGGCAAAGAGTTGACAATGGTGAAAGACAAGGTTGTAATCTACATAAAAGATAGCATGGTGAAACCAAAACATGGAATGAGGTTGTCACATTACTTAGAGACATATGTGACACCATTTCTTATCTATATGATACCCATACAAGATAAAAATACTTGGTAAATAGGAAGAACTTCAGCTAAGACTGCATACGGTGACACCCTCCTATAGCATGGACTAATTTTCTCATCAAAACATTATGAAACATTAAAATAATGTCTAACATATTATAAGGAATCTAAAATCCTTTTTATCTAACATTACCAATGGGTTCATGTGGATTTTACCAAAATAGAGTAAAACATATAGGGTGCTTGAAAAAGCTAGCAAAAAAGTACAATCAACTTCATGAGGATGGTTCATGAATCACAAGACACCATTATTCAAAATATTTATATTTAAATTAATTTATATGAGCTTAATATAACCTCCAAAAATTGTTTGACTTGAAACATCCTCCACTATCCAAACTGAGAAAAAAAATTGAAAGTCACTTCTGTGTGTCTAAGAAACCAAGAAAGGTGTATAACGGTTTTGGCCTCAAAATGTCATTTTCAAAGAAACCCAAATGTTTTCATGAGTTTTAGGAAGGTTAAAATTCCCTCCATGATATTATTCCATGTGTCACACTTCCCTATGAGACGTACAAGTGTCATTTTCTCCTTTTTTTAGTTGGTTTCTACAATTTTAGTTAGACAACCTAAAATATTCTGATGTAACTAAAATCCATAATATTTATAATAAAAATTTTGAAATTTTAAATGAAAATAGGACACTTATTCACCTTTTTAACCATTCCACTTGCATTAATGACCCTTAAAAGCACATAAAATGACCCAAATTGATAAATAAGCTAATGAAATTATGACTAAGGCTAGAATTGCATTATATAACATCAAATAACATGTAATACACCTCATTAAAATAAATTATACCCATATAAAACATATATAAGTTAAGTTTTTACCTAGGAGTGCCCCAATTTGACTTAAAGGTCAAATTTGGTCAACAATGACCACATGTGTAGGGCTAACCTATAAAGACAAGTCAATCTTGACAAGAACCTTATAAGAGGTCCCATGGAATGATCTAAATGATCTGGTATATGGGTTTAAATAATTATGAGTATAACCCAAGTGCATAATTAATGTTATGGTGCAAACATTTTTTCTTGCACCATTATCAATCACAACACTATGTATGGGTGTTTATCAAGGTATGCTCAAATGAATAGAGAATGAAGATCAGGGTCATCATCCTTAATTTCACTATTATCAAAATAAATATAAGGTTTTAGAACCACAGGAGGTGTGTGTCATGTGTAAGTACCAATAACCCCATCTAGTGGGAGTCTATAATGTGATGGAGGAAGATGTGCATTGTATGCCATTTGGACTTCTAGTTCCTTCTTAGAATGGTCTAGCAAAGGATTGTTAAATATTTTCTATTTATGATGATCACTAGGTTGTGAACCTAATTCTTTTGGAAGATCACCAAATATAAGTTTTTGGTCATAATATTGGATCTTGTGATTCAAGGTAAAGCATATGTTTATAGAATGTATTGATCCTTGATGATAATCACAATAAGCATTTGCATCATATACTTGGGTTCATTAATATCAACCTCAAAAGGATGAGGAAGAGATATAAGTTGACCCTATAGTAACCATGGGAGTAATGAAGCTGGTGACACTGGGGACTAAGGTAAATGTGTAAATTAGCTCCTTGGTGCATTAGATAGGATAAGTTGATTACGCTATTGTGAAACTATGTTAACCATTATGGGTGTTTCCTTTTTAGGATTAGGAGTATTTACCTTATGACTTGGTTTAATTTTTAATTTGGTACTATATGTATATGTAGCTAGTGTGTTTATTATATAATTGAGCTTATTTAATGACATAAGCATCATTTCATGGTCCCATACAACATGGCATAAGTCATCAAAAAAATTGAACTTCTTGAAAACAATGGAATTATGTAAAAGAGAAATCAAACTTTGCTTTAATGTATCTTTCAAATCTTTTCCTTCCATAATATTCATCATTTTGGCTAGCATTGTCTTATATCTCAGTATATATTCATTGATAGGTTCATTGGTTCCTTGTTTGATTTTGGCAATTTGAGCATAGGAAACCTTTTCAGAAATATTGATGGAAAAGTGTGTTAATAACTGGTCTACAAGAGGTTTAAATGCGTTGACATATTTGAGAGGTAAATCATATAACCACCTCAAATCATAGTCCTTGAGACTTCTTGGAAATAATTTGGTCAAAACTTTATCATTGGAATCATGGTCAAGGCATGTTGCATAAAATTTTTGAAGATGTTATTCAGGATCACCCTTGTCATCATATAATGTGAACTTAGGTGTAAAAAATCTAGTTGGTAATGGGTGTAAACATATTTCAAGTGCAATAAGGTTATGAAACACATCTTGTGAATCTATGGGATGAGGGGATTTTAAAGAATTTTTTTCAATGTTTATAATCTTTTATTCCAAGGTCTTTATAACTTAAAGGAATGATTAAACTATAGGCCCAATTCAATTTAAATTATCAATTTGAGTAGTCACCAAAGGGGATGAAAACATGTTTTGAGTAATAATAGATTATCAATAGTAGTTTTATGGAACAAAGGTTTAAACACATAATATGTGCCCCCACTATATGTATTTAACTATAATGTGTTTAAAGGGAGGGATGTTTCCACTATAGTTTTGGAATTTGTTGCTTGGAGCATAGTTTTTAATATCTCATCAATATCTTTAGGTTTTTATTGAATGCACTCATAAAATAATGCAATTACATGTACTTGATCATGGTCTATTTTCTCATTTTCATTTATTTTATGGTTTTCATTATCATAATCTTATTTTATGATAACCCTATCAACATTTTTTTCATTATTAACATGGGTATCATCATCATTCAAGATATGAGATCCCTCATTGATTTGAGACATCTTAAATTGGTGGAGGGGAAGCTCAATATGTTCAATAGGCACACCTCCCAATCTAGGGTTATACCTAGGTTACATGTAAAAATTAAAAATAGGAAATTAAAAAGTATAACATTTCACAACACTAACTAGTTTAAAACCCTAGGAATTAGAAAAAATTACATTCACATAGATTGGTTTTATCAAATTTTTAACCCTAAAATGGATTATATATATTGGTGTTATCTAGATTGCATTAAAGGAGCATATATAAATGAAATCCCACAAGGGTGATAATCAAATATATAGTAGTCCAATTATATGTTAAACTCAGATATAAGCATACATTGATATTATTATGTTGGGATAATCTAAATATGGAAAATACAACTATGCTAAATATATAAATGAAAAATAAGTGAAGTACTTATCCTATTCAGATGTTAATGTAGTTTTAGATCTAAAATACGTTGAACGTAGGTGAGAAGGAGATTCTAGAATAGTCATCAGATTCTAGTTTTAATGCTTCTAGCTATCTATATAATAACGTCAGTCGAGGATGGTTATGTTGATGTTACTATCTGGGTTCAACACTAGTATCATGTACATAATATCTATTGAAATAGGATGTGACCACCTAGATGCTTCTAAATTTTTATTCACATTCACTCTAGTGCACTTATATCTAGGTCATGGATAGACTCTACTTATGAAATGACAAAACCCTAGCTTTTCATCTTTAATGTGACCTTGGGTAAAAATGGGTTAGTGGGCACACAATACTGAGCTAAACCCAATGACCCCTTTATCAAATTATTTTTCCTACATAGCCAATACTCTAAAGAGGGCCTCAGATTGATGTAATTCTCCAATAATTATTGTCATGTTTTTGAATCATACAATGTGTATAAAGAAAGTACAATAGTGACCTAGCCTGTAACTTGGAAAATAGAGATCTTGGGATAATCTATTATTACTTTAGACCTGTAGATGTGTAGTCTCTATGATTGGTATGGAAATAGGAATAAATAGGAAAGCTTTGCTTAATTGAATGCTCTTTTCTCATATTTATAGGTGTAACTATATGAGGAATGAATGAGGGTTGATATTATCTTTATATCAATCCCTATGGAATAATAACTTGCATTAAAGAACTCAGGCCAACCATTAGGATATGTTTCATTTGTAAATTAGATGACTTTAGGGAAATTGACACTTATGTTGGGATAGGATAGTAGCATCGATGATATTATCTACCCTAGATGTTAGTGTCTAGGGAGAAAGAAAATAATTACAGGTTTAAAACTTGCATAAATGGAAGATAATCACATTTCAATCATTCTAGATAAGATATAAGGCTTGGGTCATTAGTATAATATTATTTAAACTAAGATATATAGACCAAGAGGCATAAGGATAGAGTAGATGTGAGATGTGCAAAAGTGGGAAAGGTAGATAACTAAGAGGAACAACCAAGGTCTAAATTTACCAAGTGTACAATAGTAAGGTGCTATATAATCACAAAATATCATCTACAAGAAGCAATGCACTTGGGATGAAATTTTTCCTTTCATTCAGCATAGATACAATAGAGATTTTCATAACTCTATTACATATAGACCTTTTTAGGTTTATTTGGGTTTCCAACCTTTGAGACCCATTAACGTATCTTATCCTATATCACCATAAACAATATCAACTCCTTCAGATCATAAGGAATTTGAAAAATTTATTCAATTAATTTAGCACATATAACACATTCAAAAACAAGTACAAACCATTTTGAAATAAACTAGTGTGAAATATAAGAAGTGCCATGACAAAAATTATACATGGCATACCTTTTAGGTTAGTGATCAAGTCTAGATACACTTGTAGAAGGAAAGACTAATACAACTTTGATTTAAGCTTCATCCCATTTGGCAGGGGTCATATACCATCACCAAGAAAGTAAGAGATAATGATTTTGAGCTTAATATTCAAATTTACCTTGGGTTGCATCTAATATTCAACATAGAATTATTGTGCCATTACTTTCTACCTTCGTTGGATACTTTAGATACTACAAAGATCTTTAGTAATTGAAAATCAACCTAGATTCCATAAATACAATAGAATCATATTAATTCATTGATACTCAAGTTAAATATACAAATTGATAAGAGATCGCTCTCTTCTAGATCATTACAACAAGTCAAGTGCCTTGCCAAATAAAATGGTTTACGAAAGTGCAGGTTGCCAATTTATTTCCACATCTTCTTCTACAACTACATGAATGGGGACCATTGATCTTCAAGGAAGGGAGACTAATACAATATTACATAATTCACTAGATATTATAGAGGATTAAAACTATTACACATCTAACCCTATTTTAATGTTAGTAGTTTGGGTTTTAGGTTCCACACTTATGTGCCAATTTGTTTAATCTAATTCTACTTCTAAGTTACCACACAACTCCTACATTGTTATTATTATAGAACTTAGCTCATTAGTAATGATAATTAGTGATGTAACTACATTATTTGGTTATGAATTTATTGTTACTAACTATTTTAATGGTTCAATTGACACTTCATCTTCCTTACTTGTATAATAATGTATACTTACATTCTTTATAGGAGACAATTGTTGACCAAATTTGACCCCAAGTCAAATTTGGTCAACCCCTACTATTTTAAACTTTTAATAAGGTTCCCATGTGTCTTATAGGGTTTCATATTGGTCTATTATCTTGCTCATCCTCTTCTTAGTCCTTGTTGAAGTCCACCCTTTTTGTGCTAGGCTAGTCAACTAAAGTCAAAGGTTAGTCAACCCTATTTAAAGTTAGTCAAAGGATCAAATTGTGTTGAAAGTGTCTTAAGGTGGTCCTTAATATCATTTAATATGTTTTAAAATCATAAATTGGCTATAGGTTATGTCTCATGTGGAAAAAGGGGCCTTTTGGTCATATTTTAGCCTATTTAATGACTTGTACAGATTTTCATGCAAGAAAATTTGACACCAAGGTGATTTTCAATGTGGATCATATTAGGATCATGTCAAGAATATTTATTTTTTAGACAATAAGTAGTTGTGTTCAATGGATGGTAGTTTTCACTCAAAAATAGGATCTTTTGGGCACTTGTACAGATTTCCCAAGTCTATCATTAACTAAAAAAATTGGAAGAGTAACTCTTCACCTCCCATCATCTATTTTAAAACCTAGTTTTTAATAGTAATGCAAAAAAATTCATTTGCAACTTGTTTTCCTCCATTTTCACTTGCAAAGCAAAGGAGCAATTTCATTCACTTGGAATGCACCATAAAGGTGGAATTGGTAGGAGTGATTTTGAGGGTGGATATTACCCTTAGTGCACTTAATTTTCATAACAAGAAATTGAGATTTGGTGCATCCTCCTTTATGCACAATCAATTTGATTCCAGGCAACTTTTTATGTATGTTCAACCATGAGAGGGTCATTATTTGAGCTTGTCTCAAAGTTTATTTATTTGGATTTATGGATTTGTGTGTTATAGGTGTCTCTACATGATTTTAAAGATGTTTCTATTCTTCTTATTGTTTTGGAGAGTTCAATTGTTAGAGAAAGCCTCTTCCAGGCTTGTAAAATGTCTAGTTTGCATTCATAATCATCTCAATTCCTTTGGAAATGTTTCCTTCACATTGGATATGATGTTTTGATGTTGTTTTGTAAATTATCATGGTGTATGTTTGGAATTCAAGTTTTGACAATTTCTCTTGAGGTGTTTTGAAAGCATTCCTTGCATGTTTCTTGTCATTTCATGATTTCCTTATATATCACAATCAAAAAGCTCTACCTACAGGAGCATGTTGACATCACAAATGTAAGTTTTATGGTTTGACATGGTCCTCAACCTCTTAGGAATATTAATGTGTATTTAATAGTTGATGGAATCATGTAGGTGATACAAATTTTCAAACTTGGAGAATGGTCTCAGTTCTACCTATATAGAGGAGATGATCATCTACAACTGATGCCATAGATATGCCTTCTAGATGTGTTTCAACAATTGATAAATCTAATTTGAGGCTCCTTCTTATGGAAAGACCTATACAAACCTCTTGATAATCTGAGTTTGATAAAATATAGTATCAAAAAATAAAATGGAAGGTTGGATTATATTCAGGCCCTTTTTCTCTAAAAATATTAAATAGAGGCCTGAGGGGTTTTTCTAGGCCTCTCAAAGTGCACTTATAAAAGGATTTGAATCCTAGAATCAGGTGTAAATATAGTCTCAAGACCAAACAAATATTTCCCAAAGTTTTAAGGAGAAATGAATAGTGAAAGGTGGTATTTTAGACCCTCAAATATGGCTAGAAAATTATTGAAGTAAGGTAGTGTTATCTACAAGATATTGATCAAAAGTTCACTTTGCATCCCATTTTGATGATCTTGAACTATGCTATCAAATTTAATGATGATAATGGATCAAATTATGCTTGTAAGCTAAGAGGGCATGAAAAAAGGAGAAATATAATTTCTTAAACCCTAATGCATACTCCTCTATCTGTACACAAGACTGTGAGGAATCACCTACAAGTAAAAAGGCTAAGGTTTGTGAAATAGGTGTGGTCATGAATAATTTGATGATATTTTATGGTTTGTAAGCAAAAAAATAATTACATGCCATTATAGGTACCATGATCAAGTCCATCTTGACCTAGAAGACACTTACAAGCCTAAAATGAATGAAATAATAGCCACCTGCAGCTGAACAAATAGTGGAATGAGGATTATGGCATTTGGAGAAGTGTTAAGGCACTTCTAGGATAAAAGAGATAGAAATGTCAAAGATAAAAACTTGGGGTATCTAAATAATCTTTTAAAATAATCAATAAATATCAATTTCATGCCATTCTCACCCTAAACAACCTATAGGTAGGGTCCCGAGACTGTCTCAATCCATAAAGGACAGTGAAACAATTGGAAAACCTAAAGGGCCAAAATGCTAAGGTTTGAAATATGGGTTTACATTGGAATATGAAGGTGATTAAAATATCTTATATAATGTTTTAAACCTTGATTATAACCTCAAAATAAAGGTAAAAAATAAATATTACCCCTGTTCATTATCACAGTTAGATAGGGTCATAAGCAAGAGAGGGATATGATGAGAGTTTGGTTCCCAAGGAAGGAAGAAGGAGTTTTAAATAGTGTGATATGGATTCCTAATGATAAAATTAAGGAAATTATATGTCCATAACATCTTTAATCCACCAAAATCCCTTTCCTCATATAAAAATGGACTCAGTCCATACAGGCAGGGTAGGGAAAGCCTTATTTCAAGAGGTGAGTTTGGGGATTCCACTTAGGAGAGAGGTTTTGATTGGATCCCTAGGATAAAAAATCATGAAATAATGGTGAGTAACATTCATGAACAACTTTTATGCATCAAATAAGTGTGGAAGGAGCATCCATGAGGAAGTTTGGACAAAATATGCAAAAAATAAGGTTTTTTACCCCTTTTTTGAGGAAATTGGGATGGTTAGACCCCATAACCAAGGAATAAAACAAAAAAAATTGGCATATTTGGTAATTATTACCTTTTTAATTTTTTTAAATACTCACTTTTTCCAAACAAATAGGCTAAATACTCTCTATTTTATCTCAAAAAAGGGGCAGTCCCTTCTTACACAAGAACTATAGTTTTGGGGAAAAGTGAAGAATGGTGAACCAAAGACCAATTGGATTAATCCATAAGGTTTGAAAAGATTTGGGACACATGTAGGAACCTAATAAAACTTTTTATAATGCTTTAAATAAAACAAGGCATCCTACACAACAAGGGTTATAGTCAAGTGTGAATGAAAGCCTTAGGGCTAGAAGCCAATTTGGAGGTCATATGAATTTTAAACCTAATATATGATTTAAATTTTATCAATTAATGTTTAAATATGTGTTTTTGGTGTTTTAAATCCATAAAATTTCAAATTTTGGAGGGTCAAGAGGAGCTCAAAGATGTAGGTAGACCTATTGGCAAGGTCTAGGCCTAAAACCAAATAGGGGTTAATTTCCATTTCAAGATTTTTTAAATCCATTATAATGATTGGAGGAATTTTTTAGGGTATATATAGGGATTTTAAAACCATTTTTTTAAATAAAGTTTACAAGAATCCATTTTTGGCTTAGGAAGCATTCAGACCCCACCAGGAAGCAAAAAATGAGCTTGAATGTCAACTTCAAGTGATAAGAACTTTCACCAAGATTTTCATGGGAGCTTGAGCCATTAAATTAAGTTGAATGAGGTCCATAAATATCCATAAGTTTAATTTTATTATAATTATAATGTGTCATGGCTATGAATGAATGCTAAGAATGAAAATCACTTCAAAACCCTTGCAAACCCTCCATAGTGACCTGATTGGGAAGATGAGGCAATTTGAGTATCCAAAATGTATGTAGGTGCCATGAAAACACTTGGATTATGTAGATTAATTTCCATATACTCTTCACATGTGACTTAGGTGTATGGACCTATATGGAATATGGTAAAATAGGGCTTATTTTGACCATTTTTTGTGTTTTATAGGCATGGTGAACTTCTAAGAGACCAAATCACTTTTGAAGGAAATATTAAGACTTTTTATAAGTCCTCATGGTAATTTTATCAATTTTATAAGATCCTAAGTTTCCCTACTGGTTCTCCCATTTCATCTAATCCAGTGAACCAACTAGGAAAGACTTAGAAAAAATGGTGAACCTTCATTTGGAAAGCCTTTTAAGGATTATTTCTTGTAAATAATGCCATATAAAATTGTTAAAAATTTCATACCTCTTATTTTATGGGTCATATTTTAGGTTTGAAGAGTTTTTAGGTGCCACATGTGAGAGGTGTAGGGAAGAGGGCTATTTTGAGATTGCCAAGTATGATCATGTATGGCCAGAATGATAGAAGGGTTAGGATCCTCCCCAATACATGTGAGGGATTATTAGTAACCCCTCATACTTATTCATTATCAAACTTGATCAGTTGTTGATTTAGGATAGTTTTGTAAGGCCAATCATGAGGGGTAGTTTTGTATGCATCAAAAAGGAGTTTCTTGACTATTTGAAGCTCCTAGATGATTGGAAATGACATTTTTAACTCCTAACATGATATGTATTACCCCATTCCTATATCTCATTCATTTATAACTGATATTCACATTGGTGATAAATATCTTTGTGCCTCTTCAACTTCTTTTGTCTCTCTCTTCCTCAAAGTTTTATAAATTGAGTCATTTTGGCAATTATAAAGAGAACACAATTGGTATGGTGAAAACCTAATAGAATTACATTAAAATTTGATTTTTAAAATTAAATAAAAGTCTAATTCTAAGTTATGGATATTTTTTAAGTGTTTGAGTGATGTATAATGGAGCTAAGTGATAGTATCATCCTTACTCCCTTTATCCTTCATGTTTGAGCAAGAGTTCTAATGTTAACAGGTCATGTGAAGTGTGTTGAATGTAATAATATCTTTTTAAAGTATGAAATTGTCTCTATGGTGTGAAATTTTCCCCTAGGTCAAGTATCTTGTTGATTTTCCTAAGTATGATACCTTCACATTGAAACACTATGTTAGGATCCTTCAATGCATGAAATCAGTCTTAGAAAGAATTTGTGCTTAATATAAGTATGATATTATATGGGATATATCTTGGTGGATCACCTATATAGTATATTTTTAATTTAATGCAAGCTCTTAACTCTTTTCATGAACAAGCATTAGATTAGGTGATAGGCATTTAGAGAAGAATTCAGGGAGCTAGCCCTTTCAATCCTAGAGATTCAACTCTCTTACAAGTTCCCACAAACTTGAGAGATGATTCAATGTTGCATAAAATTTTATGAGTTATATATAGTGTCCTAGGGTGCATAATTTGATGATAATAGTTTTGGCATGCTCAGTGCGATAGCTAGTCCTAATTATTTACATGTCAAGGTGAATGTTGGTCTTGACAAGCCCAAAGTTGAAGAAGTGTTTTTAATCCAGAATTTAACGAATCCAAGAGGTGAGAATATCTATTTGTAGATCAATTTTTCCAAGTTATACTTCATGGTCCTCACTATATCATCTTCTAGTAGATTTTTTAATCAAATCCCTCTACCTAAAACTGCTCTTGAAGAACAACATCTTAAGCCATTCCTAACTTTTAGAGATCCTTAACAAGAAGGGTTTGAAGAGGAAGAAGAAGAAGTTAAGGAGATAGGATATCAAGAAGAGGAAGAAGAGATGGCTATGGAACATTTTTACCCAGCCTTCAACACCTAAAATCTAATTAACCTTTTTTCATATGATCCTATTCCTCCCAATGATACCAAAATTCTCCCTAATTTCAATGAAGAAGGTCCTATTACCCCATCTAAACACATTAGGGACATTTCAAATTTTTGAAACTTCCAAAATATCACCCAAGTTAATATAGATATTAGATTACTTTCCATGTCTCTAAAGGGTAAGGCACTTGATTGGTATAGAACTTTAGAAGGTGGTTGCATTGCTAATTGGGTTGACTTTGGGGAATTATTGGTGAGTAAGTTTAAGAAAAACAATGATCACTCTTCATTAATCCACTAGTTGAATGTGATAAAGAGAGGTCCTAATGAATCCATGGGAAATTTCAATGAGAGATTTCAAAAAACATGGCATAGGCTACCACCTATCATGAGGCCTCCTCTAAGTTTTGTGTTCCCCACTTATCTCAAGGCTGTTGGCACCAATGTAGTAGTCATGTTGTAATCAACCAGAGGATTTACTCTACCTAAGGCATATGAGATAGATATTGAAGCTAAGAATAGTTTGATACAAGCTGGTAAATTACCCCTAATAGTTTGTATGCCCTTGTTATCTCATAATTTAGTTTAAAATCCAAGTATAGCATAAGTTCCTAATGCCAATGTCAAGCTTAGAAACATCCCTAAGAAGGTGGATAACACTATTGATAAAGATGAAGTGATTAGATCATTTCAAGCTCAGCTCAAACAAGCTCAATTACATGTAAGTATTCCATCCAATCCTCAATATTATCCCTAAAAAGGCTATAGACATCCACCCTAGTACAACTACCAAGGAAGAGGACAAGGTAAACAAGCTTACAATAGGCATCCCAATGCTTATAATCCTAATTTTGTGCCATCTACAAGGGTTGTGGTTCTAGTCCATACTAATTTAGTTTCAAGAGAAGAACATATGGATCATTGGGGACAATCTCAAGGTCATTTTGGGTATGATGGTGGAGAATGTTGTCATGCTTTGGTGGCATAAGAAGGAGCCACTCCTTGTCTTACATCAGAATAAGAACTCTCATGCAAGTGAACACTCATGGAGAAGGTAGCATCCAAAGTACTATTCTCATGAACTTTCAAAAGGAGGATGACTATGTGTTGAATCAAATAACATCAGTTGTAGTTAACACAAGATCCCAAAAAAGAGCTGTAAGAAATGTTCCCAAAGCACATGTGATTTCAAGTGATGCATTTCCAAGGCAATAAGGTGTGAATCCTAATGTAGCACCTCCTACTAGTCACATTCCTCATCAAAGTTAGAATGCAATCAAGGTTGTCAAGCCTATAATGCATCAAGTTCAAGCTTCCTCATTACCCCCAAGGATGTAAGAAAAGGTAAATACTTCCCCTATAAACATTATTGACTCTTTAAAGAATACCAAAACTAGAATATCTCTTTGGGAAGTATTGTAAATGCCTAGTCAAAAGGAACTCCTACAAGAACAACTTGTCATTATCAATGTAGCCCTTCAAGCTCCAAGGTACCATGGTGTGGCCCTTGCCAACACACCAAGTCATGTCATAGATCCCTCCACAAAATCTGAAAATCCTCCACCTTTATACCTCACATTCATTATAGGAGACAAATTGGTTCATAATTGCATTGTGGATAGTGGGGATAGTACCATGATTATGCCTAAGGTGGTTGAAAATAAGTTGGGGTTAAAGTATGAAACACATAGCAAGGGTGTGTTGCAACTTGATGGAACTCCAACCAATATAGTGGGATTAGTTAAAGAGTTGAAATTTTTTCTACATGATTTTCCAAGCTTCTCCATTATGCAAGACATTGTGGTGGTAGACCTCCCAGCTCACTTGGTTATTTGCTTATCAAAGGACTTCATGGCTAAAATAGAAGGATATATTTCTATTGATTGAACTTTTATAGCTTTTAGAATAAGGTATGGAACCAAGGTAACCATAATAATACAGCCCTTGGCAAGGTTTCATATTGAACCATATGTGAATTCAAGTTCAAATCAAAATTGTGTGATTAGTGAAGAAGAAGAAGAAGAAGGTGTCATGGAAGGTGAAGCATCCTCTCCTCTTGAAGGAATTTTTTTACCTTTTCCTTGATGAGTATGGTACTAAAATATATGAGCATGATCCTTATGCATTCATGGAAAAGATTGATTTAGGGGCTTATTGTGTGCATGAAGAAGATACTCCTATACCCCCACTTACAAATGAATATCATAAAGTAGAAGAGGTATGTCCTACTTTGCCTATTCCTCCTCAAGATGACAAAGTACTTTCCAAGATTGTAATTAGTCCCATGTGGCCAATAATTAGTCATCTCCAACTTGTTCTCCACCTATTCCAACTTATTCTCCTCTAAGTCATTCCATTCTTAGTTTCAAATAATCTCTTATTGGCTACCAAGAATACATGATAGAGATTGATACTAGATATAGTGGTGACCAAGTCATTCCTAGTGTTTGTATTAGGAGTGTAAGGAATGAGTTGGAACAAATCAAAAAAGATTGGATACCTATAGAGGAGGATAATTGGTCAAATTATACCTATGAGGTACTAGAGGTTTGTAGCCTAATTTTCAATCTAGAAGAAAAATTGATAGTCCATGAAACTAATCCATCTTGTAAGTCTCAAGACGTTGCAAACTCTTTATCTGTTTCCCAAAATTTATATTCTTGGGAGTCTATTCAAGAGAACAATCAAAAGAAAGAAGATATCATGGTGGAACAAGTTAACTTATGTGGAGAATATTGTGAAGGAATAGAGGTTTCAAATAGGATAAATGATGAAAAGGATCTAACTCCTTATGAAAATGATGATCATTGTGTTGAAAAGGATGCCTTAGAAGGACTTCTCTTGAATCCTAAACAAGAAATGTTTTATCTCATTGTTCCTTTACATGTTGCAGATCAATAAAAAGATGATGGCTTATGGAAGACGTTTGAAGACATATGAAATAAATTTTAAAGCTAAAAGGGGCCTACAAGTCCTATAGAACTAACCACAATCCATGAAAATCAAGAAGTTGGAAAGTAGGTATGTGTTGAGGAGTATTATCACCAAGAGAGTTTGGATCATGATGGAATAATAAATGATGATCTTGGGCCTCTTTAAGGTGATTTAAAGATTAATACTATAATCACTCATGAATATGCCTCCACCATCATCAAAGAGGAATTTAATAAAGAGATACTTCCGAATTTCCATGATACATTACTTCTTGGAGAGTTTGAAGAAGGTGTGACAATTGAGAAAGAAGATGAGATCTATCAAAGAGGCATAAACTTGCAACAAGATGTCCTATATATGGACATGAAAATTTGATATGAGGAAACAAGATGGTAAAAATGTGAGACATGTTTTGAAAACCAAGAGGACTTTAGCTACTTGGGAGATATGTTTGAGATGAATTCATCAAGTGACATGACAAGTCAAGGAATAAATAGAAAACATGAGTAATCTAGCATCACACCCAAAAGGAAGCATACATGGAATCCTCATTCATCTAATGAGGATGGAGATTCAATATACTCCCATTTTGATCTAGGAAGGGAGTATGATCAACATGAAGGTACATACTAGTTTGTTTTTAGTTGTGTTTTATGTTCCCTAAGTGCTTAGCAACACAAGTGTGTCTTTATTTTGTGTTTTTCATTTGTCTTATGTGTGTTGTTCTTTCCTTGTGTGTTTTATGAAATTTTATTTGTCTTATGGTCAATCCAAGGTTTGTTCATGTCAATATAAGTGCTCATATACATGACTTCATACCCAATTGAAGGATTAGGCAATTTGTCTTACGCATAGTTGGCATGCCACCCCTAGGAATCACCAAGAATGTAGACCAAATTTGACCCCAAGTCAAATTTGGTCAACCCCTACTATTTCAAACTTTTAATAAGGTTCTCATGTGTCTTATAGGGTGTCATATTGGTATATTATCTTGCCCATCCTCTTCCTAGTCCTTGTTGAAGTCCACCCTCTTTGTGTTAGGCTAGTCAATTAAAGTCAAAGGTTGGTCAGCCCTAGTCAAAGGTATTCAAAGGGTCATATTATGATGAAAGTGTCTTAAGGTGGTCCTTAATATGATTTAATATGTTTAAAAATCATAAATTGGTTATAGGTTATGTCTCATGTGGAAAAAGGGGCCTTTTGGTCATATTTTAGCCCATTTAATGACTTGTACAGATTTTCATGCAAGAAAATTTGACACCAAGGTGAGTTTCAATGTGGATCATGTTAGGATCATGTCAAGAATAGTTATTTGTTAGATAAGAAGTAGTTATGTTCATTGGATGGTAGTTTTCCCTCAAAAATAAGAGCTTTTAGGCACTTGTATAGACTTCCCAAGTCCGTCATCAACTAAAAACGTGGGAAGAGTAACTCTTCACTTCCCATCATCTATTTCAATCCCTGATTTTCAATAATAAATCAAAAAGTTTCATATACAACTTGTTTTCCTCCATTTTCACTTGGCAAGAAAAGAAAGAGAAACTTCATGCACTTGGCATGGCCTGTATAGGTGGAATTTATAGGAGTTCTTATGGGGTGTATATTACCCTAAGTTAACTTCATTTTCATAACAAGAACTTGAGATTCGGTCCATCCTCCTTTATGAACAATTAGTTTGATTCTAGGCAGCTTTTATACATGTTTAACCATGAGGGGATCACTATTTGAACTTATCTCAAAGTTTATTATTTTGGATTGATGGATTTGTGTGTTGAAATTGTCTCTACATGATTTTTATTATGTTTCCATGCTTCTTCTTGTTTTGGAGAGTTCAATTTTTTGAAATATCCTCTTCTAGGCTTGCAAAATGTCTAGTTTGCATTCACAGTCATCTCAATTACTTTGGAAATGTTTCCTTCACATTGGATATGATGTTTTAATGTTGTTTTGTAAATTATCATGGTGTATGTTTGGAATTAAATTGTTTAAAATTTCTCTTGATGTGTTTTGAAATCATTCCTTGCATGTTTCTTGTCATTTCATGGTTTCCTTATATATCACCATCAAAAATCTCCACCTACAGGAGTATGCTGACATCAAAAATGTATGTTTGAGGGTTTGACATGGTCCTTAACCTATTGGGACTATTAATATGCATTGAATATTTTTCAGAGGCATGTAGGTGATACAAACTTGTAAACTTGGAGAATGGTCTCAATTCTGCCTGTATAAAGGAGATGATCATCTACAACTAATACCATAGATATGCCTTCTAGATGTGTTCCAATAATTGATCAATCTAATTTGAGGCTCCTTGATATGGAAAGGCCTATACAAACCTCTTGATAATTTAAGTTTGACAAAGGATAGTATCAAAACATCAAATGGAAGGTTGGACTGTATTTAGGCCCTTTTGCTTTAAAAACACTAAACAGAGGCCTGAGGGGTTTTTACAAGCCTTTCAAAGTGTACCTATAAAAGGATTTGAATCCTATAATTGGGTGGAGGTATAGTCTATATACCAAAAAAATATTTACCAAATTTTTAAGGAGAAATGAATATTTTAAAGTGGTTATTTAGACCCTTAAAGATGGATATAAAATCACTAAAGCAAGGCAGTGTTATCTACAAGATATTGATCAAAAGTTGACTTTGCATCCCATTTTGATGATATTGGACTATAATATCAAATTTAATGATGATAATGGATCAAATTATTCTTTCAAGCTAAGAGGGCATGAAATAAGGAGAAATATAATGTCCTAAACCCCAATGCATACTCTTATGTCTGTACAAAGGACTGTGAGGAATCACCGACAAGTAGAAAGGTTAAGGTTTGTGAAATAGGTGTGGTCATGAATAAGTTGATGAGATTTCATGGTTTGTAAGAAAAAAAATACCTCCATGCTATTATATGTACCAATATCAAGTCCATATTGACCTAGAAGACACCTACATGCCTAAAATGAATGAAAAAATAGCCACTTATAGCTAAGCAGACAGTGGAATCAAGATTGTGGCATTTGGAGAAGTGTTAAGGCACTTCTAGGCTAAAGGAGATAGAAATGTCAAATATAATGACTTGTAATATCTAAATAATGTTTTCAAATCATCAATAAATATTAATTTCATGCCATTCTCACCCTAAACAACCTACAAGCAGGGTCCTGGGACTGTCTTTATCAATGAAGGATAGCGAAACAATTGGAAAACCTAAAGGGCTGAAATGCTAAGGTTTGAAATATGGGTTCACATTTGAATATGAAGGTGATTAAAAGAGGATATATAATTTTTTAAATATTTATTATAACCTCAAAATAAAGGTAACAAAGAAAGAGTACCCCTATTCACTATCACAGTTAGACAAGGTCATAAGCAAGAGAGGGACATGATGAGAGTTTGGTGCCTAAGGAAGTAAGAAGGAGTTTTAAATAGTGTGATATATATTCATCATGATTAAATTAAGGAAATTATAATTCTATAACATATGCATGCCATTCAATGCCCTTTTCTCATAGTAAAATGGACTCAGTCCATATAGGCAGGGTAGGGAAAGCCTTGTTTTAAGAGGTGAGTTTGGGGATTCCACTTAGGAGAGAGGTCTTGAGTGGATACCTAAGATCAAAAATAATTAAATAATGGTGAGGAACATGCATGAACAACTTTTATGCATCAAATAACTATGGAATTAGCATCCATGAGGAATTTTGGACAAAACATGTAAAAAATAAGGTTTTTACCCCTTTTTAAGGAAATTGGGATGGTTAGAACCCATAACCATGGAATAAAACAAAACAATTTGGTATAGTTGGTAATTATGAAATTTTTAATATTCTAAAATACTCAATTTTCCCAAACAAATAGGCCTAATACTCTATTGTTTTTCTAAGAGCAGGGGCAGTCCCTTCATGCACAAGAATGGTAGTTTTGGGAAAAAGTAAAGAATGGTGAACCAGAGACAAATTAGATTATTGAATAAGGTTTTAATATCTTAGGTACACATTTAAGAACTAATAAAACTTTATATAATTCTTTAAATCAAACATGGCATCTTACACAACAAGGGTTACAGTCAAGTGTGAATGAAAGCCTTAGGGTTAGAAGCCAATTTGGAGGTCATATGCATTTTTAACCTAATATATGATTTAAATGTGATAAATTAATGTTTAAATATGTATTTTTGGTGTTTTTAACCCATAAAATTTAAAATATAACCATTGTATGGTCAAGATGATCTCAAATATGTAGGTAGACCTATTGGCAAGGTCTAGGCCTAAAACCAAACAGGGATCAATTTCCATTTCAAGATTTTGTAAATCCATTGTAATTATTGGAGGAATTTTTTAGGGTATATATAGGTATTTTTCAAACATTTTTTTAAAATAAAGTTTCCAAGAATCTATTTTTGGCTTAGGAAACATTCAGACCCCACCAGGAAGCAAAAAATGATCTTGAATGTCAACTTCAAGTGCTTAGAACTTCCACCAAGATTTACATGGGACCTTGAGCCATTAATTTAAATTTAATTAGGTCCACAAAGATCAATAAGTGTAATTTTATCATAATTATAATATGTCATTGCTATGAATGAATGCTAAGAATAAAAATCACTTCAAAACCATTGCAAACCCTCCATAGTGACTCGATTGGGAAGATGAAGAAATTTGAGTATATATAAGGTATTGAGGTGACATTAAAACACTTGGATGATGTATATTACTCTCCATATATTATTCACATGTGACTTACGTGTATGGACCTATATGGAATAGGGCAAAATAGGGCTTATTTTGACCATTTTTATTGTTTTTTAGGCATGGTGAACTTCTAGGAGACCAAATCACTTTTGAAGGAAATTTTAGTAATTTTAATAATTCCTCATGGTCATTTTATAAATTTTATAATCTCATAAGTTTTCCTAATATCTCTCCCATTTTAGCCAGTCCAGTGAACCAACTAGGAAAAACATAGAAAAAATGGTGAACCTTCATTTGAAAAGCCTTTTAAAGATTTTTAATTATAAATAATGAAATAGACACCTAGGAAACATGTAATACCTCTTATTTTATGGGTCATATTTTATGTTTGAATATTTTTTAGGTGCCAAGTGTGAGTGGTGTATGGAAAAGGGCTATTTTGAGAATGTCAAGTATGATCATGCATGGCCAGAATGATAGGAAGGGTAAAGATCCTCCCCAATGAATGTGAGGGATTATTAGTAACCCCTAATACTTATATTAATCATCAAACTTGATCATTTTTAGAGTTAGGATAGTTTTTTAAGGCCAATCATGAGGGGCAATTTTCTATGCACAAAAAATGTGTTTCTTGACTATTTACAGGTCTTGAATGATTGGAAATGAAATTTTTAACTCCTTAAATGATATATCTCACCCCATACCTATCTCTCATGAATTTTTAACTAATATTCACATTGGTGACACATGTCCTTGTGCCTCTTCAACTTCTTTTCTCTCTCTCTTCCTCAAAGTTCTATAAATTGAGCCATTTTGGCCATTGTAAAAAGAACAAAGTTGGTATAGTGAATCCATAATAAAATGACATTACACTTTGATTTTTAAATTTAATACATGTCTAATTATTATTTTTGTACATTTTATTTAAGTGTGTGAGTGATGTATAGTGGAGTTAAGTGATAGTATCATCCTCACTCCCTTTATCCTTCATGTTTGAGAAAGATTTATGATGTTAATAAGTCATGTGAAGTGTGTTTAATATATTAATATATATTTTAAGTATTTATTTGTCTCTATGGTATGAAATCTACCCCTAGGTCAAGTATATTGTTGATTTTCCCAAGTATGCTACCTTCACATTGAAACACTATGTTAGGATCCTTCAATGCATGGAATTGGTCTTGGAAAGCATTGTTTCTTCAAATAAATATGATAGTCTATCGGATGTATCTTGGTGGATCACCTCTCTATTATAGTTTTAATTTCATAAAAAATCTTAACTCTTTTCATCAACAAGCATTAGATTAGGTGATAGGCACTTTGAGAAGAATTTAAGGAGCTAGCCCTTTCAATCCTAGAGATTCATCTCTCTTACAAGTTCCCACAAAATTTAGAGATTATTCAATGTTGCATCGAATTGTATGAGTTCCATATAGTTTCCTATGGTGAAAAATTTGATGACAACAACAATCACATATAAAAATGAAGTTATTAAGTACATAGACTCTAGACAACCAATCTATTATATATTATACAGAACTTAGCATAATAAAACTTTATTATTAAATTTCTACATTTCCACCGAGTCTCCTCTTAGGCCCCAAATCATCTATAGAGGAAGAAGTTACACATAATTTTTTCCTTATACTAATATTAATATACATTTTTTTAGCTATACCTCTTTCACCTATCTATAATAGTGTACCTATGGCAACTTATAATACTAAGACCTAACCATTTAATGAACCTCTTAAAGATATTAACATGTCTTCCTAATAATTCATTTACTTTATGCATGTTTTAGGTGCCTGATAATAAAAAATGCATCACCTAACCTTAAAAAGCAAAACATGCCATGCATGGATTGTGTATGCAATCAAAAATGCATCAATTCTATGAGTCAATCCTAACTCAGATAAGATATATCCTACTTACATTTCTGATTGGGGATACATTAGATAATTGGTAACATGACCAATATGTGTATCTATTATACCCAATTATGGGATCTCTTATCATAATAATAATACTAGGTAGGGTTTCAAGGCCTCCAATCAAGCACAATCACACAATAACCCTAACTAGGTCTTATGTTTTCATATTCAATAAACTAGTAACAAGTAAAGTATAATCTAGTGCTTACCAAATATTTTGACACAATGTAAGGGTAATAAAAAACAAAATTAAACATGCATATAATACATATACTCAAGTCAATGTTTACAAAATCCTAATGTATGGAAGAGAAGTACAAATGCATATCTATCTACTCTTATAAAGGAAGAACAAAGTTAGGAATACTTAACTTTGAAGACGAACCCATTAAGCCTCAATCTCTCCCTTGACCAAGGTGATTTTTAGGAGGTTATTGTGGTATGTAAGGATGACAAGGATAAATCAGCTCTAGGCTACATAACCTAATAATATATCCAAAAGACATAATCATAAGACAAGATCCATATCTCTAAAGAAACTATGAAACCTTAAGCTTGCTCCTCAAGTAGAATGGTGGATAATCAAATATGCAATAGCTATTACTTCTTATTCTCTTATCTAAATAATGGTGAAACAATGTTGTATATATAGGTGAATTTAACCCTAAGCCCTTCTAAAAAATTTACCCGATAGGATCAACCCAATCAACCTAGTACTATTATGGACAAAAATTCACTAGGTCATGGGCTAGGTTGGCCAAGAGCTGACCTAGACCCTAAATGAAATTTAAATATAAGAGTACATGGTTGACCCAATAGACCTAGTATTATAAATAGTCAAAAGGGGCTTTAGGCTAGGAAAAGGGGTACAAAAGGTGGGAAATGACTGAGGAGTGTGTAACTAAGAAGAACAAGCTTAGGGATATGGTTTTTATGAGATAAGTGTGTATATAGTAAGTGGAAAAGGGACAAAAATCCTATGAAGCACCAATGGTTTGTCCACCCCTTTCTCGGTACACCCCTTAAGGTGTGCACTCAAACAGATTGAGACTCAATGGGTTCTTGTAAGATAAAGAGTGTTAGTAAGCGATAAAAGTTTGAAAATATTATGTGTATACATATGCCCCACTCAAATATCATCACATGTCACATGAGTATAACATGGGATGGTGCTTCAGGAATATAACATGATGGCACATAATGTTGATGCTAAGTAAAGTGTAGTAAGGAGTAAATAAGATAAATAAAAGGATAGAATTAAAAAACACATACCTTTACTTACCTTAGTGATATAAATAAAGAAGGAGACTACAAGAGAAGTGAAGGCATCCAATGTGAGGAACATTAGGTGAACCTATAGAGATTAGTGAAAAATTCTATAACTTTTTATAGTTTGAAAAACAAGTGAGTAGAAACAAAGATATGAGCAAAACAAGGAATCTGATGGTAAATATTTGAAAGGTAAAGAATTGTGAATATTAAGTTTAAATAAGGTGATAATAAAGTCATTTTTTATTGTTTGACTTATTTAGAGACAAAAATAAAGGTTGGAGAGACCAAATGAAATACAATAGAGTTAAGATAGTGAGGAGATGGTAGCTAAGATGAGATGGATGCCTAGCAGCCACAATGGGTGCAGCATAGGTAGGTAACTGATAATTTCAAACTTGCTTTGAATATTTTATTTAAAATTAAGTTTTTTATAAACATTTATAAATTAGACTAATTCAAAAAACTTAAATTAACCCTAGATAGTTGCTAAGGGTACTATAGGCCAAAAGGGAAAATGGGTTGAAAGGAATCTGAGTAATAAATGTTGAAGGCATTTATTACAAGTAGGGAAAAGAGTCAATAGTTTAAACCAACTAGGTCAACCTAGTATGCTAAAAATTTGGATTCCATACTACCGACTTAGTAGGTGTGTGTCGACTTAGTTTGTTAAGGTAAATTGTTGACTTATTACCTCACTGCCAACTTAGTTGTTTGAACTAGATTGCCAACTTAGTACTAAGGAGGGGAAATGAAAGGGTTGACTTAGTTTTTTAAGTCAATATGGTCAAGTGAGGACTATTTGGTCAACTTAGTGTTTGATTAAGTGGTCAAAATAGTATATAAATATGATAAATAGGTTGAAATAGTACTAGAAAGGCCTAGAATGCCTGATAGAGTACTAAACTGGCCAAGTAGGCTAAAAATAGGTCAAATTAGTCAAAAATAGATAGATTAAGGCAAATTAGGTTTGTTTTTGTTAAAATTTAAAAATAATGTATTTGGTTATAAGTGACATGGAGGTCTAATACATATTTTTTTATTTTATGGTTGTAGGGGCATCTGAGATTTTGGTTATTAGTTGATGCAGCAATGCTCCCAAACCTATTAAAGTGATTGACATTGGAGGACCAAGCTAGGTGTGAAGGTCTAGGAGGTATTATGGAGATGTGTTGAGTGCCACTAAGCATGGATCTTATAGTCATATTCCTAAGAGCCTGGGAATTATTAACTAATACTTTTGGATGGGTGGTGGATGGGGATACCATCAAGGTGGGTATCACCCTAGAGGATGTCCATATTATTCATGGACTTATAATAAGAGGGGCATCGATGATCATAGGGTACCAAAAGAATAAAAAAGAGGTGAGCCTTAGATTAATGGGTTATGAGATCATATAAGATATCATAGGCTAAAAGTGAGCCTTTTTGATGTGTCTACATCTTATATTATGTATATCTAAAAGGTGGTAATAGGACTTATGATAACATAGGTGTTGTGTCACAAGTTAGATGGCAAGGTACCACTATATGTGATAGCCTTATGCCAGTCCATTTTAGATTAGGTGGCACTATATGATTTAGGTTATGTCATCTAGGTCTATATCATGCATAATATGTATGGGATGTTGTCCAAAGGGTATAATACCATGAGATCAGTGATTTTATTAAGTGCTTGGATATACAAGAGGTTTTTAATGTACCGACTAGTTGGGTTACCCCATGTGGTTGATAATTGATTATTTTGGATACAAAGATGGTAGTAAGATCATGTGTCATAGGCCATGCCCCATATACCAACATTGTTGATAGTCATGTGAGTTGATATCATGTGGCATTTTTATGGGCACATCTTGATATTATGGTTGAGTTGGAGGATAGTAGCACTAGCATTGGCATGAGTGTATATTATAGGCCACTATACCTGTTGGATAGAGGTTCATCTAGTGACATGTATACCAAGATAGTTGGGACTCCCTCACCTAGTAGCTCTAATAATGGTGCCCATATTTTGCGCTAGATATGTGAGAGAGTCAAAGGGGAGAGGAGGAGTTGGACCACTAGTTGATAGACTAGAGATTAAATCACAGCATGAAAGACCATGGATAGATTGAGCATGATGTTCAGTAACTAGAGAAGAGATGGATGTGAATGTAGGTGAGTTAGAGGTACCATAGTTGGCACCATAGTAGGAGGATTGGTGACCACCTTGGTCTCACGATAAATAAAGATGCCAATTCTGAGAGAGCATAGATGGTGGTCATCTTGGATGACCCATCAATCAGGCCCAGGATAGATCTAGTCTATAGAGGTACCACTAAGGTGAGGCTTGAGGTAGGCATGGGTGGTGACCTTAGGGTTCACATTAGTTGGGTGGCATCCCACAAATGATGTACTTAGAGGATAAGCTAATTAAGAGACCATTCTTGGTGGTCTCACAAATAGGGAGATGATGTTAGGCAACATTTAGATAGGTAATAATAAATGGTTAAAATTTGCTTAAGTTTTTTAAGATAGATTATAGATAGATAAATTTTGAGATATATCTGTGATATAATATCTATCTAGTTTGAATTTTACAAATCCTATAGAGGAGGAGAATAAATGGGGATCCCTGGTGAGGGGGGTACTCCATAAGACCTTGGATGAGGTGTTGATGCCATATGACCCTGATACACTCAATGATCCTATGATACTATCTACCCCAACTCAAACAAGCTAACTTAGATTAGTAGGAGAGGTTACAAGGCAATTATAGGTGTAAAAACATGAGTGAAAGCCACTAGCAGGGGAAGGAGTGGGAGAGGCACATGCATGATAGGCCTTGGCTCAGTAAAAAGTCATGCATATGGATACCATGACTCAAATAACACATGTACAAGCCCAGGTGGCCAACCTATAGGTACAGGTGACAAGTTTGAGATCTTAGATAGCCTTTTTATAACATACTATTCAAAGGAGACTGTTTGAGGCATCTATGGGCAGCATGGCTTGGCCACGAGATAGGCATCATAGAGACTAGCCTTAGATATACAATGGTGTATATTTTTGTACTTCATATACATATATATATATATATATATATCATTTTGGCAGTTGGATGTTGATCTTATGTGTTTGTATTGTGGTTATGGTTGTGGATGCATGGATATATTTATTTTTAGAACATGTATTTAGCTTTTATTGTATATGTTATAATAAATATCTGTGTTGTGGTTTCTTTTCTATAATTATGTAGGACACATGCATGGTTAAAGAGAAATATGTAGAAAAGGACTTGGCTAAATATAATCAATCAAACACAAATATACTACACACTATTTCATGTTGGGAAATGTGTGATAGAAATAAATGACTAAGTATAAAAAACCAAATAATGGTAAACAAGAATGCAAAAAAAGTTATTTTTAAACCATGAAAAATATTGGCACCAAGTTAAAACAAGTAAGATCACACTAAATCATGTTGGTAAGTATGAAAATAATGTAATAAAATAAAAAACATGTAAAATAACAATGGTATAAAAATAAATAAATTAAGTCAATCAATCATACTAAATCACGTTGGGAAGTATAAAAGTGAAACAAAATTGGGTCTTAAATTTATCACACTAATTCAAGATGGGAAGTATGAAAAACTTAAGAAATGGTTGGATTCTTACATGAAATTAGAAAATAAGAAGATAAAAGTGAGAAAGACTAAGGAAGTAAGCATAAAAACATACTAAATCAATATAGGAAGCATGTCAATGATGTCTAACTTCATAATCAATCACATCTTATCTCATATTTGATGCATATAATTTTTTGTCATATATTGGATATTGTAAAATTGTGTGACGAAGGCTAGGGCATATCCATGGTCTTACAG
Source organism: Torreya grandis (assembly GCA_037957365.1). NCBI lineage: Eukaryota > Viridiplantae > Streptophyta > Pinopsida > Cupressales > Taxaceae > Torreya > Torreya grandis. The sequence goes on along the minus strand of JARHVA010000393.1, from coordinate 3,322,875 downwards.
TACAATTCACAAAGGGAACACCAATGAGTTGGAGTTAATGTGAAAATTTGGTAAAAAGGGGTGTTGGTGATAGTAATGTGAAATTTTTTAATTTGTGATGAATGCCAAGTCCTATCCATGGTCTTATAATGCAACTCATAAATGGAATCCCTAGGGAAGTGATTAGTGAACATAATAATATTTCTTAAGAGGAAATATTAGGATTTGTAAGAAGTGAAAAAGGGAATGTAAAAATCATAACGTAGGCATCTGAATAGAATACCTTAGGAGACATGAGGCATATTGAGGACATGAGAAGACATTAAGTGACTAGTGACCATCAATATACAAATGAAACATGTTTGCTATAGACACAAAGCTATGTAGGAAAATAAGTATGCTACTAATATCAATTCATGAAGGTATATTAGTACAAGAAAATTAAAATGGACCTACCTTCCCATGATGTGTTCCCCATTCCTCAGGACCCCTTATAGAGTCATTGGTGTACTATGAAGATTGGGTACTTGCATGAGAAAGTAGGGAGCACTGAAATATTTTTTATTATCCTTTTTTAATCTACTAACTTACCACACCCCAATGGACCTTGGCTCTATCATGAGGCTAACTATGGATTTTTAGGTTCAACTAAAAAATGGGATGTGCCTTAGAATCACATCTTTTAGTGTGATTTGACGTTTGATAATTTTGATTTTTGCGTTTTAGATCATTGCCTTTTGTTAAATGATTTGGATTTTGAATATTTTTATGGATTATTTAATATTCCTCTTCTGTATAGTATTGGAATGACCAGTCATGATAGATAGAGTGACACACACATATGAGCTTTAGGCTTAGGCTAAAGGAATTTAAGTATCTAGAGACAAGATTGACTAGAACACTTAGGCTTAACTATGAACTAACATGTTATCTCAAGTCTCAACCATGGGTATGTTTAGTTTAAGGGAATAAAGGGGGAATAAAAGGATATCTAGAGTGGATTGGTAAAAGGAGATTATAATGAGATGAATTGTTTGCTAACTGATCACATGGTATATAAGGAATGACTAAAGGGAGCAAGGTTTGTATAACCAAGTCGCAATGATAATTATCCTTGTTTATAGAGATAAGATAGTAAACCATCATGAAAAGAAAACAAGGGAATATTTAAGAAAGAAACTTAAGAAGAAAAAAAGGCAATGATAAAGAAAAAATACATAAGCAAATATAAATGACGTTATAATCAATATAAAGTGTGAAAGCAAAGTCACCATGTAAGATAAATAAGAATTTGACACAATGTCAATGATATAACAAATAAATAAAGATATAGTTGGAGCACACTTTCAATCAAAATGAAAATGTAAGAACACCATGCATGTGTTCATAAATATTGATATATTTATCCACACACATTATCCAAAACATTTGATAAGTCTCTATGAAGTTGAATGTGAACTACGGCTAATGTCTCATCTATCTTTAGCAAAAATTAGGAAAATACTTCACGTCTAATCTCCTCAATAGAAAAGGTATAAATACTTGATGAATCATATTAAGGAGGGATATCATGTAAGGGATACATAGTATAATGTAAGGGAGTGGTTTATATAGGAGATTAAGGGATCACCAGTGGGGAAGGATCCATAGGTGAGGGACTCATAGGTGGAGAAGGATCCACAGGTGAGGGAAGGTCCACAGGTGAGGGATTCATGGGTGAGGGAAGGTTGGGTGATGGATTCATGGGTGTAAGAATAAGAAGTGATAAATGAACCATAGGAGGAGATGGAACCACAAGAGGTGGAACCATGGTGGAAGAAAGGGGAACCTTATTGTGAAGATGACCTATGGGAAGAATGGTAGAAGGTAAAAGAATAATTAAAAGGTGATCTTTACAATGTTGTTGAAGAATATGGTAATGATCGGTGTGATGTGTACCACATTGGTTATAGAGAAAATATACCTCACCATAATTAGGAATATATTTAGGTAGGACCATTTGAGGGAGTTATATCCTTTGCTTAGGAATAAGGGGTAGTAGGATGTAGAATATCAATATATTGGTAAACTTGTGATAATGTGTGGATGAATGGTTATCTATGTCATAGTAACAGTAGATACAACTGTGAGTAGTCTTGGTAGGTGTAATCAAATTAAGAGGTGTAATATAAATAAAAGTATATTGGTAAGGTTTATTGGTGCATTTAGTGGATATAAAATATATTTGTGGTAAAATAAGCAAACTATCACCGAGATAAGGTGGTTCTAGTAGAGAGATTGGACAAGGCTCAACAGCAAGAGTGATAGGATTAGAATCAAGAATAGATGTAGCTAAAGTGGGTATGGGAATGGAATCTTAACTAGGCTTTATTGATGGATGGGAAGGGTCTATATAATGCTAAAGGAGAGTTTCATGTATCTCAAGGATAAGCAGGCTATAAGGTTCATGGTACCTAGCAAAGCGATAGGGCCCAGTCATAGCACAATCCATAAACATACTCCTATGAGGTTCTTCAAAAATTAGAGGTGTCCACAACATCTATACCTTATAATAAAGAGGAAAAATGCTAAAATTGTAAATGATATATGATTAAACATGGGAAGATATACTAAACTATTAAAGTAAAGATGAACGATAATGGATAATCTTAGCATCATGATCATGAAAAAGACCTCCTAAGAATAGATCATTTAAGGTATAACCATCATCATAATCAAGCATATGAAGATCAATTATTTAGGTATGGATGATGTTGTCATCTAATGAGGTGTGATGAATGGAATTCCAAGTTTTAGTTAAGACATTGGTGATGTCATCGCAAGGTGGTTGATGAGAATGAGTTGCAAATAAGTGAAAAGCTAAGAGATGAGATGAGGTGAGAGATCAAAAGTTTTAATCTTAAGATTGATCTCATCAATCTCATCATCATCAAAATATAAAATTTTAGGGTTAATATTCCTAATGAGTTTGGGATGACCATTGTAACATTGAGGGGAATCGATGGGAAAGTTAAATCATTGAGACTCATGAAATAGAACACTTGAAAGGGTTCAATGGAAAGAATCTTGGATACACCATGGTCTTTGAATTTTTCAAAATTACAAGGGTTAATGTCACCCTGAATCCTATATATTGCTCCAGTGCAAGGAAATTTAATGCACTAGCAAGTATAAAAATTAACTACTCTCATACAATGAGTCCATAGCCTACCAAGTAGAATGTTGTAAGATAGAGTAAAGTTAAATATAATCAGCTTCATGTGAATGATGACAAATGGGATGGTAATGGGGAGCCACACACAACCTAAAGGAGGAATTTTCCTTCAATCATAGCCTTGACATGTAATGTGTTTGGATTTAAGAGTATATTTAAAATATCCAAGGGTTTTGATAAAATTGAGAGAGGAAACACAAGTGTCATAACCCTCATCAATCAAGGCACGCTTGATTTGGATATCACCAATTTGGACACTAATAAATAGACGATAATCCACAAAAAGTATAATCTCATCAAGAATCATAGACATGATGTAAAATTTGAGGGAAAGAGAAGTCTCCATTATTTCATCAATATGGATGTACATCTCTTTTCATTACTGCAATATGTTATCTTCATATCCACATAAGGTTACTTCACATCCTACTAGGGGAGGACAAGGGATGTTCATTTCAAACAAAAATTATATAAGATGGTTACGATGATGTGGAGAGGTCATCATAAGCTCAAAAAATGGGATTTGGGATGGGAGATTAGTGAGCTATATGATAGGATCCCACTCATCATAACCCATAAGAAGATTGTTAGAAAGAGGTGTATAGTGTTAAATGAGGTTCTTGGAAGGAGGATCTAAAGTACATTGGACTTTGTGTTGATAAGAGGTATAAGGTTTAATAGAAAGATAATTTTATATATTATGTTGATAAGATGAAGCAGTTGATGTAGGTTGGTTTTTAAAATTTCTAAAATAAGTGTTGATAGAAGCTTAAGTGTCATTGGTGATAGGTAAAGAATATGGAGGGATAGTAGAAATAGAATGGGGCATGTTATCCAAGGAATGAATTGGAATTAGTTCATAAAAATTTATAATTTCATCTTGCCCCGACTCATTTAAGTGATTTGGATAAGAATCTTGGATTACACAAAATGTGTGAGATAATGGAGGTGTGTAGATAAGTTGAGGATTAATGAAGGCAACCATCTTTGGTATATTAGTCATATTAACCACATTCTCTTTAGGAGTTCATTTGGTAATACTATGAACATTATTGGTATAAGGGGTGGGATTATCTTGGGTATCTTGGTGATTTAGAAGAGGATCTTTATAGATGGCCAAATGAACATTAGCTTGATTTAAATATTGAGATTTAGTATTTGTTTCATAAGATTTGAAAGCAATGTCATAGGCTTGTTGGCATTTTTAAATGATAGAATCATGGTAAAATTTGGGACCAAGAATAAAATCCATATCATAATTATGAATTTGCCTACAGGTCTCATAAGAATGACTCGAAATAACATGAAACCAACAAAATTTATTGGGATCATACCAAGATTTCATAGGATGAGTGGGATCAAGTTCATTGGAGAAGCCTCGGTAGACATTTTAATAATTTTGTTGAGGATAAAGGTTTTTGAACATTGATGTTATTAGGTGAAGATAAATTAGGATTGGTAAATTGGTTAGATTAGGGAACTGGTTCTGAAGATTGGTTAAGAACAATAGATTGAATAGTGTGAATGGTATCATAAGAGTCTATGACACCATCATTGGTAGCATGATGATTCTTATTATTGAGTAATAAATGAGGACCTATAGAAATTTGGGGTGGATTTAATTGATGCATAAGGAAATATTGATGTTTAGATTGGTCAATAACCTTCTCTAAGGTGCATAGAGAGAGAGGTTGGACCTGATATTATAACTTGGGAAAAAGATCATTGGTAAAGAGATGGAATATGTTATCATCATCCATGTTATGTTCACATTTATTGGATAATGTATTCCACCTTTAACAAAGTCTTGTGCAATTTCAATTTCAATTTGCTTAAAATTGATAAAATGGGCCAAGGTATTCTCAGGAAGACCACTAGTTTGGAACTCTTGAACTAGAGCATTTAATAAATATTCTAAATTAGTAATAAAATGAGTTTTAAGTTGATTGTACCAATATAAAGCATCACCTATGAGAGTTTTATCTAATAGCTTGGTAGTGGCTAAGGTATTTAATTTGAAACAGTCTTTATATAGATTTACAAATGATTTTAGATGAAGAGTAGGATCAGTTGACCCATTGTAATAAATGGTAGGGTTTATACCTCCTATATTGATATTATAAATTTGAGATGTAAGAGGCTCATTTTGAAGATGCTTGATTATCTTTTTGATAAGAGGAGGTTGAGGGATATGATTACCATAGTAATCTTGAAGAGGAGGTGGGGGAACATTTTGATTGTGTATGCCCTATGGCATCTATTATGGGTAGGTTTGAATATGGATAAGGTGGTTTTGCATTTGCATCATTTGATTTGCATTATTAGCTTGAAAAAAATTCATTTGATTAAGAGTTTATAATAGGAGTTGGTGGGTTTGAGTTGCATTGTTGGCATTATTTGAAGCATTAGAATTGGAAGTAGTGGCTTAGGTACCACTATGAGTGTTAGTAGGAGCTTGATAAGAACTATTAGAATGTGAGGCACTAGTGGTATAATTTTATTATGTGGAAAAATAAGGACTAGTAGAGAGATGAGAAGGAATAGCACTAGAATCATGATTACCATGGGTATAAAATGATTCACTAGTGGAAAAATTTAGAACGGCGGGTCTTAGAAGAGGCCCACTAAATGTAGAACCTACCATGTTAGTAGATATACTATGCATGGAGGTAGAGGAAGTCAAAGAAGAAGAATTCATGGCATGAGAAGTGGTCAAAATAGAGGAAATAGGATGAGAAGAAAAGAAACTAGTATCCCCAAATTTGTGTGAGAATGTGGGAGAAGGTGAATGAGGCTCTTTAGTTTGACCACTAGTCATGAGATGGTAAATGGTAAAAGGATCCTTTCCTCAATGTTGAGGAAATTTAGAGATAAAGAAGAGCATTTTAGGTGTATACTCTAATTCAATTTGATCTTTAAGTGATAAGAGAGGATTATGAAGGGAAGAGGAATGTGGATGGGTCCCATAGTTTGTTATGTGAGTGGCTATATGAACATTACTTTCATTCAAGAGATGATCCATAATCTACCTATGGGATACCCTATGAGGGTTGGTAAGAATCATCATATCCATTTGAATTCAACTTAGTGTTGTCTTCAAATAGAAAGCTCATGATGAAGAAGAAAGACTAGATAAGGCAAAGGTGATGCGAAATCAAGGAAATAAGAAGGGATATATAAGAGTACAAAGTCAATTGGGTCAACCTAGTATTGAAAATAGGGTCTAAAATTTGAGAAAATAAGGAGATAGGGTTAATAGAGTCAACCTAGTTCTATAACTTGGGATAAAAAGAAATCAGATAAGGATATAGTGTCGAGAGATTTGACTTAGTAATGTATCCTAGAAGTCAAAAAAGAATATTGTGTCAAATCTGGTCAACTTAGTACTATAGTTAGGGAAAACAAATAGTCTATAAGAGACTGTGTTGAATAGAATGATAGTGTACTGAAATAAGAAAAAAATTACAAGTACTTTTGAAAGAAAGAAATGAAAACAAACACACAATCAATTTCATCAATGAGGATGATCTAATTGAGGCACACAGCACAAAACCTTACACCAACACTATCTAATGCAAGTTTTGCAATACAACATACAATTGAGAAAAGAGCAAGCAATCAACTTGAAAAGTAAATGCTAGCTAAGTGTTCATCCTAAATATTTTTAGATTATTAGAGTATGATTTTAAGTGTGATAGGAATTTGGCTAAAATTAAGGAACTAGAAATTAATCTATGGATGGTTTCAAGATGTTTAGATTGAAAGGGATCAGTGTTGGTAATGGTATTAGCTTGGTATTAGGGCCTACCCCTTCACTTCACACACCATAGTGATAATGGTATCAAGTGATTTTATAATATATACCATTAACCACATGTTTATACTTGGCTAGAAAACCAAGTTGACTTCCCCCTTGGTGATGAAATCCAAGTAGGTAGGCCTTTGGTAGACAATTGTTTAAATAAGTTTTAAGATTATGTGATTTGGTAGTGTGTATAAGAAAGATAAAAATAGTGAAACTAATGGTATATTGAAAAACCACCTAATTAGACTATGTGATCTATTCTAAGCATGTAAACAACTAAAAGTGAAAGTGTGAAGTAAATACAAGCATATAAGTGTTAATTCCAAGTTTGAAACATAGTATAGTGTTGGTTTAGATGATAGTGTATGCAGAGATTATAGTACAAAGTCAATAGTGCCACTACTATACTACTAAAATAAGCGTATGTTAAGAACTATGTTGATAGTGTCTACTTATTCTTTCAGATAGAATATAGAATACAAAACTAGTCAATTAGGTCAACCTAGTTTGCTGTATAAGGGCAGTTTTCAAGACTGTAAACTATGAAAATTAGATCTATAATGAATTAAAAAAATGATATAAAAAGAGAGAAAGGAACCTTGGTGGGTTGGAAGATGTAGAGGAAAGTGAGATTATTGTTGAAGTGTCTTGATTTTTACGTATAATTTTTTCCATCTGTGTCGATTGGGTCAACCTAGTTCTATAATTCCTTATTTACTGAAGCCTGTGAAGAATACTATACCATTAGTGTCAACCTAGTATGTTTTTTAGAAGTTTGGAAGTGTAATAAGTTGACAAGGTCAACCTATTAGTCTATCTAGAAGTGAAAACCTATAATTTGTCCACCTATTTAAGCTAGTAACCTATATCTGATGAAGACTTACACAAATGGAACATAGTCATTTTGATGCAACTATGTGTTAAACCTATGCATAGAATTTAGAAACTATACTGACATTATCAACCTAGTATCACAAATATAGAAAAATAATAAATAAAATGAAAAAAATGAAAAATGTGAAATAAAACTTGCAAGGTTTAGATTCATATCAGGTTCACTAGACTGTATGCAATTAGAAATGCATCAAGTCTATAAATCAATCCCAACTTAGAGAAGATAGATCCTACTTACACTTTTGATTGGGGATACATTATATAAGTGTGAACATGACCAATATATGGATCTTCTAGACTTAATAATGGAATCTCTTATCACAATAACAATACTAGGGAGGGTTTCAAAACCTCTAGTCAAGCACAATCATGCAATAACCCTAACTAGGTCCTATGTTTTCATATTAAATAAACAAATAACAAGTAAAGTAAAGTCTAATCTAGTGTTCACTAAATCTTATGGAACAAAGTGAGCATAATAAATAACAAAATTAAGCATGCATATAAGACATACTCACCTCAATGTATATCAAATCCTAATTCATGGAAGAGAAGTGCAAATGCATATCTATCTACTCTTACAAAGGAAGAACAAAGTTAAGAATACTTACCTTTAAAAATGAACCTATTGAGCCTCAATCTCTCCCTTGGCCAAGGTAATTTTCAAGAGGTTGTTGTGGTATGTAAGGATGATAAAGATAAGTCAACTCTAGGCTACACAACCTATCAATACATCTAACAGACTTCTCTACAAGACAATATCCATATCTCCAAAGAATGTATGAAACCCTAAGCTTTCTCTTTAAGTAAAATGGTGGATAAGTAGATGCACAATATCTCTTACTTCTTATTCTCTTATTTAAATAATAGAAAAATGATCTTGTATATATAGGCAGATTTAAACCTAAGCCCTTCTAAAAATTTTGGCTAATAGGGTTAACCCAGTTGACCTATTACTCTTATGGACAAAATTCACTAGGTCACAGGCTAGGTCGGCCAAGAGCCAACCTAGACCCTAAATGAATTTTACCCATAAGAGTATAGGGTTGATCTAGTTGACCTATTACTATAAACAATAAAAAGGGGATTTAGGTTAGGAAAAGGGGGACAAAACATGGGAAATGACTAAGGAATGTGAAATAGATAAGATTAAGCTTAGGGATATGGTTTTTAGGAGACAAGTGTGTAGATAACAATTGGAAAAGGGGATAATAATCCTACAAAGCACTAATGGTCTACCCACCCCTTTCTTGATGCACCCTTTAGGGTGTGCAGTTAGAGAAATTGAAACTCAACAGGTTCCTACAAGATAAAAAGCATTAGTAAGTGATAAAAGTTTGAAAATAGTATGTGTATATAGATTGATTCTATTGCCATATATGGAAACCTAATTATGTTCAATATTATAAATCTTTTGTTACCTCATAACTTCCTCATGCTTACATTTTGTATGTTTAACAAAAGTAGTAGTCCTTTTTTACATCTTAGAAACTTTAGGGCTTCCATGGATAGATATGATGGTATACATATTTTATTCAAAATATTTCAAAAAAATAACTGTAAAATATTTGGACTAGTTTCACCCTTGCCTAGTGGATTGTTCCATTCCTATCTCGAGTTATAAGAGGTAATTTTAATGTGATACATTCAGAATAAAGGACAAATAATTACATATGAAGATTTATCTTCTCTTAATCAAGGAAAATTAGAGTTAGTTTTCATTACATTTTATAATTAAGACTTATATTCACCAATTGATATATCAACCAATAGATTTAGATACACAATACACATTTTTTAGAGGCCTCATTTATCCTCTCAAGGTAGAAATGCTTTATGACACGTGATTCATTTCAAGATCTTTGTTATAATAATCTTGCATTAGAATAAAAATTGACACCTAATCCTAATACAAATAAGGTACATTAAGAATTTAAGATAAAAAATAATATCAAAATAAGGATGTTATGCCAATTATTCCACCTTCTAAGGCAAAGATTCCAATTAAATAAATGCAAGTGAAGGTTCTCAATAAAGGGAAAGAATCAATTTAAAAACTAGTTCTCAAAGTGAACAAACCCACCTATAATAAGTATCAACCACTCAAATTTGATAGTTTCAAATATCTAACTCTTGATATTTTACAAACATGATTGGATAATAAGCTAATCACTTTGCCTCCTAATTATTATCATCCTCCTCACCATTTTAAGAAAATCAAGGTAAAACCATTTTTATTTATCATGGTATTAATTTACATCAATATAATTATTATTATGCATTATGATAAAATATTGCACAACTTATGGATAGGGGGATTATTACATTTGTGGTCAACAAAATCCCCATCTCCATTTAATTTTACTACTCATTCGATGAAGGCCAACATTTCCTAGCACATTCCTAAAAAAGAACCAATGGCTCATTGGACTTATATAGACAATGTTTCTAGGATAAGATCTTCTTCTAGTGCATATTCTATTACAACCAATCTATCCTAGGACATTCCCATTATGGAACCAATGGTCAATTAAGTTCTACCTAGAAAAGAACCTAGAGAAGGTAAAGTTGTAAAGTATAAAATAAAAACTAATTTGGGTACAATTACATTTTATTCTAAACAATTATGGATAACAAAAGTGAATAAAAAACTACATATCAAAGGAAATTATAAGTTATTTAACCCTAAAATCTAGATTGTGGAAATCTAGGGTTAAATGGGTAGAGATGGCCTAGGGTACAAGGGTGATAAACTATCTCTATTACAGGCCAATTAATTGTAAAATTTAGATAAAATATATAATTAATTTATTATGTTTAGATATGATAAAAATAGAAAGTATAGATATGATATATATTGCAATGATATTGAAAAAAATATACCTAGCTAGTTTTAATGACAATACAGATCTAGAAATAGAACAAGTATAAAGTAAATAAGATTTGGATTATAGATCAGTCACTTGATTTTGGGAATAGTACCTCTATATTCATAGACACTTACATTAACCTAATATTATTATGTCGATACTTATATATGGATAAAATGCATGTGTCTAGTATATAATATGTGATTAAACTAGATGTGACCACCTAGATGCTTTTAGGTTTTATGTCTCCTTCACTTTGGTGCATTCAAATCTAGGTCATGGACTATCTCTTCTTGTCAAATGAGAAAACACTAGTTATTCATCTTCATATTAGTTATGGTAAAAATGGGTTAGTGGGCACATGGTGTCAATCTACCCCAAATACCCCTCTATCAATGAGCATTTCTTACATAACAAATACTCCAAAGAGGGCCTCAAACTTATGTAGTTCTCTCTTATGTGTTGGCTTGTGTGTGTATCATGAAATGTGTGATAAGTAATTACATAGATTGAATTAGCTTATAACTTGGAAAATGTGTCTCATGGGATGTTCCTTCAGTACTTCAGACCTATAGATGTGTTGTGCCTATGACTAATATGGAAATAGGAGGAAATAAGGAAGATTTTCTCATTTGAGTGTTTGTTTAATACCTTTGGTAAATTATCTTATTATTTATTTAGTCTATACTGGGTTTGTGCTAGGTGAGGAATTAATGAGGGTTAATCCTATATTCATACCAATCCCTTTAGATAATATCTCACATTAAATCACTTAGGCCAACCCTAAGAATACATTTTTTTGGTAAATTGGATGACTTAAGGGCATTAAACACTTGCAGTAGGTGAGGACACTTGTGTCAATGTAGGTGTTTGACTAGGATGTAAGTGTCTGATATCATAAAAGTATATATACATCTAGAACTTGTAAAGATAGAAGATAAGTAGTTTTACAACATTCTAGTTAAGATTGAAGGCCTTGTTCATTATAATAACATTGGTTGGACTAAGACATAAGTAATAAGCATAGAGAGATAGTGTATGCAAACCTTTCAATCGTAGGAAAGGTCTAAAAACTAAAGGTACATTCATGATAGGTATTTTCTAAGTGTACTTGACTGAGGTGTTATATACTTTAGAAATAGTGTTTACATTTTTGCCCCTTTAATCAGGTAATCAAATTGCTAATTTAAATAAAAATAAATGTGTACCTGGGTGTGTATAACACACCTTACCTTTGCTTGAGTCCAACCTAAGTACTTTGTTGGTGATTGACTTGCAATTAAGATAATGTTATAGTATATAACCAATGCATATAATCTAAAATTGAAAGGATTGAAATGATTGAAATTGAAAGAGAGGAAGGTTTAGGAGTACACCTATGTGTTGATGTAACGACTTTGCCTTTTGGTAATTTAATTTGAAGAGATGTATCATTATGAATCATTAAACCTATGATTAGGACAAATATAAAATATGGAGAGGCCATATATCTAAATATATAGAGAGATATTAGAGGACACATGCCCCCAAATTTGGATAAAAGCTGAGTTACCACTTGAAATTTGAGACTAGCTCAACCATACAACCTAATCATACTTATAACCTAGTGGGTTTTAATGAACCAAGTCAACTCACACTATAACTCTAGTGATATTGGATAATGTAATCAAGTCTAACCTATAAAATTGGTAAGATTGAGTGATTTAATCACCTCAACCATACCAAAAATGAACCAATTACTATATTAGATTGGTTTAATATGCTTTATAAAAGTCCAACCTAGTGGGTGATGACAATCCATATAAGCGTTTAAATTTTGAAATATGATTTGATCTTGTAATTTAGGTTCCATTTTTCATATCATATGGACCTCATGTATGTCTCATGATGAAACCTAGGTATAAAAATGATACCAATGTATATAATTATGCCATAATTATGTATCTAAAACATATAACTATGTAATTTGGCCAATATAAAACTAGGTAAGTGTGGAGAACATGTTCTCATAACATTCCCCCACTATAATCTAAAACTAAAAATTGAAGTGTTGACAAAATGTTTTCAAAATATGTCCCACTATATATATAAATTTGTAAATAATGTGGAATCCATACCTCTATGGCATGACTCCACTAATATCCCCCCCCCCCTTTTGAGGCAAGATGAAGTAGAAACACATAGTCACCTTACCTCAAAATGATAAGATAATTGTATAATCTATGTATGAACCAAGTAGGATATAGAATTAATATGTCTAGGTAGATATAACATTAAAGCATGAATAATGTGATCACATCAAGTCCTAAGATAAATGATATAGATCATGGAAATGTCTAGATAGTAATAATACAAGCTCAACAATCAATCAAGCACACACATAAGATCACTCAAAAGTAAATAAAAAGATAATGGTCTGAGAAGACATCAAACAAATGGAATGTTTAAATTCCACACAATCTAAGGGACATGACTTATTCAAATGTACACAAATCAAAGAATGACATATTCAAATGTCAATATAGAACAAACTATGACATATAAAAATATCAAAATAAGAAAACATAGGCATAGTGACCACAATCAATGGAGCATATTCAAATGCTCAAACAAGTAAAATAATAGCAGGAAGACACTCAAGGAAGTGCATGAATGAAATCATAATCAATAAGCATAAACGTAGCATACTATTATGTGGATCATATGTGTTATCAAAAAACATTAAGTACATAGCATATAAAGTACAATGTGGAAGATATAATCATGGATAAAGGCATGTGTAAGTATATAAGTTTAAACATGATAATTTAAAATGACCATAGAATGATATAACCTATATGTATCATGATCGAATAAGTGGATTCCCCCAATTTCCACATGACATGCATAGAGGGAAAGCCCAATATCCAAAAGTGCATAGATCATGTATATGTGTATGCATGTATCACACTCAAAATATGCATGAAATATGTGTATATAGGAACAAATGATATGTTATCCACTAACATGGAACTAACAACATAGATGTCAAGGAGATAATAGAACATGTAAATGCTGAAAATATTTTTGGATTTTTGAAGTTTTTCAAATTCTTGGTATTTTTGGAATATGTCAAAGAAAAATACAATTTGATGATCTCATTCAGTTGATACTCGTAGGTATTTCCCCATTGGGAACTTAGTATAATAATCTAGTGGTACTGCCAAGGAGTACGTATAGGTGAAATGTCTAACACTATAAAATATGTAATGTTCTATGTATGTATAATAAGACTTTATGGTAGTGAAGAAACAATACGATTAGGGGTTCATGGATCCCATCATTGATTTCTCTATGGTTTCTTTTAAATAGCAGTAATAGGAACATGTATATGTGTTCTAGATATCTAAATATGGTGTGTAATAGATGAGGATTCTATGGAACCCATTATGGATCTATGATGCAATGGTCACTCAAGTATTGGACACCATGTAAATGGGATTGCCTATTGTTTACCCTCTTGTGGAATATAAACCTTAATAGGTTTGATAATTAGCTACCTGGGTATAAATTTCACTTTCTCAAGAGGATGCTCATATGAAACTCTAAAAATAATAACTACTCGATTAGAATGAATGTATTTAACACACCCATACATTGTATAGTGTACTACCTAAATTATATGTATCTAAGGTCATCCTAATAACATATCAAAAACACCCATGGAATGTATAACCAAGAAGAGAGTAACCACATGTGTGAGACCCACCTATAAAGGTAAGTAATCTCACTAATAACTTGTTGTGAGGTCCCATCAAAAGCTCTAACTGATATGGTTAAAGGATGTAAATCATGATTTGTATAACCCAAATTCATAAGTAATGTCATAGTACAAATTTTCTCATTTTCACCATTATCAATGATAACACTATGTATATGTTGGTGATCAAGATATGCTCAAATGAATAAATAATGAAGATATAAGTCATCATCCCTAATCTCACTATCATCAAAAGTAATAGAAGATCTTTGAACCATAGGAGGTATATATCATGTATAGGTACCAATAATACCATCCAATGGGTTCTCATAATGAGATAGAGGAGGATGCACATTATATGCCATTTACACTTTTGAATCCTTCTTTGAATGGTCTTGTAAAGGATTGGTAAATCATTTTTGTATATGGTGGTCACTAGGTTGTGAACCTTATTTATTTATATAATCATAAAATATAATAGTTTGGTCATCGATTAGGTCTTGTATCTTATGCTTAAATGTAAAACATATGTTCATAGAATGCCCAAGGCCATGGTGATAGTCATAATAATTTTAATCATATCCTTTGGGTATATGTCTACTCATATCAACCTCTATAGGAGAAGGGAGAGATAAGAGGTGACACTATATAATCCATGGGAGTAATGAAGTGAGAGTCTCAAGTAAGCATGAAAAATATCTCCATGGTGCATTAGATAACATAAGCCGATTAGGTTGTTGTGACATTGTATTACCCATGGTGCATGTTTCCTTTTTAGACTTAGGAGGTTTGAACTTATAACTTGGTTTGATAGTAAACTTGATATTGGATTTAGATGTATTTGGTGTGTTTGATACATAAGTTTTTTCAATGAGATAAGTTTCATTTCATGATCATGAATAATGTGGCATAAGTCATCAAAATATTTGAATTTTTTGGAAACAATTGACTCATGTAAAGGAGAAAGTAAACTTTTATTGAAGATGTCTTGAAGCTCTTTATCTTGCATAAGATTGGTCATTTTATCTAACATTTTCTTATACCTTAAGAGATACTCATTAATATTTTCATTGGTTCCTTATTTGATCTTTACAATTTTGGCATAGGAAACCCTTTTGGTAATTTTAATAGATAAGTGTGCCAAAAACTGATCTACAATAGGTTTGAATGTGTTTATTGATTGAGTTGGTAAATCATAAAACCACCTTAATGAATATTTTTTTAAGCTCCTTGGAAATAATTTGGTCAAAATTTTATCATTAGAGGTATAATTAAGGCATGCCACATAAAAATATCAAAGATGTTATTCAGGATCACCCTCACCATCATAAAATGTGAACTTAAGTGCAAAAAAACTAGTTGTAAAGGGGTGCAAAGATATCTTTGGTGAAAGAGGATTATGCAAAATCTCTTGTGAATCAATAGCATAAGGTTATTTCATATAATTTTATTCAATATTTATAACCTTAGTTTTTAAAAGTTTTATATTTTGGACAAGAGCTTGCACCTCTTGGTATTTTAGGCTGGATATTTGATAAGTTTCAAAAGGTGGTGTACCCATAGGTTGGGTAGATATAGGCATTAAAATTTGCAACTAGGTTGAAGTATCTAGGTTTCCCATGTAATATGTGCTAATATTAGTTTCAAGGAACAAATATTGAAATACATATCCTAGGCCCCCATTATAAGTATTAAGTGGTAATGTGCTCAATGGGAGGGTTTTTGGTATATGGGTATGACCTATAAGTCTAATATCATGATAAATAAAATAACCTTATTATGCATATATGATTATTTATTTTTTAGTTTCTAATATGGCTCTTAGGATTTCATCAAGATCTTCAAGGTTTTAATGAATACACTCATAAAATAATGAAATTGCTTGTAATTTCTCATGATCTATTTTCTCATGTCCATTGATTTCATTAGACTAATGGTTTTCATTATCAAAATTTTCTTATATGATAACCACATCAATATGTTTTTCATTATCAACATGTGTATCATCATGGACCATTGGATTACATTTCATTTGTAAATTAGATGAATTTAGGTAACTAGACACTTGTAATGGGTAAGGACACTTACGTCGACATAAGTGTCTGACTGGGATGCAAGTGTCTAGGAAGTAGAAAAGTAGATGCAAGTATAGAACTTGTAAAAATGGAAGATAATTAGGTTTACATAATTTTTGGCAAGATTGAAGGCTTAGGTCATCAAAATGATATTTGTCAGATAAAGAGATAAGAAATAAACATAGAGATATAGTGTATGTGAGCCTTTCAATAGTGCGAAAGGTCTAGAAGCTAAAGGTACATCCAAGATATGTATTTTACAAGTGTACACTATTGAGGTGATATATAATTCATAAATAGTGTTTACACAAGTTAACACTATCTCACAACAACAACAACAAAATAAATTCATTCCATTTGTTCAACAAAAGGATTATCAAAAGACGTTACAAGATTATAATAAATTATTATTACCAAGTAGTTGAGGTGATCATTTTTGAGTATCAAGGATAACACATAATTGTACCTCTTTAGGTAGGCTCTACCATATTATCCATGTCATTCCTAGTTATATAGAGTAATGAGTCTTCGACATGTTAGGTTGCCTTTGGATGTAGATACTTTATGCAGTTCCCTCTATAGTACATTAATGCCTAAAATACCTATAATTCAAAAAATTAGTCATAGTTATAGGAGAATGATATGATTATCTTCTATAGTTAGTGATATATCCTCCTCCACCCCTACCACCACCATGATTGGTTGATACACATATTCAGGACCATCATTTAGAGAGGGTTAATACACCTATTCAAGATCATTATTCAAAGAGGGTCAACACACATATTTAAGATCATCATTTAGATATGGATGATATATTTATTAAGGATCATCATACAAATTGAAGTTTTACACATATATAGAATCCATCTATATATCCAATTATTCCACATTGACTACATAAGAGATTTACTCAAAGACTGTAGAGGCCACCTTCATCTATAGTAAATACTCATTTAGCACCATAATTAGTTCAACATGTTCCACAAAAAAATACAAACAAGACACCCTCATACTACACAATAGACACCATCATACTACATAATAGACACCATAGAGTCCTTGGACTTCTAGATCCATTCATCATACACCAAATTATAAAATTAGTGAGGATGATAAACATGATAAATCACATGATTCCTTATCATATTATGATCCTTCCCTAGTCAATAACTCTAAACTATGATAGATTATCCCTCCAATACCTGATATAGGCACTTCCCATATATCTCCCATTGAGTGGATCATTTGCTAGTTTTCTCTAATTTCAAATATTCCAAAAATACAAAAAATTAAATAATCACAAAATTAAAATAAATTAAATATTTAAAAAAAATTAAAATCAGGACCTAAGCATGACATGATTGCTAGTTTTCACTATATACACATGTCATTTATCACATGTTAGGTAGATGAAATATTATTTATATACAAAAATTCATTTCATGGTATCTGAGTGTTATGTTAGATATACAGGTTACACATGGACATATAGATGTTGGTTTTCTCTCTACCTAGTGATCATGTTGATGTTGGGAGCATCTTATTCCATAGGTTTCATTATTACAAGTTATATACTTCAATGACCTTTATGCCATGTTGAGCTACCTATATTCATTACACATGTCTTTATATTTACATATTTATTACACATCGATACATGTTATGCCATCATATTGCAATGTTACATTGATATATATGTATGATGTAGACTCATTCTTTGTTCTATGCTCCATTGTTGTTATTAATATTTTACATGATAGGTTACTTTATGTGTGGTCCTTGGTCTTTCTTGATGCAACATCCTCGATGTCCCTCTTTGTAACATTTTTATGTCCTCCCACATGGGGCCCTTGGTCTTATTGGTTGTGACATTTTATGTCCCTTTTATGCATCCCTTTGCCTTATGTGTGACACCAACACTTGTGCTTGTTAGGTTTTTTAAAATTAAGGGGTGCTTTGATCTATATCATACATTTTTACTACGTACATTATTTGGTCATAGTTATATTTTGGGTTTCATTAATATATCTATAGACACATAAATTTAATCAATAAATGCTTAACATTATCAATCCTTGACATATTTTACCTTGCTTATCCAAATTGCCATTTATATAACCATTTATATATATTAAACCCTACAAAGTATTACAATTACTAAGAAAATATTTTCAAGAATTCATTAATTAATTATTATTCATACCTAATCAAAAGATACTTCATTATCATTCTTTTTTCATAAGCCTTTGTCCATTATATACAAGTGTGCACTAGGAATACATGGATGCACCAAGCACCTATCTACTAGTGTGGACATGTATGCAATGCTCTAATGGCTAGTTTGGATAGTTTATCAAAATGACACACTTCCTAATAGCTTTCTTGTGTGTGATAATAGTTCAATTATTGGAAATAATTGAAATACTATCCTATAATATCACATCAAGTGTCTCACTTGAACCCCCCCCCCCCGCTCGTGACTCTATCTAAAACTCTCTTACAAAGAGAATTTTAAAATCACATATTAATTTAGCAAAGAGCCTTACTACAATTTTGTCATAATAATACAATCATTGGCAAGTTAACATTGTTTTCTTATAGATTGAGGCCATCCTTTGTTAATAATTCTAATCAAAATTCTTATTTATATTCATTTTATCATTCCTAAAGGGATAACTACATTAGCGTGAGGTCCATTCAGACTATATATGCAATGCTTAGTCAAAAATTGGATTTTTTTAGAATAGGTTAGCCATATCCCACAACCCCTATTTTTTCCCTTAGGCATTTGATCTTATTTGTGTCCTTGTGTAGGTTAGGTTTTTCTTTTTAAAGTGATCCACACATCCAAATAAGCTTAGTAAAGAACAAAATAATATTAATTTAGAGGCAAATTGATCCAAAATTTTAGATTCAGTACACAATTAACACAAACAGAGTCACACTAGTGGATAATGATGCATTACAACCTTGTCTAGCTACTAAGCACTTGTCTTAGAATACAATGAGCATTATTATAATTTAACATTATGTTTACAAGTTTTTTATAATAAATTTCATATAGTCATAGTCAGTGATTGAATAACACAGTACGAATAAATTAATTTGCAAGGATATCTCTCTAACCTTAACCATACTTATTTTTAATAATTTATAGCTTTTGTAAATTATGTATATCATAGTATTTTTATAGTAGTCTATCTTATTTATCTTCCTAGATAATTTTTCAAGTTTAAATTAATTTATATTTAATTTCTATTCACTAAGTAATTCTAAGGGTAAAAAATTTGGTGAACCCACTTTTAGAATAGAACATTTCTTATGTTGCTTGTTAATTTTTATCCTAAGGTTTTAGTTTAATTATGTTAATTCCTAACACTGAAAGAATATAGTCCTCAACCTTGGATATTTTCCATAACATAAAGATTTAAATTATTCAACCTTGGATGAATCCCACACTGAAAATGGTTGTCTTGTCACCTTGGATAAATACTGACACAAAGGCTTTTTCTTTCAACTTCAGGTTGAATTTGATTATCTCCTATACACAAAAATATTTCAATTTATTTTTAATTTGCTTTTTCTTGTTTTAAAAACTATGTTCTGTAATTTTTAAAACTACTTGTCTACTATCATGAAGGGATACATAGTGTTTTGTCTACATACATAGTGGAATGGAGGTAGTACAAAGCTAAACATGTACTTTAGTTTCCATGTACCTCACTATATAAAGTTAAATCTTAAGATCCCCTTGTTTACATCAATAATAAGATATACCATCCATTTGATTTTTTAGTACACTAATAAGTGGTAAGTCTCTAGAAGTTACTCTCAACTTTACCTCGAAACTAGTTTTAGTGGGATATGGGTGTGGTTCTACCCCTATAGTTAGTGCTCTAAAATATTAGACCAGCACTTTTCAATGGACAAAAAATCATCTCTAAGAGATTAAAAATCATTAAAAACATTTATATATCATCTCCTTGTCCTTTATTTTTGCTTGCATTATATTTTTAGTTAGCATATTTACTTATTTCATTTTCCATATTTATCATGGGTGTAACATATATATGTTCTTCTCATTTATTAAATAGAATATTGAAATTTATTGTAGCATTTATTTTTAATTTGAAACATGTTATTCATTATGTATTTTTTATGGAGTTTATACACATAAATTAAATAAGCTCCTTCTCATACATCATCTCTTCCTTTTAATCTAAATGCTTATTTTACCTCATATTGTTCTCTAGTTGTAGCTATTATTTTTGTCAGATCTTTAATTACTTTTCAAAAACATGGATTTGGGCTTAAATATATTAAAAAATATAATTATACTATGGGACAAGGAATAGGTAAACATGCTCAAGGCATTTTTGATCTTATTTTTCCTTTTCACAATAAAGGTAGAGTAGGCCTAGGATATATAGAAAATTCCATCTCTTATGAAAAAATTTCATGATATTCCATCTCATGAAATCATACACTTTAATCCCATAACTTGTTATGCCATAAAATATGAGTTTATTCCTATCACCACTAGATATCAAATACCTTGTGCTCCTCCATTTTTACCTCTTTCTACTTGTAGAGAGGATTAAAAAATAAGTTAGTCTAGCATTAGTCCATAAATAACAAAAAATGCATAAAGAACTAACTAACTAAGCCTATCTATTCCTATGGGAATTAAAAAGGATAACAAGAAACAAATGAAATAAAGAAACATCATATTACCTTCCCAAATGGATTCACCATACCCATGTGGCTCAAAATCATGTTCTCCTTTGATCAAGCATCCTTTTCTTTGTCAACAATGTGGCAAACTCCTCCAATGTCTCAAGAACACTCCATAAAACCTAGGTTCATGATTCCAAATCACTAAACTAGCCTATCAATGAAGATTTCAAACAAAATCAATGATCAAATGCAAAGGATTGTGGAGACAATTTAACATTATAACTTTGCAATAATCAAGCTTAAAATTCATGTCCATGGCCTCTCTATTTATAGATTTTTGAGATTGGTCTGGATCAACCATGATCAACCATCTCAAAATTGAGATGTGTGGCCATGAATAATCTTAATATTTGCAATTAAATCCATAAATATCCTCAAGATAAATAAGCATTAAAGAGGCATGGGAGACATTAACTAGGCATGGGTGACCCATATTCCTAATATTTTATGCACTTATGGCTTGATGGATGCCACCCCATAAATGATGTCATTAGGTGATGCAGATATTCAAAATAAATTTTCAATAATGAGATATTCAAAAATATTTATGGAATTATTACTTAAGCTCTTAAATTGGATTAATTATCTTAAGTAAGTTTAATCAAGTTTAGTGCATTTTTTTAGAAATTGGTGTACAATTAATCAAAATGGTTAGAAAGTTATATTATTGGGTCATAATTTGACCAAAGAGGAACTGAAAGGCAATGTTTGATGCATTGGATTTTTATTCTCATTTATTATTTTTCCAACACCAAATAAAAAAGTTACATGATGTGTACCAACGAATTAGAAGAAAAGAGTGATCTAGAGCACTAGATGATGAAATTGTCATTTTGACTTGAAATGATCTGATCAAAGTTAGCTGGCCCATAAATTACATTGCCCCAATTAGGGATACTTTGACCTAAATTATCACTTGTAAATGACAAGTTTGAACCATTTAGTGTGTTTTATGTATTTTGACCTAAAATATGCATTTGAATTCAATTCAAGTAAGATTGATAATTTCAACACAAATGGTGCTAGGAATTGGATGTCTACATTTTACCCCTATTTAATAAGGCATAGCAATAGATTCAATTGAAGCAATGTCTTTTCAAGGAAAAGAATTTTCAAAAGGAAATTGGAACAGACCCATGATGCCCCCTTGAGAGGACATACTAGGATAGAAGAAAAGGATGGACTCTCGAAAAGAGAGAGAAAGTGAGAGATTAACCCATGGAATAGATCACATCCAGATGAGATAATGTTTGCACATATGATTACCATCAATGATAAAATTATAATTAGAGGTATAATAGGCACCAAAGATGGGGAGAATGGGAAAGATATAATCCATAAATATAAGGGACACACTGTAAATGTACCCAATTTGAGAGTATAAGTTACGTGCTTATGGCATTGATCAATCTCAAGACAATTTGCACATTAAAATATTGCCATCATGGGTATTAGTGTGGAGAGCTTGGAATTAGATGAAAAGAGAGAGTGTTTTGCTTTAGGAAGGGAAGTACCACTACAACATAGTCTCTAAAGAGAAGATAATAAGTACTCCAGTATATAAAATGTAATTATGATAAAATAGTTTTTCCCCAAAAGGGTAAATCTTGATCATTGATAAAGAATAAATAATGATTTACCCCTATAGATCTGATTTGATTCAGATGTTGTTTAGATGTTTTACCCTGACATGGGCAATTGGTAATCAAAATAGCTCAAAGATATAACTGAAAAGATAGGTTAAAGTGAGCAAGTGAAAACATACATGCAATGGTATAATGGCTTAGAAATCCATATAAAAATAAGCATATGAGAATGCACAAAGTGATGAGAAAGATGAAAAGAAGAATGGAGATAGCTAAGCTGACCTCAATAGAAATTGAGCACTACCTACATAGTTCCATGGAATCATGTTCCAACATGAAATTTAGGCCAATGTAGTTCACCCAAGTTTGGGAGAGAATGGAATGAGGAATGATGAAAAATGACCAATAATTGATTAGACTTATAATGTATGAAAATAAATGCACATCTAAGCATAGACAAAGAAGCCTAAAATGCATGTTACCTAGAATCCTAATTCCATATCAAGAGCCTAGGTTTTTCAAAGGGTTATTGAGAATCGTTCATTAGAGTTGATGTTGTTGTTAAGACATTGATACTTGAGCACAAAGTGCTTGCTATAGAAAAAGAAATTAGGCATCATAAGTATGAATAACTTATAATGACATAAGATTCCAATTACACTAAGCCAGTTCAAATGTAAATACCCATAACTAAGGATAATGGTAAAATAATGACCAAAGCCAGAGTTATAATGATTTACATTTAAACAAAATAGCAAACACAAAAATAAAGATAAACATAAATGAACCTAACTTGAAATCAATATATGATCTTAACTAGGAACAAAAAAACAAAAGTCAAGAACATCTTAATGACATGAGACCAAGATATGAATAATCAAGATTCATGTGGACCATCAAGGCATTTTTGACCACAAAAGAGAAAATCAAAATTAAAAAAAAAAATAAGACACCAATAATAATCAAATAAAAAAAATTATCCAAGAACAACGTAATAACATAGGATCAAGATATGAATAATCAAGATCCATGTGAATCATCAAGATGTTCTGAAACACAAAAGAGAAAAGAAAAAAATAAATAGAAAAAGAGACACCAATAATAATCAAATAAACAAAATGGTCCAAGAACAATGTAATAACATAGGATCAAGATATAAACAATCAAGATCCATGTGAATCATCAAGATGTTCTGAAACACAAAAGAGAAAAGCAAAAAACAAATAGAAAAATAAGATGCCAACAACAATAAAATAAATAAAATGGTCCAAGAACAATGTAATAACATAGGATCAAGATATAAACAATCAAGATCCATGTGAATCATTAATATGTTCTGAAATACAAAAGAGAAAAGCAAAAAACAATCAAAGAAACACAAGACCAAGATGAGACAAGAAGTAAGAAAAAAGAGAAGAAATAAAAGGAGATGTATGAAAGCACAACAAAAAAATAAGAAAACACAAATAAACACACACAAACAAAAACCAAGTCAGTGCATTTTAAAGACAAATGTTCATATATGTGTGGTAGAGGCATTACTTTCTACCACATCATAACAAAGAACAATAACATGATAATTGTTCTCTAATTAAAGAGGAACAATGGCAGAATAAATGGGGGAAGAAAAGAAAAGGAAGGTGTTGGCCAATCTATCTCCAGATGTATAAAACAAGTAGACACTACCTACATAGTTCCATGGATGCATGTTCCAATATGAACTTTTGGCCAAATGTAGTTTTCCTAGGAAATGGGATAGAAGAAAAATGATGATCAGACCAGCATGATTAATGTTATATAAGAAATGGAAGATATGAAAAATAAACAAGGATGGTCTAGAAAATAAGAAGTTGATTAGATTAGAAAGAATGACCCTACAAAATGGCAAGTGCATGGAACAAGATGAAATGAACTGGCATTTTTGTGCTTGTAAAATAGAAAGAGTGTAGCATGGTGGAATGGGAATGTATAAATGTATAGAAGCATGAGACAATGTTTTTTTTCTTTTATGGATCATGTTCTAATGTTTTTGGTATTTTCAAATTATTTTTAATGTTTTTAGTGTTTTTGGGATAAAATATACACAAGGTGGGACCATCTAGTCGAAGAGATGCACGTCCTAAGAGTAGAGGTTCCAATAAGACATCCAAGTCGACTACAATGGCCCATGCTCACAAATTGGTGAGAGTGAGGGTCTTGATCTATAATAGTGTAGCAATGGTCTAGAATTGAGAAGATGTTTCTATTCACTTATCTGAAGCTCCATAATACTATCTTAGCAAACTACTTTGTAGAATTGTTGCTGAGGATATTCATAATTTTCATGAGACATAATTGAGATCATAATTGGTCAAGGGATAAAAAGTGTTCAAACTTATAACATGACCTAGACATAAAAAATAATATGCTTCTTGAAGAGAGAAATCCATAATGGGATAAAGGATGTGTTTAGAGTGCCAAGGATTCAAAGCCTTTGCTATCAAGAATCATGAAAAGTGGGCCAAGGTAGTATAAAATGTGTTCAAGGTAAGATAAAAGGGTGGGATAAAATTATGACAGCACAAGTTACCCCCAAGTCAGGGGTATTATAGACAATGGTTCAAAGTTTTTCACTCATAAAATCTCTTAAGGTGTATGATGTTCATGGGCTCTAAAATTTCTTCACCATTAGGTTTAGCCAATCGATATGCTCTTGATCCATAGTTTGTTGTGACAAAATATGGTCCTAACCAATTACGTTAAAACTTGCCTTTTTTTTGGGTTCAACATTTGTATTCTTTTGGTTCTCTTTCAAAATTAAGTCACCAATCTCAAATTATCTAGGTAAATATGTTTGTTTTAGCTTCTCCACAATCTGTTCTGATAGGCCTACAAGTTTTTAAGGGTGGCCAAATGCTTACCATCAAGAAGCTCTAGTTCATGCAGTCATGAGGCTCTATAGTCTTCATTATCTTCAATGTGCTCTAGTGATATTATTAATGATGGGATCTCAATCTAAATTAGGATGATAGCTTAAGTTCCAAAAATAAGGGAGTATAGAGTAGCTCTAGTTGGGGTGCAATGATTGGTTCTATAAGCTCAAAGGGCAGAAAATAGTTGCAAGTGTCAATTATGGATATCATCATTGACAATCTTTTATAAGATGGCTAGAATGGTTTTATTTGATGCCTCAATTTGTCCATTGCCTTATAGGTTATATGGAGTGGATTTCTTATGCTTGATCTTTAATTTTATATAAAGATATTTCACATCTTGGTTCATAAATAATCTACCATTATTGGATATAATGTGGGTTGGGATGCCATATCAATAGATGATATGGTAATGAATGGATTTGGCTATTTGTTTCTCGGTAACATAAGTGACAGGAATGGCCTTAATCCACTTGGTAAAGTATTTGGTTGTAGTCAAAATGTGTGTATGGCCATTTGAAGATGTCAGGTTAATTTTTCCAATGAGATTGAGACCCCATGTTGAGAATGGCCATGATGTTATAATCAACTATAATGGTAAGGAAAGTGCATGTATCAAGTTGCCATGATGTATACAAGAAACACACTTATTTACATAATTACAAGCATTTGTCTCCATTTTGGGCCAATAATATCCTATTATAAGGAGTTTCTTAGCTAGGACTACACCATTGGTATGGGCCCCACACATTCCTTCATGAACCTCCTTTAGTACCATCTTGGATTCTCCCAAAGATAAACAATGAATAGGCATTCCATCATAACCTTTATGATAAAGAATTTTTCTAAGGAGGATATAACATGTTAAGTGATTAAGGAATAGTTTTGTTGGTTGTTGGAAAGGTTGTTAGGAAATGCATGAATATGGAAATAGTTATAAAAATCTTGTTACCATGGTAACTCAAGTGAGGGATTAGGATCAGCAATAGTGCATATACTCTTTAAATCTAATAGAATATGTACCAATTAAATAATATTTTCAATCAAGAACTGATACTCTTTAGCACTATCATTCATTTGAATCATGGAACCAATTTTTGCCATGGCATTGGTAGATCTATTTTTGACTTGTGAAACTTGCTCAAACTATAGAGATTTAAAATGTGTTTTGAGGTTATTGAAAATTTGTTTGTATGGAACAAGCTTATCATCCCTTGTTTGATACTAGCCAGTAGTCTAATTTATGATTAGCTACAAATCTCCATAGACTTTTAAGCTTTGAATATCTCATTATATGGCAAGATGGAGCCCTGTAACCAATGCCTCATATTCAGCCATATTGTTTGTACACTAAAATTGTGTATGAAAGGCTTTAGGGATCAAATCCCCCTATGGCATGATCAATAATATGCTAGCTTCAGACCCTCAAGATGTGAAGGATCCATCAAAATAGATCATCCATTATTCAAGTTTTTATGATGCTTGTTTTATCATCATGATAGAATCATCTAGAAGGTCAAAGTTGAGAGGTTGAGTGGTCATAATAGAAGCTTCTACAAGTTGGTCAACAAGAACTTGTCCTTTGATTGCCTTCTAATTTTTTTACTTTATATCAAACTCACTAAGAAGCATAATCCATTTATCCATGCATCCTTGAAGAGATACTTTAGATAAGAGGAACCTGAGAGGATCTACCTTGGTGATAATAATAGTTTTGTTATTTAACATAAAATGTCACAATTTTTAAGTGGCAAACCCTATATCTAAACATACCTTCTCAATAGGAATATAATTATGTTCATAGGATATCAAGGTGTGGCTTAAATAATAACATCATGTTCCTTACCATGATCATCATGATGAGCCAAAAGTGTCCCTAATACATGTTATGTGGCTGATATATAAAGAAATAGTGGCTTTCCTTGTGTTAGAGGTCATAAGATTGGTGGATTGGCCAAGTATGTTTTAAGCTTTATAAATGTTATCTGATAATCTTCATCCCACTAAAATGTTACCCCTTTCTTTAAGATATGGGTAAATAGGTGGCACTTATCTGCCAATTGAGAAATGAACTTATGTATAGACTGGATCTTTCCTTGTAGACCTCACAACTAGTCAAGATTGTTTGGTGGAGGAATTTCCATAATAGCATGGACCTTTGTAAATTTGAATTTTATCCCTCATTGTGATATAATGAACCCTAGTAATTTTTTTGATGTGACTCTAAAGACACATTTCTTAGGATTCAAACAAACTTTATATGTGTGAAGCCTCTCAAATATTCTTCGTAGAATGTCAAGGTGTCCAGTTCTTGTTCTTGATTTTTATAGTATATCATCATCATAGTCCTCGAAAATGTCATACATCATGTCATGGAAGATGATAATCATTTCATGTTGATATGTGGCTCCATCATTATTCAAACCAAATGACATGACTTGGTAATAAAATGTCCCCAATGGAATAGTGAATATGATCTTATGTTGATCTTTAGGGGCTATCTTGATCTTATTGTAACCAAAAAATCCATCCATTAAGGATAGAATCTCATACCCAGCAGTTGAGTCAATGATCATGTCAATTTTAGGTAGAGGAAAATCATATTTGGGGCATGCTTTATTGATATCACAAAAATTAGTACAAACACGTATGTTTGTGGTCTTTTTACTCACTGGTACTATGTTAGAAACCCATTCAGATTAGTCCAGTGGTCTAATAAAATTAGCTCCTAATAACTTATCCAACTTGGTTGTAACCAAAAGAGTGATGCATAAATTCATCTTTCTCAACTTTTACTTGATTGGTTTAACACCAGGGTGAACAACAGGATTATGCATAACTAAATCTAGGTCCAAGCTTGGCATGTCAGAGTATTCCCATGCAAAGATGTCTATATAATCCTTAAGAATGGATATAATATGTTCACATTTTGCTTCAGTGAGGGAAGCTCCAAGATAAACCATTTTGGGATCCTCATGGGTTCCCAAATTCACTTCTATTATGACCTCCATAAGGAGTATAGATCTGTCTTCTAGAATTGTAGGCAATGTATGGTCATGATCATTTTGCTCTACTATATCTTCTTATTCATCCTAAAGATCTAGATAGTATGAATAATAAAAAACTTCCTTCTCAGGTTAAGGCCAATTGGGAAAAATCTCTAGAAACACAAGAGTAAGATGCTCAAATATTTGATGTTGTTTTGAAGAGATGCTTGTACTAGCTATGGAACTTGGGCTAGATGAGCTTTCTACATCCCGAGGGGATGAGTAAACTTTCTTGCTTGGGAGTGCCTTTAACAATTTTTCACTCAAAGGCTTATCTTTTTCTTTACTTTTTCCTTGATCGATAAGTTCCCCAAAGAGTTTTTTACCTGAATATCTTGATGTTTGTTCTTTATTATGACCAAGAAATTTTGCCTGCTCTCCAAAGTAGGTAGAATAATTTAATGAAAAATTAAAACCCTATTTATGATCACCAATGGAAAATACATCTCATAGACCCATGTATTTTACAATTGATTATTCATTTTCAAACTCATTGAGGCATATGACTAAATTTTGATAATCCCAATCTATAAGTTTAGGATGGCAAAGGCATAAGTTATAGTGAGGGTTTGCTTCAAGATGGGAAACACCAATGGTAAATATATAATGTCCTACTTTAGGAAGGGAAGCACCACTAGGATGTGTTTTTGCTATAGGATGAGAAGCTCTAATAGGCATTATGGTCCATATGGAAATTGAATCAATCAAATCTAAGTCAGAAAGCTCATCAAAAAAGCTATAATGGGATGTTATGTCATTTCTAGGAGTCTCATTACTAATCACCTCAAAAGATTCACTATCAAATGTAATAAAGTCATCCTCTGGTAGTTTAAATTTGAGACCATGATTCCAATTAACAACTCTAGCTAATAAGGGTTCTAAAATTCCTTACATCTATGGGCCAAGGACTTTCCCTGTATAGTCAAAATGATCCATCATCCTATTAGGGATAAGATATTTCAGATTTTTAAAACAATCAAAAAGGTCTTTATAGTTTAACCAATCTCCCTCAATAAAAGCCTCTTGATCTTTCTTTGGTACAATTTTAGGTACAAAAACCACATGAGGTTTTGGTTGTTTCTTCTTTGGTTGCCAAATTTGATCAGGTTTGTTAGGAGTCTAGGAAGTTTTAGGCTTACCAAATGTCTTAGGGGATTTTGGTAATTTTGAAATATGGAGGATGTCCTTTAGATGGTACATGGAAATGCCTACGTCTTTAATAATAACCTTCCTGGCTAGAGTCATAGGAAATGGATCAGTCGAAGTGAAGGCTAGATCACCAGGTTTTATATAATTAGATGGAGATGGATGAGAAATGATGGATTTATTCTTCTTTGTAATGAATTAAAAACTTGGGCAATAGTTATAATTATAAAACTCTGATTCAAGATGTTTGTAGTTTTGATATCGTTGTTAATTAGTGGGAACAGTAACCTCAATCCCATCATGGGGAAACTTAAGGCATTGTTGAAGAGTAGATAGAACTAATTATACTTCATGGATCTAAGGATGACCAAGAAGTATGTTATAAAGAAGCTCAATATCCAAAATATGGAATAATGTGTGATGAGAAATAGATCCAACCATGACTAACAACTAAATTATACCAAATCACTCCCTCTCAATGTTGTCATAAGCCTTGATTGTAATAGTTTTTGGTTGAATGTCTTTATCCATGTAGCCCAGTCATCATACTAATTTAAGAGATATGATGTTTAACCCTAAACCATTATCTATAAGAACCTGCTTGATCTTGTGATCTATGATGATTATCTCAATGTATAGTGGGTTATTGTGGTTTGGGCCAAGGGTGGACATGTCTTTTTGATCAAATGTGATTTGTTGAAATGAAGACAAGTGTCCAACTAGGTTATAGAACTGATCAAGTTTTATATTATTAGGCATAATAAAATCTTGCAAAAGTTTATTGAAGATGGTTCTATGGACATCAGATGTTTGTAAGAGTTTTAATATGGAAATTTATGTAAGGGTTTTATCTAATTGATCTATTAGACTATAAGGCCTTTGAATTGTGGATTAAACTAGTTTAGTCTTTATTAGGATAGTATTTAGCTTTGGAACCATTAGTATAATGTTCTCATTGGGTTTTATGGAAGAAGTGTGTGAAGGGCCCTAGATGGTAACTCATGGGCATCTAGTTGTGACTGCACAACCTAGAGGTGGCAAGGAATTATTATAATTAGAAGAGGAAGGCAAAGGGCCTTAGATGGTGACTCATGCATGTCTAACTATATCGCTACAATTATAGGTCAATGAGGAGCCTTTATAATTATAACAAAGGTGTTATTATTCAAAATTAGTAACCCATGCAAATGGAGTAGCAACATGATGATGCAAACTTGACATAGTATTACTAGGGGGAGAGGGTGCTGACCCTATAACGATGGGTCCTATGTTGCAAGGAACATGAGATTGGCCACATGGTATTACAGTAATAGTGGCAATGTGGGTTGAAAAAATACATCTCATAGTATTATTATAGTCATAAGGTACAATATTATAATCCACATTATTAGTGTGGGCATTATGATCTTGATTATGCTCATTATAATTCTAACCTTGTTGTTGGTTCTAATTCTACCTCTATCCTTGATTGTGACCATTTTTATTGTTTCTTGGTGGTGGTAGATCATGTCAAGGAAAGGGGTCTTTGTAGATTCCCATATCCTGATTTGTGTCTTGATTAGGGGCCAACTTAATTTCTAGTTCACCATTTTCAATAAAGTCCTCAATAATATGTCATAATTAAATGCAATGATATGCACCATGACCAATAACATGATGAAAGTTACACCATTTTTTTTATTTGTACCAATTTGGTTTTGGTTGATCTTGAGGAAATGGCCTTGATACTAGCCATATAATTAAATTAGTTGTAATGAGCTTTTGTAACACTATTTCAACCAGTTCTCCTAACTTGCTAAAGATTCTAAAATTATTATGAAATGCCCTTCATGGAGGTTGTCTTTGCAAAGTAGGTAGTGTATTTTGGGGAGTTAATTGTATATTTGAAGGAGGCATACCCTATACTATTTGTACATGTCTTGTTTCAGTCACCCCATTTCCAACCATGTTTTTATTTTTGCTAAAGCCTTTAGGTTTATCTTGAATAACTATTTGAGCTGGTGATTTAGTCTGATTAGATGTTTAACCTTACACAAAAATCTTAACAAGGCCCTTAGCAATAAGATTCTACTCAATCTATACTCCTTTGTCAATAATTTCTTCAAATGAGTTAACACAATCTAACCATAGATTATGCACAACTTCAAGATGCAAATTCTATGCAAAGATATCAGCCAACTATTTGTCTGGAAAGTTATGTTGAAAGCGGCCTACCAATGATCTCCACCTTTGTAGATATGCATTGAAACTTTCACCATCATGCTGCTTGGCTTTGCATAAGTCAACAATGGTTAATTCATGTTCTATGTTGTATGAGAAATGGTTAATGAAATTTTCTAATAAGTCATTCCAATCTGCAACTGAGCTGTTGGGTAGTTTAAGTAGCTAATCAAGAGATTATCCCACTAAATTTCATGGAAATAATCATAGTAAGTACTCACTACTATAAGTAACCACCTGACATAAAATGAAGAATGCCTATATGTGCTTGTGTGGATATCCTTTTTCTTTGTACTTTTCAAATTTGGGTGCCTCAAAATAAGGTGGAAAGGGGTTTTGGAGAATAGATCAATCAAATAGATATTGGCATATCTCATCGAATTTGTACTTTTTGACTCTATTATTTATCTCCAATATTTGAACAATTTCCTTCATAAAATTCCATTCTTTCATGTTTGGTGCATTTTTGGATTGAATAAGATGTTTTTAGGGTGGAATGTGGCCCTGGTTTCATTACTATTGGGGTGGAATGTGCTCCTAGTTTCATTGTTTTTGGGGTGGAATTGTCCCCTAGTTTTGTTGTTGTTGGGGTGGAATGTGCCCCTAGTTTTCTTGTTATTAGGGTGGAATGTGTCCCTAATTTTGTGTGGATCTATTTGGATTGTATACCTTTCAATCCATGACTTGGTTCTAATTTACTCCTTGAGTTGAGAATATAGGTCGTTGATTCTTGGATTGTAAAACATTCCTTGAATTTGGTTGTTTTATACTTTGATGATTGTGGAAATTTCTATGTTTATTTACCAATTCTTGGGTTGGTTAAAAATAAATATCCAAATTATCTTTAGGGTTTCCTCAATTCAAACTAAGTGTTTAGGTTTTTGAGTTTTTAAAGTGACAAGAGGTTCTCGATGATTGAATAATGTATTTTCTGTGTCAAATGGAACACTTTTTAAGGTCTCTTACGTCTTTAATTATTCATTTAGATTACCTTGATCCAGTACGGTGATATCTCAATCCAATATTTTTTGCATACTTTCAACCACATTTCTTTGTTCTTTCAA
Organism: Torreya grandis; assembly: GCA_037957365.1. Classification (NCBI taxonomy): domain Eukaryota; kingdom Viridiplantae; phylum Streptophyta; class Pinopsida; order Cupressales; family Taxaceae; genus Torreya; species Torreya grandis. Next base: position 3,289,584 of record JARHVA010000393.1, on the reverse strand, counting down.
AGCATTATTGTGAATTGAAGTGACAACTAGGGAGTTAGTTAAGTCTATGATAAGTTGATCTGTATATCATTGACTTATTATCTTGATCTTAGCTAAAAGATCTAGATTTTTGGTTTTTGACTATTTTTATTTCCTTTCCTTTGTTAGAGGAAGAAGGTATGTCTATTTATGCAAAATATTGATCTTGTCATCATTGTTCTCTTTTTCTAACTAAGGTATGCAATTGTTTAGTAGGAAAGTTAGAAGCTAGTCTAGCACCTGATTTTATCGATCTAAGAGATTCATCTTGATCTTCTTGGGGTTGATATTCATTGTAATCATCTTTGAATCCTACTATTTTGAGGATATCATCAAAAACAATGGGGTTATCTTGACCATCATAAAATTTCTCATCTTTATAACTAAGGCCATAAGAGGCCTCACTAAGAGTAAACCTTTAAGTCATGTCTAAAAGAGTAATTATGTGTGTTTGACTAACTTTGGACTAATGTTTGGTAACCAAAAAAAGTATGCTTCAACTCTCTTTTAAACAAATAACCAAGGTACCAGTGAGACTATAAGGGAGGGTGGTTTGAAACCATGCATAATTTAGAATATTTGGTTCATGAGTTTACTCAACCTTTGGTAAGGTTGAAATCATATAGATCAAAAGAGGGTAAGGTAACTCAAAGACCCAAGGTGAAAACTAGTACACCAAAGCCTAGATCTTTGTGATACGCCCGTGCTATAAAATCTATTTTCAAATTGACAAGTTAACCCTAGAAGTTTAGAGGAAAGCTCTCTGGATTATGAAGAAGACAAAATGGACTAAGCAACTCAAGATGTAAAAACATACATGAATCACTAAGCATAAATCTAGGACCAAATAGGTAGCACAATGTCACCACATGATTCTAGTAGAATAAAATATGTTCTAAGACTCAAAGCGTGAGTGATATGCAAGATAAATTGAGTCCACCAATATGATAATGTGATTTTGAGTCTTAATAAATGACCTTGAATCCAAATGGAAAATTAAACCCAAGTTAAAACAAGCCTAGTACGTAAATGGCAAACCAACTTTGACACACCAACCCTTAGAACTCAGAAAGGTTCAATTTCAAATGTGGATTATAAATGAAAGATTTAAACAAATTAGGTAAAAGATCTAGAATCAATTAAGCAACATGACTTCATCAAAGTGGATGACATGACACAAAGTTTTTTATAATAATTTGAACAATGAAAAGGTAAATTTACCAATTGGATAGCATAATGCCTCCCTTGATTAATAAACTTAAGGACAATGTGTTTTGGTTGAGTTCATTAGGTTAACAAGCAATTTTAGACACAAATCAAGACCAAGTAAGCTAATTATAAAAAAACAAATATCTTAAGTCTAAACTGATAAGGTATGGCAAAGTGGGGTCTACTAAACTAGCAATGTTTCAATCGATCTAGGGGAATCAATTACATAATGAATTTCATGTCAAATGATGCAAAAGACAAGCATAGAAATTGGGTGATCATGGCATTGGCTAGTTATAAAAAGGTCTAGTCCTTTTTACAACCACTACATCTTGTTATTCACTTAGTGTATGTGATGTCCAAATATAGATACATCCTATGTGCAACTCCAAAGGAGTAAGTGAAGTCAATGTTGGGAGATGAAACCTTGGGTCAAAGCTTCCCTAAAGAACTCGTGGGAGGTGATGAAGTCCCCCTCGTAAGCCAAGTTTGCACAAATATAAAAGAAAGCATGAAATAGAAAGACTTTAGGGTCATTTTCAAGGTCACCCAAACTTTGACAAGTTTTTTGAGAGTGTTTTAGATGACATTCCTTCTAAGCCTTGGACTAGGCTATTTGTAATAGGAATGGCACTTTTGATTCCAAAGGTTCTCTAAAGGGGACAAATGGAAGAGCATACATGCAACATTCCTCTTTTTGCCAAACAAAATCTAATTAAACAACTATTGCAAACAAAAATTGATAAGTGTGTTTAATTTTAAGCCCAAATGTAATATTTGTTGGTGTTCATTTGACCCCTTGGTCTTAAGATTTTAAACTTTGAAAACATTCATCTAAGCATCTAAAATTTTCATTAAACACCAAAACAAAGTTCTTAATTGATTTTTAAACATGCAAAAGGTGATTTAAAACATGTTTTTAGAAAATGTCAAGCTTGGTCCTATAGCAAAAATGTTAGCATGTCCTTTAGCTTTGAAGCTCTTTTTGGTTTGAAAAAATAAACTTTATAAAAAGAGATCTCTGGTCTATGTTTTAGGAAAAACACAGTGACCGATGTTAGTTTATATAACTAACATCAGTTACATTTTCTAATCAATGTCGGTTATCTAATCAACATTAGTTATACCAATGTGACTAATGATAGGTATACAATCCATGTCAATTTTTCTAACCAATGTTGGTTAAGCTATACAACTGATGTTGATCTTACTAACTGACATCGATTACTGTGTAAAACTATGGCAAACAAAAATGGAAAATAAAGTTATAAAATCAATTTGCAAGAGTTTTAAGGGTCTAAATGAATATTTTAAAGTTAAAAAATGATCTTCTTCAGGTATGAGATGCATCTTGTCCCATTGGGTGTGCCAAGATGTAGAGAGGATTAAAAATCAAGTTAGTCAAGCATTAGTCCATAAATAATAAAAAATACATAAAGAACTAACTAATTAAGCCTATCTATTCCTATGGGAATTACAAAGGATAGCAAGAAATAAATGAAATAAAGTAACATCATATTACCTTCCCAAATAGATTCACCATACCCATGTGGCTCAAAATCATATTCTCCCTTGATCAAGCATCCTTATCTTTATCAACAATGTTGGAAAACTCCTCCAATGTCTCAAGAACACTCCATAAAACCTAGGCTCATGATTCCAAATCAATAAATTAGCCTATCAATTAAGCTTGCAAACAAAATAAATGATCAAATGCAAGGGATTGTGGAAATAATTTAACATTATAAATTTGTAATATTCAAGCTTAAAATTCATGTCCATGGCCTCTCTATTTATAGATTTTTTAGATTGGTTAGGATCAACCATGACCGTCCATCTCAAAATTGAGATGTGTGGCCATGGATAATCCTAATATTTGGAATTAAATCCATAAATATCATCAAGATAAATAAGCATTAAAGAGGCATGGGAGGCATTAACTAGGCATGGGTGACCCATAATCTTGATATTTTATGCACTTATGGCTTGATGGATGCCACCCCATAAATGATGTCATTAGGTGATGTAGATATTCAAAATCAATTTCCAATAATGAGATAATCAAAAAGATCTATGGAATTCTTACTTAAGATCTTAAATTGGATTAATTAGCTTAAGTAAGTTTAATCAAGTTTAGTGTAATTCTTTGTAAATTGGTGCATAATTAATTAAAATAGTCAAAAAGTCAACCTGGGTTGTAATTTGACTGGAGAGGAAATGGAAGGCAATGTTAGATGCATTAGAGTTGTATTCCTATTTAGGATGTTACCAACACCAAATAATAAATGTATGTGATGTGTACCAATCAATTAGAAGAAAATAATGATCTAGAGCACTAAATGACAAAATTATCATTTTGACTCAAAATGATATAATCAAAGTTAGTTGGCCCATAAATTATATTGCCCCATTTAGGGATACTTTGACCTAAATTGGCACTTTTAAATGACAAGTTTGAACTATTTAGCGTGTTTTATGGTTTTTAACCTAAAATGTGCATTTGAGTGCAATTCGAGTAAGATTGACAATTTCAACACAAATGGTGCTAGGAATTGGATGTCTACACTACTTTCCCTTGGCCTAACCCTATTGGATGCTCTTTTATACCTCTTATTCATCCACAACTTATTTTAGACTCTCAGATCCATGTCGTTCAAACTATTTTTGGATTCCTTCCCTTGGTTTCATAACCTTAAACACCTAATTTCACTATTCCTCTAACCCCTATTCAAAATTCATGACAAGTTTCACAACCAAAATGGTATGATCCCATTAGGCAATTATGTAATACACCAGACAAGATTTTTATTCTAGAGTTATTTTGAAGGGCACCTACTTATAAATATATTTTATATGATATGTTGATAGATATTATTGTTCTTGTATACATATAAAAAACTTCATTTGATTCTATTATGATCACCTTCAAAGATATTGATAGTACTATTTATTTTTATAAAGAGGATCAGAATCTATTGTTATTCATTCAAGTTTAAATTCATGGTAAATTAATTAAGAGGGTTTTATTTGAAAATGGTTCTAGAATAAATCTTTACAGTTATGAATTCATACAAAAATTGAGTTTTAATAAGAGCAGTCTTCAAGAATTTGAGAAACCTATCTGCAACTCTGATAGTACTCCAACATCAATATTGGGAACCATCACATTGGATAAACTAATAGGTCCTAAAATGGTCTCTATTTTTTTCCAAGTTGTTACTTCTCCATTATAGTATAATATATTATTGGGATGACTTTAAATTCATGCTACGGGGGATATACCTAATACAATTCATAGGTGCATCAAGTTTCTATGTGATTCACATGAGTATATAATTCCTACAAATGATACACCATTTCAATATTGTAAAATCACACAATCACATAAAGTATCCTTGAATGAACCTAAACACCCAATTTTTATTGCACAAATGCATACTTATGAGGTGGGTGAATCTAGTAAATTATTTGATTTTGAACAAATTCCTCCAAGTCTTCAATATATTGAGGAGCCTCTTCAAGAAACTTTACAATAATAACACATCTCTACATAACTTAAAGAGCCTATTGTAAAATAAAACTATCAAGCATTACCTCTTATATATTCTATAAAATTAATTACCACATTCCCACTTTTGGTAAATATAGAGGATTCTTATTAAAAAATAGAAGATTATTATAATAACGATGATGAGAATACACAAGAGTTAATCTATGAGAAAATGTGAAAATTATATTTCAATCTCATTGATGAAGATGGAAATATCTCTCATTCCTTATTTACATCTATTAGGGTTGTTGAATACAAAGTTATCCCTCCTCTACAAGGCAATGGTAAAGAAAAATTACTAATAAATAAGTTGTGCAAAATGATTGCAATACCATATCATAGGATATTTTTCATTCTATTGATTTACATACTTCTATTCATAAAATGATTACATATCTAAGAAGCAAATGTAGGTCAAATAAGTACAAGATCTTACAAGGAAAAATCCAAAATTATAACAAGATTATAATATATTCAAATAGGGATTTATTAATAAAGGAGCTTGACTGCATGACACAAACAATACTCTTACAAATGTGGTCACTAAGGACACTCCAAGACAACTTTATTATTATCTGGAGCCTCTTCTAGTAAATTCACTCTTGGATAGAAAATAGTGTGCTAATGTTTCAATAAATCACTTACAAGAAGCAAACATATATAGTCTTGATCTTTTTAAATCACTTAGATATGACATACAACATCTACATCAAGCTTCATGTCCCACACATTATACTAAATATATTACCCTACCAGTCACATTAGGTCATAAATCATCATACATTATTTTATAATGATCCTACTTTACATAAATATAATGCAATCCTTGGGAGATAATGGAAAATATCAGTGGGATCAACACTCACTACTAATTATGATTCCCTTACATTTCAGCAAGATAGTGCAATGGTTACAACTTCCAAAGAGAATATAGTTACAATCACTCAATACACTAATAAGAATACTTCATCCAAAGGATCTACTAAAAATGTGGAACATGAATCAAAAAAATTAGCATAGTAGGTGGCTTATTAGAATATAAGGTAGGTGAATACACTCTTTATGCATGCACTCTATGGGAGGTTTCTTCTACCCAAATCATTGGTTGAACATACTTTTCTAGTACCTACTTATACATAGATTCTTTGTTAATCATTTTTTATTGATTATTTTTCTCCACCTAATTCAATGTCTTCTAGATGTTGGATTTATCTTTTCATTTTGAAGCACTTGCTCCCTTGTTTTCTTCAACCTCATTTGAACAACCCAAAAAAACCATCTTACTAATTTTTACCTATGTATATGTTTCATGGAAACTCATTTGCTTATTATTGCACATATATACATGATCTAAGATCTCATATATAATTTCATGCTCACATATACCTACTTTTACATGAGTTTACATGGACATGATTTCCATCTTTACAACACTACATTTACATTGGGGGCATCTCGCATGCCTTCCTCCTTGCCATGTTTAGCTTCAACACCTTATTGAGGGTTGTTCAAATATTTTCCCCCTTCTTAAAATTTTACAACCATGTTTATTTTTATTTTTATAGATTCATCATTATGCATGCTTATCTTTTCAAATATGAAAAAATAAAAAAACATCCATATATTATAAAAATATAAAAAAAATTGAATATTTGTAAAAAAATAAAAAATCATGACCTGTAGGCATATTTTTGTGTTGTTAGATATGCCTTTGCTTATTTCATGTATATTTATATTTCAATACATATCATATTTTTAATACATAATGCCTCTCATAAGGTATCTGAGTGTGCAATAGGATAAATTTCATAGTGCAAAATAGTCTTTATACACAACAAAAGCTCTCTTGGTCATAAAATATAGTCAATCTAAACAAAGTCATAACATGAAAATGATGCATACTGTGCACTTGTCCCCTAATGTGCACCTATCCCTATGCATCTTTTCTCTCTATTTTCAATTTTAACATAGTTATAAGAACTTATTACATAATTTTTGTATACATAAAATAATGTGCATTCAGATATTAGTCAAAAAATTTAAACTAAATCATACTTTTTCAGGGCTTCAATTTTAGTCATGATTTTCACCCAAAACCCTTGCTTAGTTTGGGGAATCATGTTGTTATATATGATAACCATTACAATTTGTATTTATCCATAAATTATTTTCCATGTTGATCTATAAATGAAAATGTTATGCCCTTAACCATGGTGTGTCTAGGGATATGTGTGGTCGACTTGTGGCTTACATAACTCTTTTATTTACTTGTTACATTTCTCTAGGTTCTTAGATAGGTCAACCTATGGAATAACCTTAGCTAAGTAGACTATATATAAGAGGTAGTGGTTAGTCTTTAATCATCATGTGAATTATTCTGCTATTATTGCATTATTGTAGAGGTTTTCCCCTTGAAGTGGCTTTGCTATATTATCCAGTATGCTATTATGTTGTCAATTATCATTGTGTAATCTCTCATATTTTCTTATTCTCTGCAATATAAAATCATTATGTACAAATATCTAATTAATTTCATTACAAGTAGTATCAAAGCTTCAATTTGGGCAAGTTTCCTACGACAATTATTTTTTGAATCTAGTGAGGCGTGGCTTTTGGGAGTAGTGAAAGTGAAAAACATAACTTACAATCTGGGAAGAATTAATTTTTTTCATCAGCATAGTATTGCTCGAAATGTTTTTTTGAAAAAAAATATTTAAAAAAAAAGTCTGATAAAAAAATTTTCACCTTGCACACTTGTAGTCATTAGATTCATCTCAGCGAGATGATCGCAATGGTATATTATGTTGGTACACTTTTTTGGTAACAAAAATTTTACTCTAGTGCATAAAGGTAATCATTAGATTCATCTTGACAAGGTTATCACAATAGTATCATTTCTTGGTACACTTTTTTTTCAAGGTCAAAACCCTCTTAGGGTTTGTTTATAGCAGGTCCTTTAACTCAGGGAAGAAAAGGGACACCTAAAACTCCTAAGACTCCTTCTGCCAATGACATGGAATCTGAAACTTTAAATATGGCAATTTTTTAGCTTCAAGAGGACATAAAAAACTTGGTGAAGCATGATCACTTTATTACAGCCCAGACTTATGTTTTAGGGATGTACAAAGAGATTAATGGAGTTCACAATAGATTGTAGTATATCACTATGCAATTGGCTGCCCTCACATCTTAGTTTTAGCCTAACAACCCTCCACTTCAACATTCAAATCCTCCTCTCAAAAACTCCCATATTGGTATGAGACTGATGTTGCCAAAAGTGGACTTTCATAAGTTCAATGGTAAGGATCCTCTCACTTGGATTAACCAAATTTATAATTTATTTGAGTTGCATAAAACCCCTTATTCTCAGAGGGTGATGGTGGTGTCCCTGTATATAGACCCTAAGTAATTCATTTGGTATCATTGGTTATGTGCTCAAAATAAAAATAATGATGCTCCTATTACATGGACTTTTTTACTAAGGAGTTGATAGCTCATTATCATAATAATGTCTTTGAGAACTATTTCAGTCAATTAGCAAAGTTGTGGTAAATAAGATCTATGAAGGATTATATTCAACAATTTTAGAATCTCTCTTTACGGGTGGAAAATATCACTGAGAGAAATTTGATGGATCTATTTTTGGGTGGCCTCAAAGATAGAATCTAATGAGGTTTTAATGTTTGTCCCAACATCTACATCAGAATCTATCCCTAAGGCACACATGATAGAATAAAAAGAGATGGTCAAAAGGAAAACTTTCACTACTAGTCATGATCATAACTTTTTAGCACCATCATTTTCGTAGCCCACCAGATTAACACAATGACAAATTGAGGAGAATTAATCCAAAGGGTTGTGTTATGGTTGTGATAACAAATGGTGCAAAGACCATCATTGTGCTAAAAAGAAGTTATTTTACATTGAAGGTGTCAATGATGATGAAGATGATGTAAAAGTACATGATGTGGAGGTATAAATTCCTAAGGAGGAATCTAAAGACTCTTAGCCTACTATTTCATGCCATGCCCTATCAAGTATTAGTACTCCCCAAACTCTTAAGGTGATGGGTTTCCTTAAGAAATAAAAGGTCACTGTCTTGATTGATTCTAGGAGCACACACAACTTCATCCATAGTAATTTGGCTACTCATTTAAACTATTTCATTTATTTATCTCTAGAATTTTAGGTTATGATTAGAGATGGTGGTATTGGTATATGTTTAGGAAAATTTCATAGTTTTAAGTTGGCCATGGGAGACTACTTATTGGATTCTCCTATGTTTGATATTCTGATGGGTGGAGCTGATATTATTCTAGGAATCCAGTGGCTCACCACTTTGGGCACTATTGAGATGAATTTTTAAGAATTATTCATGTATTTTTATTTTGAAGAAAGGACATTTGAGCTAAGAGGATTAAACGCTAAATCTCCTCAACTTGTTAGCTCCCATCAGATGACAAAGATTCTCTGTAAGGGTGTTGAGGGATTTGTAGCTCGCTTATTTTCTATATAAATACAACCAACTCAACCATCTCCACCTCTTGATCTATAATAAATAATTGATTCTCATTCCATTGTTTTTGGAGACATGCCAAAATGACTTCCACCTAGTTTAATGCATGATCATGCTATCACACTTATTCTTGGTAGTACACCACCCAACATCAGGCCATATAGGTATCCCTATGCCCAAAAAAGTGAAATTAAAAAGATGGTATAAGAAATGTTGGATGCAAGAATAATTCACCATAACTAAAGTTAATACTCTTCACTAGTTTTCATGGTGAGAAAGAAAGATGACACTTGGAGGATGTGCCCTGACTACAGAGAACTCAACAAGTACACTATCAAAGATAAGTTTCCAATTCTTGTCATTGATGATTTACTTGATAAATTGAATGATGCTCTTTATTTTACCAAGTTAGATTTCTGTTCTAGGTATCATCAAGTTAGGATCCATGATGAAAACATACCCAAAACCACTTTCAAGACTCATGAGGGCCATTATGAATTTTTGGTTATGCCTTTTGGCCTAACAAATGCACCATCTACTTTTCATAGTTTGATGAATACTATTTTTAATCCATTTTTGAGTAAATTTGTTTTGGTATTCTTTGATGATAACCTCATTTATAGTAAAAATTAGGTAGACCATTTGCAACATGTGAAACAAGTACTTTCCATTTTGGAGCAAAATCAATCGTATACCAAAACTTTCAAGTGTACTTTTGGGTTTGGTGAGGTTGAATATTTGGGTCATTTTGTGTCTTATGAAGGAGTAAAATTGGATCCTAAAAAATCCAAGAATGGTAGACTGGCCAATTCCTAAGACACTCAAGCAACTTTGGGGATTTTTGGGGCTTACTGGTAACTATCACACATTTGTCAAAAATTATCATAGTATTACAGTGCCACTTACCTCTTTGTTAAAGAAAGACTCCTTTTAGTGGACTGATGTAACTACCTGAGCATTTGAATAATTGAAATTAGCTATGTGCACTACTCTAGTATTGGTCACTCCTTATTTTTCTAATACTTTTGTGGTTGAATGTGATGCATCTGGGTATGGTATGGGTGTTATACTCATACAAGAAGGTAGACCACTAACATTTGAAAGTCAATTCAAGTGTAAAAATTAGCACAAACCCATCTATGAGAATGAAATGGTGACCATTTTGCATGCATTCAAACAATGGAGACCTTATTTGATGGGTCATCACTTTCAGATAAAAACTAATCATGATAGTCTTAAATATTTTTTAGAATAAAGGTTGTCATTTGAAGAACAACAAAAATGGGTAACTAAGATGCTAGGCTATGATTTTTAAATAGTCTACCAAAAAGGCAAGGACAATGTGGTGGCAGATGCACTATCTAGAAAAGATGAATCAGTTGAGGCATTACTATGTGCCATAACCATTTTGTAGGTAGGTTGGCTAGAGGAAGCATGATTAGAATAGGAACATGATAGTACTACTCATGACTTGATTCAAAATCTTTAGCAAGGTTTAGATGGATTTGAAAATTTCACATGGAAAGGTAATGCATTATGGTACAAAAATAGATTGAACCTATGTAAGAATTCTCTTCTTAAATAAAAAATCCTTCAAGAACTTCATGCAACTCCAATTGGGGGTCATTCAAACATATCACAGGATCAAGCAGGATTTTTTTTGGGAAGGTCTCAAGGGGGATGTCTAAAAATAAGTGGCTAAATGTATGATCTGTCAGCAAAACAAAGGCAAAACCATCAAAACTCCAAGTCTTTAATAGCCTTTATCTATCCCTAGCCATCATTGGGAAGAGGTATCTATGTATTTTATTACAGGGTTACCAGGATATTATGGTCAAAATTTTATCATGGTTGTTATAGATCATCTCAGTAAATATGCTCATTTTTTTTCATTATCCCAACCATTTGTTGTTAGTATAGTAGCTTCTGATTTTCTCAATACATTTTAGAAACTGCATGATACCCCTAAGATCATTATCAGTGATAGAGATCCCATTTTTACTAGTAATTTTTGGAATAAATTATTTACATGTTTAGGCACTCAATTGGCTCATAGTTCATCCTATCATCCTAAATCTGATGGACAAACTGAGGTAGTCAACAAATATCTGTTTTTTATAAACAAGATAAATGGGTTCATTGGCTTCCACTTACCGAATGGTGGTATAATACTTCTATTCATAGTTCTTTCAAAATATATCCTTTTGTGGCACTATATGGATACCACCCTCCATCCTAACGTCCATGTAGTTGAAAAACATATTCACCATCAACAGGAGGTCCTCACAAGTTTGCATGAAAATTTAGCTATGGCCTAGAATCACATGAAGCAATAAGCAGATCAACATAAGAGTGAGAGGCATTTTGACATTGGTGATTGGGTCATTGTTTGCTTTTGTGCAGTGGCATCCAGAGTTGCCATAACATTGAGGAAAATGTTGTTTTTAAGGGGAAGGGCTTGTTATGCCCTTAACCATTGGTGTGTCTAGGGATATGTGTGGCCAACTTGTGGCTTACATAACTCTGTTATTTACTTGTTACATTTCTCTATGTTTTTAGATAGGTCAGCCTATGGAATAGCCTTGGCTAAGTAGACTATATATAGGAGGTAGTGGTTAGTCTTTAATCATCATGTGAAGTATGTTGTTATTAGTGCATTGTTGTGGAGGTTGCCCCCTCAAAGTGGCTTTGCTATATTATCCAATATTCTATTCTATTATAAATTATCACTGTGTAATCTCTCATATTTTATAATTTTACACAATATAAAATCATTTTGTGTGAATATCTAAGTAATTTCATTATATAAAATACATGTTTTAATATTTTGATTCTATCTTTGAATATGTCTTGGTCCATATGTTTCTTGTTAAATTGAAACATAAATACATATGCTCAACCTATTATAGCTTCATTTTTTGTATGATGATATTGTATGCTTATTTTAGTTTCATAACATGATTCAAACTTGTTTTTTTATTGTATATATCCCTTGACCTTGTGTATGCTCAACATACACCTTACTTATATTGCACAATCATGCCTTGTGTGTGTAGCCTTTTAAGCCTTCCATGTTTTTACAACATTTAATGCCCCTTGTATTCAACCTTTGGTCTATATGTGTGACATCTATGCCAATTATTTATTCTCTTTGAGACATCTTACATGTCCCTTGTATGCAGCCTCTAGGCCTTCTTGCATGATAATTGTGTGACTTTGCTTACATGTTTTCTATTTGGATACTATAGTCCCATGGTTATTATCATGCATAATTATTTATTTACTTATTTATATATGGTTCCATGATACATATCATGCACATATTATCTATGTGTTTCAATTCTTCTTCTTTCACACTTACATGATGCAAAAAAAATACATAAAATTATCAAATGTTTCAATATTACATCTACAAAATTCTAATACAAATTAAATATATGCAAATGTTATTGCATACTTATCTATCTTTCACAAATGCTCTCAATTTTTATTTTGAGACAAGTGATTTGTAGGAAATCTCCCTCATCTCAAAAGGAGGCATCATAATGGGCTTTTACAAATAATATATTTTTAGAAATGACAGTTTTCAATGTGTAAAAAATAGAATTTTTAGATTATTGGGGCATTCAGCTTGCTTATGCACTCCATTCATTTAACAAAAACACACTTGTGTGAATACAATTACAAAGATTCAAATAATTTTAAAAATATCACATTTAGAACTTCATACAGTACAGGAGGCATGATATGAAATCATGACCAATCTACTACTATTGTAAAAATCACATTTTATCTTTTTCAAGAATCAAGTATCAAGTTTCAAAAATTTACATTTTGAATCTATATCCATTTACAGTGATGTGATTTGTATTTTGAAACTAAACCATGTTTGAGCTTAGTGATGATCCACATCTTGGTTACAATTTAGATAACCGTATATTGGTTCCCACCTCTTTTTTTTGAGTTTAACAAGTGGACCTTAGTTTTTTGGTCGCACTTTAGTGAACCACTTTGTTGTTTCCCATCTCTTCATATATTACATATTAATCTATGAGGTTTGGATCATATATCTTTCCAACTCAACCATCTACATTTTCTTTTCAAATTGAGACTTGATCACTCTCAATTTGTCATGTCTCTACATGCCTCAATAAGGGGTCATACACATATCCATGGTAAAGACAAAGTGTGTATACATATTAAGGTATTGCATTTCCTTTACTCTATTAATTTATGTATCACTAGAATAAATGGGGGGGGGATTGTAGATACATAAATTTAATTTATAAATGCTTAACATTATTGGTCCTTGACATCTTTTACCTTGTTTGGCTAACATGTCATTCTAATAACCATTTACCTATATAAAAACCTTCACAGTCTTGAAATTATTGCAAAAATATTTTAGACTTACCTAATTATTCTTATTCATCCCTAATAAAAATACACTTCATTATCATTCCAATTTCAAAAGCCTTTGTCCATTATGGATAAGTGTGCACTAAGTAGGCAGGGATGCACTGCACACCTACTCACTAATGCAAACTTGACTAAAGTGCTCTAACATATAGTTTTTCAAAATTAAACACTTCCTAAAAACTCTTCCATGCATGAAAATATGTCTATTATTAAAAAAAAATCAAATATTCTCATATAAGTGCAAATAAAGTGTCTCATTTGAAACTTCCCATGACTCTATCTAACACCATCTTGCAAAGGAAATTTCAAAATCATCTATTTATTTTTCAAAGAGACCTATTATAATTCTACTACATTAATATAGTCATTAGCCAAGTTAACATTATTTCCTTGTAGGTTGAGGCCATCATTTGTCAATCATTCTAGTCAAAATTTTTATTTGTATTCATATGATCTTCCTCAAAGGGAAAACTACATTAGCTTAAGGTCCATTTAGACTATGTAGAAAACACTTAGTAAAATAGGACAATTTTTAGGATATCTCAGCCATATCCCACTTCCCCACTTTTTTAACCTAAGAATTTGATATTGTTTATGTCCCTTTTCAAGCTAAGGTTTTTCTCTTGCAGGTGATCTACTCATCCAAATAGGCTCAGAATAGAACCATATAATATTCAGATAGAGTTGAACTAATCTAAAAAAATTAATTTAGTACACAATCAACACAGATAGAGTCATACTAGTGGGTAATGGCACATTATGGCCCTATCTAGCTATTGCACACTTGCACCTAAATATAATGAGACATTGTTTTAAGTTAACACTATGTTTGCATTTTTTTATAATTAATTTCAGATAGTCATATTTAGTAAATGAATAAATAGTTTGAATAAATCAATTTTCAATGATATTTATTTAACCCTAACCTTAGTTGTTATTTTTAATGATTTATAACTTACATACAAAAATTATATCACTATATTTTTATAGTAGGTTGTCTTATTTATCTTCCTAGATCATATTTCAAGTTTACATTACTTTAGAGTTAATTTCCATTCACTAATTAATTCTAAGGATATACAATATCTATCTAAACATAAAACTTACATCCATTTCATTTCATATGTTACATATATTCCTTGATTGACACATACATTACTATGATGAATTATTCTCCACATGATCAAATGATATTACATGATGTTGTGTTTATAAATGACATGGTATAGTTAAATCTTAAATTTAAGATGAATGACTTACATGATGCATTCCTCATCTCAAAAGGGGTCATTAAATTTGGCTTGTCATAGAGACATAATCCTCCATGAGCATAAAAGTAGAAAAAATTATATATTTTAGAGATTCAGATGGTTCAAATATTAGATTAGTTCAAAATACAATTCAAATATTAGCACATTGAAATAGAGTAAAAAGGAATATGCATTCACTTTATAGAAATTTAAGCATGTATTCATATCTTGGGTACATGTGCATGGGCATATACACAATATTTTATATGAATAAAATTAAAAGTTTTCACTCATATATACATTTGAGATACAAGCTTTCAAATTTATAATATAGATGCATAACATTATATATCAATGGTATAAATTTAGAGGGCATGATACTCATTCATGCACACATACACAACATAATTATAGTTGAATGGAAAATATTGGTCATTCCATTTCAAACTTATTATATGTGCGGCCATGATGGGGGCATAGACATGGTCCATTCTCTTTCGATCATTCATTATATTTTACATTGAGTGAAACTACACAATCAAACCTATGTACATGGTAGGGGCATAACATTATTCATTCCATTTGATCCTGCACTTTTTTTACATGGATCAAACTTGATCAATTGGATCTAAAATTAAATATATATTCCATCTATAGTGGTTGATTCATTTTTTGAGAGAACCTTACCTAATCAATTCCCTCATGTATCTATGTACTAATTTATTTGAGTTAAGCCTAGCTGCATGTTTTATCTCTTTTTCCTATATATTTATTTAGGTTAGTACATTTCATACTTTTCCATACATTCTTGAGGTTTGGGGCATGTTTCCATCTCAAATTAGTATCCTAGGAAGTTACACAAGTTTGGGTCATAATCACCCCGACTTTATTATGCTTCAACAAAGAAGCATCACCTCCAATAAGTTTTAAAGGAAACATAGTTTTCACCAACACATAGGTGTAATATAACCCTTTCTCTTTCAGTTTTCCAATTCAGATATTAGATTTCACATATAGGCATTGAATTCTTTATTTTCATTACAGGTTTGTAGGGAATAAAGTTGTACATTTAAATCCATCCCTAAAAATGAAACATGTTTTGTACATACTCAAGAACATTTTATCCTTTTACTCTAGTAATTATATTATTAAAATAAAATGAGGGCATTTACAGGTACTTAAATTTTATCTTTGGTACTTAATAATGGTAAGCTTCACACACATTTACTATGCATTAATTGAGCACACAAACAAGGTCTTAATTCACCATCCTCTCACACTTGCATATTATGTTGTGAGTCTATCATTAAATTTTATTGTTATAAACCTACATGAACCTCACTATCTATTTCAAACCTAATAAATATCCTACATATACATCTAAAGAATTTTAGTTTGGTTTTCCTATACACAAGTCAGTTTCATTAGATTAATTAATATCGTGCATCGATAATGATTTATTTGGTTAGAACTGATCCACTCCCAACAACCATTATAAAATCAAGCCCATCCTTAGGGTCAGCCCATAAACCTAACATGTTAGTGGTATAAGTAATTACTCAATTGGATCCATATATAAACAAATCAATGTCTCTTTCAAAATGGACTTTGCACTTATTTTTTATACATGTATACACTATTGCACATTGATAAAATATTGCTTATAATTCCAAATTTGAAGATGTATCACAAGGAAAAGTAAAAATCCAAGTTTGAATCACTCAAAATCCAAATGAAATTAAGTTTTTTCAAGTAAAAAATCCAATCATTAGTTTCACACACATAGTAAAGGAGCATAATTACATAATCACACTAGGTGAAATAACTATGTGTGGCTTGATTTACCTCCTTGGAGTATTATATATATTTACAATGATTTGGAAAGTGGCATATGATAAATATAGTAAGTACAACAGAATGATGATTACTTAAATTTTTTGGTTGACTATTTTACTATGACTATATTCTGGCAATGGAAGGTATGCTAAATTAGGCCTATGATACGTTCAATTCAAGAATTTTATTTTTATTGGTGTAGAGTTAGTTCCATCAGATCTAGGTTAGTATTGGATATCTACTAACATGTGTTTATTAGTATTAATATATACCAAAAATAAGGTTTTTGACTATTAGTTCACCTTTGTTGTCTCTGAAATCCCTTGTATGTGTGATGTAGAACCTTGACGATGCACACAACTCCATAATTCACCATAGTTTGTATTTAAACCCTAAGTATGTTTGTGAGGTATAGAAACATTAAAAAAAACTAAGAAAGTGTAATGGGTTTATATGACCCCAATCACCCACATTTTATTATTGATCATTGCCTATGTATATGATACTTTCATGAGGGAAATAAATCCATATGTAGTTATCCCATATAGTGTGATTATGAAATTGTGTTCTTCTGATATATGTATATAGATGATGATTTGACTTTGATGATTGAAAATTATTATTTTTAATTATATTTTCTATGTGTTATAATTTTATTTTTATTTTTCTTAGTGATATATTCATAATTTGAGAAGAATAGGGTATATTTTCTTAATGTGCAATAGTTTATAAATGTGTACTAGATAAGTTCCAAGTCCCCTATTAAGTGAGGCCTTATTTTTATAAAGATGAGTCAATTAAGTAATTTATCATGCCACTAACATGCTAGGTATATGGGTTAACCCTAATGAAATATTTGGTTTTAGAAATTAATTATTATTGTGAGAGGGTCAGTGATATCAAACTTAGGTCAGTATCAATTGACAATACCAATCAAGGCTAATGTTATTGGCCCTTGCTTAGGATTATTAAATTGAATGTATGGATATGTCTATGTAGGATAGTGAGATGGTTTAAATAAATAGTGAGGTTATTGTATGTGCATAATGACAAAACAAAAGTATCAAACTCATAAGGTAGCATGTAGGTATGAGAGAATGACGGGTTAGGACCATGTTTGTGTACACAAGTAATGTGTGGTAAATTTATGTCAAGCTTGAGTAATTAATACCATATTTTAGTATTTATAGTAGGCTTGAGATATATTTTAGGATAACCTATGTTACCTTTTATGACAAAATAATGAAAGAGATATTTATGAGCTACCTACATGGGTTTGTAATAAAAATTACTACATAAGAATACTTTTAAGGAAGGTGTAGACACAAGAAATCCACACATGATAGTTATGAATGTCATAACTCCCCTAGACCATTTCAAGACCCCCTAAGGCTACAGCTTGACCTTTCAACCAACAACTAGACCTAACCATCAATGGTCACCATAACCATCAATGGTCACGTTCTACCATCTAAACCACTAAACAACAACTTAAATTATGCCTTGCTTTATATAATTAGATTATCTAATTTATGTGAAAACCCATGCATGTAAAAGTTAAAATTATACAACAAGTTAGATCTCTTGTTAACATATTATTGCACCTCTTCTTCTTTTATATAATAAGAGAGGGGAAAGAGGTGGGAAGGGACCCATCTATAACTATCAAGAGCTTTTGTATCTAGAGTTTATTTTGTAGGTGTTCTTTTAAAAATCCAACAATCTAGCCATCAAAACAAAGAGTCAAAGTGTTATCATCCATTGGCCAATATCCAAGTATCGTTACTCTACCAAAATCATGCTAGACTCCACCAATGAGTTTATCAGCAATCCACCTCAACTGTTCACCCAGTCAACCACCATCAAGCTAAGTATATAATTTTAATTATTTAGTCACTTTGTTTGTATTTTGAAATCAACCCAACCCAAGATAATCTCTCAAAATACCATTCTATAACCCCATTTAAATAGCCTTTTATTACCCATACACAACCCATAGTAACTACCGATGACCACTCTGACCACCAACGGTCTATCTCAATCGTTGATGGTTATCCCAACCACTAATGGTCACTATGATAAAAAATAATAGTCAGTTGTTTTCACTCACTTACCCTAAACCAAATCCAACTTTATTTGTCTCTACCTATTCACAGAGACCCAATATATTTTTTGAACCACACTTGACCTATTTAGCATTAGTATTAACCCTCTTATTTCCATAATTAGTCAATTTTTTATCAAACATTTCTTGTACTTAATTTTAGTATCTTATGTGATTTATTCAAGTACTTAATCTTTTGATTTCTAAACTTAATTATTTAAAAATTATGGATTGATAGCCCCCGAGGAAGCTCTTGCTTTCGGGATCTAGCTAGAGCTAGGTAATGCACCCAACTATCTATTTAACCAACCATTCTCTTTAGTGTTATCTCATTTGTAGGTCATTCCTCCCAAGTCAAAGATGATATCTCAAAAATCATCTAAATCAACGTGCACACATCCAAACAGGTTTTTCAACCATAATCATATCTAGTTTCTTTCTTTTTCCTTTCTTGGAATATAAGCTAAAATTCTCTAAAATATTTTTGCACACCCAGTGGGACCCTTGAGTCTCCACTTAGGTTTATTTTTCTTCATCTACATACTCTTTTCTCTATTTTGTGCACATAAACAAAATTAAAATTTATTTTGGGTTTAAAATCAATTACATACATTGGTTGCTTGCAAGTTTAACTCACTTAGTTAAATTAAAGAAAAATAATTTGATCATAGCATCACTTGTATCACACACATAAACCAAACCACCTACATCAATCAAACATCAAAACAAATTGACATAAGGCCTGACTAGGATTTCATCACCTAGCAGTCACCTTACCATTTCTCAGTGATCCTATTTGGAGGTCACTACCAAAGGGAGAACCAACTCATCTCTCTGGTTGAGTATAAACCCTAAAAATTAGTATATACTAGTTAAGCACCTAACACCCATATCATTATGATGTATGAAGTGAGGGGGTAGGCCCCAATACCAAGACACATATTGATTTCTAATATATATCCTTTTGAGAGCCTAAACAACCTAAAACCATCTAGTACCTATTCTATCAACCCAAGTGGAGTCATGCAATTTCCTACAAATCTTAAGGCATAAGCCAAAAGAGAGACTAAAAAGAACTTTAGGACTAAATGTACTTTTATGTGTTTATAATTTCCTTGCTCATTTCTTTCCTTCTCTCAGTTTGAGTGGTGAGATTGTTTTTGTATTCTCTCTCCCTTATCTTGCATGGTACTAACTCACCAGTAGTGAAAGACCCTAGTAGAATAGAACCCATCACCAAACCAATCAACCTCTTATACCTCCTCACCCATGGAATATGTCTTTGAACCAAAAGACTCTCCTCATCCTTCAAGAAGTATTTCTTTCCCTCAGGTATTTCCCTAAGGAGATACAAACTTTTCCACCTTCTTAGATAATAATCTTATGGCCCTTCAGCATTACCTTAGCACCACGCCTCACCATACCCCTACTTCAGTTCCACCTATGGACCTACCTTATGACATGCCTTCACACCTTATGGGGAACACTTTTGTCTCCATAGTCACCACCCAACCATTGACTACCCAAGCATCTTCGTCTACCAATAATCTCTTTGATACTACTATGGAAAACCAAACTACCAACACCCTCACACCTTTCACCCCCACCAATAACTCATCTACCCTAGGAGAAACCCAACCATTAACCACCTATACTCCACTCACTATGGGAGTACCTACTACTAACATTGCTAACCTTCCTTTGGTTACCCCCAATCTGCTAATCACTACCCCACTTCAAAACCTTGTGGTGTATATACCTTCTACCCTACTGTAGACACCGAAATCGTGTCGACTCCCCTGGTCATTCCTCGTCTTCTTTCTTCTTCGCCTATTGAACCCTTGCCGATCACTTGTTTCACCAGCATTGACCCTGGCAGCATGTAAAGAGGAGCACAGAGCGAAAGGTAGACTCTATCCCCATTATGCATCTGCCGACGTCGGTCACCTATCGGCCGACGTCGGCAATCCTGCCGACGTCGGTCACCTTCCCCTTGTCCGTTATCAGTTACCATTCGGTTTCCCGAAACGGTTGACAAACCGTTTCTGGAATCGTCCCCATCCCCCGCCTTCATCAACCTCTGCCAGCCATTCGAACCGGATCCCCGAACGCTGATCAACCGAACGCTGAGCAACCAACCTGTGAATTCCTCCACGAACCTGCGAACTCCGAGCAATCATCGACACTACGACATCAACTAATCTGCACACCATGGCTTTCATCAGGTCTTCTACCAGGTAAGTCTTTATTCTGTTTATTTCATTTTCTTTTCTTAGTTATTATTTATGTTCTGTTATCCCTGCCTCTGTCCTCAAACCCCCGGACTCTGTTCCGACCTCGTCCCAACCTCGTCCCTGTCCTTATCAAACCCAGTCTCGACTCTGTCTAAACCTCGTCCCTGTCCTTATCAAACCCTACCCTGACCATATCAGACCCTGTCCCGACTGTTCAGACCTGTCCCGACTCTCTCAGAACCTGTCCCGAACCTTTTCCCAGAACCTGCCCCTACCGACGCCGGTCACTGCCCCGACCGACGACGGCACATTAACCGACGTCGGCACCTTCCTTAACCGACGCCGGCATCACAGAGACCGACGCCGGTAACTGTGCAGAACAGTGCCGCATATCAGGTACGCCTTTTATTTTCTGTCATTTATTTCTGTCATTATCATCTACTTTCGTCCAATATTATGCTCTTTTTTATCAGTGGGTTGATATCCTTCTAGGGAGTCTTCGTACTTCCGGGATCAGGCGTTTGCCTGACAACCCACCATATCTCTTATTAACATTTTTCCGTGTTTAGCCTTTTCTTCGCAGGTGTCATTCCTCCACAGCAAAAGAGGAGAATCTTTCAACGTCTGATTTCGGTGCGCACGACTATATCAGGTACTTCTAGCCTTAACCATCTTTCAGTTTCTTATTTCTTCTTTGAATGTAGAAAGCAATTTTGCATTAGAAACATTCTGGCACGCCCGGTGGGACCCTAGGTCCTCCTTGGGTTCTTTCTTTCTTCTGTTCATTTAGGTGCATTAGGTTTCTTCCTTTTCGCCTCCTTTTCGTCTCTTCTTAAACAACATCATAAGCAGAACTAAAACGAACATTTCTTTCTTTCTTGCATTTCTAGACTAACTCATATTCTTCGACTCTTTCTCCATTCGTCTTCATACGAACAAACATTTCGACTTGGACATTAAAACACTTTGCATTCATTTCTGTTTGTCTGCATCTTTTAGACCACACATAGTAATTAAACCGCATATTGAATTAATCTAGATCACTTGATGTTACACGACCAAACCACCTGCACAAAACAAACATAAAACTTACCTGAGACAAGGCCCGACTGGGATTTCATCACCCAGCGGATACCTTACCCGTCCCGGTGACCCTACTTGGATTTCATCACCAAGGGGGAAGCCCACTCCGTTCTCTGGCGGAGTCTAATCTCTAGGCGAGGTATATCTTGGCTAAGCGAAACCAGCTAACCACTGGAATCGTGAAGTGAGGGGAGCTTGCTCCTTAGCACCAGGCCGCGTACCAGACCCTAACACAGACTTCTTGAGCGCCTTAACAAAACCCGAAACCATCCATAGACTGCTTCTTCTAGGACCTGACTCACAAAGCCAACCTTCCTCTACACACATTCTAAGGCATAAGCCACTATAATCCTAAAAATTTACTTCTAGGGTTTTAGGATCTGCTTGTGTCTTCATCTTTTTAGTTCTTATCTGCTTGTTTGAGCTTGTGAGGACGTTCTTTCTTGCCTTGAATGGTTCTGACACGTAGTCAAACCAAGGCTCTTCTTGACCACGCTAGCCATCAATCGCTTTCGCCTACCCCGCCTACAACCAATCATATAATGGAGTTCTACTCGAAGACCGAAAGAATTCCTACTAGACTATCTCCAACCCAGACGCCTATCATCCCAGAAGGGGACCAAGACTTTGCAAGATTCTTGGACCTCAATACCTCAGCCCTCCAAAATTATCTCGCAAGAAAACCAATGCGGGACCTTTCGGACGACGTGGCGACGACATCAACACCGTTCGCCACCCAACCTTTTACGACTCAACCTTTCACCTCAACCATTAACCCGACCATGGCCTATACGCAAAGTTCAGCCTCTTCGTCTATTTTTAGACCAACCTCCACTGGGGTTTCGTTACCCCCTCAACCGCTCGCAATTCAACCAAGTTCTACATCATACCAGAACTTGATTGTCTCGACCCCTCACACTCTTGTGCCTATATATGCAGGAGTGCCTACCTCGCCCTTTGTCAATGCCGTCACACAACCTCCTTTGGCGGTATCTAGTCAGCCTATGCCTTCTACCTTCATAACCCAACCACCCTTAGCCTCTACTTCTGCCCCTGCGACTAGTCATCCGTACGTTGTACAACCGACTATGTCGCACGCCTCTTCTAACCTCTTTCAAGCGCCTTACAACCTAAGGGGCGCTCAACCCGCCAATCTATCAGCAGACGTCATCAAGATGCTGATGGATAAAATGTCCCGTCTCGAAGCTTCTATCTCTGGTTCAAGCAATACTTTGTCATATGAACAAGTTTGCAGTGAGCCCATCCACCCTTCTGTCCCTATCCGACCATACCCCAACCATTGGGAGCTTCCTAAGTTCACTCGCTTTCAGAGTAAGGAAGACCCACAACAACATCTAAAGGCATTCAGACATGCCTGTTACCTTATCGCCCACGACGATGCATTACTTCTACGCACGTTTCCTATGTCTCTTTCTGGCCCTGCCCTTGACTGGTATAGTTCTCTTGCCAGACATTCTATCTTTTCATTCATCCAACTCGCCCAACTATTCATTGACCATTTTTCTATCAATATCACTAAACAAGTTTCGATCACAGACCTTTACTCCATCAGACAATTTGACGACGAATCAATCGTCAATTTTGTCGCTCGTTGGAGAAGCTTGATCAATCAGCTCTCCTTCTCCTTGCCTCAACCCGAGCTCATTGAGCTCTTTTCTCGAGCATGTGTCAGTCATATCTCGTCCACCCTGCGGGTTCAGACATTCCACACTTTCGACGAGGCCTTCACCATGGCCCGAAAGCTTGAACTCCGCACCATTGAAGAAGATAAGGTCAAATTGTGTAACACTACCAATGACCATTCTTCTTCCAGACCTTCTTCTGCCCACTCTCAATCCAAGGAGTCGGCAAACACTGTCATCTTTAGACCATCATCTTCAACAATAACCAACCGCTCATCATCTTCAACATTAGACTACATCAATAAACATTTTCAACGTCAATCCATACAGCGTCAATTCACTCCAATTAGGGAGTCATATGCCTCTGTCTTGGATAAACTCGACAAGGGGAATCTTATTTTAGATAACCCAAATGCACCACCCAACCAAAACCTCGACATCTTCAAGCAACCCTTTTCTAATCACCCGCCTACTCAAGACAACGTCCAAACCATAACCATTGACCCTCAAGACCATGATATACACACGGTTGACACTATCTTTTCTCTTATCCCTGACCAACCTTTTTCACAGGTGGAAGACCTTTCTTCCCCTATACCTCCTCCACAGGGTGAAGAACTTTCTTCTCCCACTTGTCCTCCAGCGATTTCTCCCATATTAGAGGACGCTTTGACCACATCAACACCAGCTGCCTCGCCTTCATCCTTATTATCATCCATAGACGATCATACCTTTTTGACTCCTCAACCACACACAGAAGCCATGACTACTCCAGAGCTCTTTCCACTTAAAGAGCCCACACCTTTAATCTCTTCTCCATCAAGAGAACAACCGTCCACATCTAAGTCCAAACCCGCGCAGGCGTCCATCATGCCCAAAGAGATTAAACCTCTTGGTGTTCGCCCCACATCTAATCTTGCCTCACACAAAGGTGGCCCTCAACCCAAACCAAAGAAGGCTACTAGACCACACCGGATGACTCCTCCCCAATCTTCATCATTACCTTCAATCTTGGGCCCACATCCGTCTACTTTACTCGGAGTGCTTCCAACTCCCATACTTCACAGAGGTACGTCACCTCCATTATTCTATCAACCCGTCAGACTTATACCTCCTTCAAACCATCGACCAACGCCTCTTATGCCTCCCAAACCAGTGTCACCAACCCTCTCTACAATAAAACATCCCGACCCGTTAGCAGGTTCATATGCCTTGCTCTTACGGCAATTGTTGCAGTCCTCTCGTCTCAATCTCCCACCTCTTATACCATATCACTCTCTCGGACCAAAACCACCATGGTTCGACCACACTCACATTTGTGCGTATCATCGCACGCCTGGGCACGACACGGAGCATTGTCATGCCCTCAAGGTCGTCGTTCACCAATGTCTGGGGAATGACACCTCCCTTCTTGACCACATCATCAACAAACCTTCAACACCACCTCACTCATCACCTCTCGGATCAAGACCCTCTTGGTTCGACAACTCTACATTCTGCCACTATCATCACACTCCGGGACATGACACCGAGCGTTGTTGCGCTCTTAAAGCTATCATTTGTCAACACCGGAAAAAGGATTCCTTGCCTATCAAGGATCCTCTTGACCACCTCTTCAACAAAACATCAACCCCGACTCATGCCTCTCCAACCTCATCACCTAAATCGGGATCTCCACGCCAGACTGTGGTCCCTTTGCCGCCTTTGACCCCCTTATTCGACATTAACACCGTCCATTTGACCACTAAACCTCAATCAACCTTAACCAATCTTTCAAACATTCTCCCTACCCGCTGGGGGAATTCATCCTTCGTCCAAACCTCGACCAACTCCTCAACCCAGTCTCTACCACATATCAATCACTCATTTAATCTTATATCTCGACCAAGTGTCCATCGACCCAACCTCCGACCAATTATTCGACTAATCTCAACCAAGCTTCGACCACATATCAATCAACCAGACCTCTCGACCAAGCATTCAACCCTTCTCAACCAGCCAACGACAATGTCAACCAACTTCACATCCATCAATCAACACCTGACCAATCCGGAAAGAGGAAAATGGGGCAGGTTTGCTCCTAATTGACTCGGACCTTAAAACACTAGCATGGCCCAGGGTCTTATTAGACCTTAAACCCCTTTCTGCGTTACATCTTCGACCTTTCTTCTGCTAGTCGAGTATTCGTCCACTTGACACTTAACTTGAGCTCGTCCCTTGAGCAATCCCCGTCCTCTTTATCCTACTTCCTTTCAACCCTATTCCTCTTAACAACTCCTATAACCCTTTTATGATGTATGGATACTTTGTCCTACTAAAAGGGAGCCCTTGACCTTCTACAGTCTTGTCCATGACTCACATTTCTATCAAAACAAATTAAGATGTCAAAACATATCCGTGGTCACTATATCTATATCAAAATCAAAAAAAAAAAACAGACTGCTCCCTCGAAGGACAGCTGTACTATCATTGCTGTAATAAATAGACTGCTCCCTCGAAGGACAGCTATTCAAAAGCCTTTTTATTAAACAAAAATCTAGACCACTCCCTTGAAGGATGGCTATGACTACTCTGGCAATAAACAGCAACTTATTTTAGAAGCTTCCCGCATTGATCAGCTTCGCAACCTGACCACCAAGCAAATGACATCTCTATGCAGGCTTCCCGCATCGATCAGTCTGCCTCTCAAAAAAAAAAAAAAAAAAAAATGAGTCACGGACTTGGCTTGTGGTTGTCTCAGGGTCTCCTATACAAAGGGGCAAAGTTATCTCTGCTCTTAAAACGGGTTACCCTCTTTCCTCCTCCTATTACCTACTCAAGGGACTTCGAGCTCACTTTAATGTCTAAGTGATTTGATTACCGCTCTAACATAACTATGGTCAACGACGTCACGCATGAATGGGGCTCTTGGTTCTCATAACCCCTATCTATGCTATCTTTTTGGTCCTTGTCAATGAAAGAGCAATTTGCCTTTCATCTTCTTCTGCCCTTTGGTCACATTCACCTTCATCACTTGTCGATCAACTCAGCTCAACTCTCTTTTCAGACCATCAACATGACCTTGCCTATTCACCCTAGTTTCTATGGACACCAATACACATGGAAACTATCGACTCGCCCCAATTTGTGTTAAGCATAAACCAATACTTGCTGAAGCATAAATAGACCTCAATTCATTTTTAGCATACATCCATCACGCAAATGGAATATTGCTAGGGATGAAAAAACCCCTCAACCAATGTTGCAGAATACACCATTTGGAAAAGGCTGCAACATCTTTTTTTTCCTCACCATCCCTTTGACCCTTCCTCCCTTCTAGGGAGAACTACATCAGCCTGAGGCCCTATCACCAGGGCTATGTAGGCATCACTCAGTTGACATGGGGTCTTCTGGGGTTAGCTCGGCCGCATCCTCTCATCCTTTCGTCCATTCATCCATCCATCGACCACCAACCATTGGAGATCATGCCTATCTCCTCCGACCTCGACCACTTCCAAGACGTTGTTGCCTTGGTTGTTTTTGCATGTATGCTACCTCATGACTGGTTAGCAGAATTGTGCGCAGACCTTTTTAGACCCTCACAAGTATAGGATCGCACACCGGTTGATCTGCACTACTTGTGACTTTTTCGCGTTTCTAGGAGCACTTCCTGAGCCCGGGATACCTGGAACGCGACGAACCATTTGGAGCTTCAGCTTAGATTGAGTGACCTGATCAGGAGACGACTAAATGCTAGGGCCCGGTTACTTCAATTTTGGCACTCCTCGACCCTTGACCTGCGACACTTTGGCCTGACCATCTCGTGTAGTGGTATACGCGCAATCACGACTTTTGCAGCATTCACCCTCACCCCTTTTTTCATCCACTCTTTATCAAATCAGCACCCGATTCTCGGTTCCCTTTCCTCGACTCCTGCTTTGAGGGGGAATACCTCATCCTTACTCGGGGCATTTTGCTTCCTATTTTTGTCTTGCAGTTCATTCGAACAACCAACAAGACGAAATCAACCTTATCCCTCACCTGGGGCACTCACTCCTATTTTTGTCTTGCAGTTCGTCCAGAACAACCAACAAGACAAAAAGGGGCAAATGTAGAAACCGAAATCGTGTCGACTCCCCTGGTCATTCCTCGTCTTCTTTCTTCTTCGCCTATTGAACCCTTGCCGATCACTTGTTTCACCAGCATTGACCCTGGCAGCATGTAAAGAGGAGCACAGAGCGAAAGGTAGACTCTATCCCCATTATGCATCTGCCGACGTCGGTCTTTACCCGACCGATGTCGCCGACGTCGGTCACCTATCGGCCGACGTCGGCAATCCTGCCGACGTCGGTCACCTTCCCCTTGTCCGTTATCAGTTACCATTCGGTTTCCCAAAACGGTTGACAAACCGTTTCTGGAACCGTCCCCGTCCCCCGCCTTCATCAACCTCCGCCAGCCATTCGAACCGGATCCCCGAACGCTGATCAACCGAACGCTGAGCAACCAACCTGCGAATTCCTCCACGAACCTGTGAACTCCGAGCAATCATCGACACTACGACATCAACTAATCTGCACACCATGGCTTTCATCGGGTCTTCTACCAGGTAAGTCTTTATTCTGTTTATTTCATTTTCTTTTCTTAGTTATTATTTATGTTCTGTTATCCCTGCCTCTGTCCTCAAACCCCCAGACTCTGTTCCGACCTCGTCCCAACCTCGTCCCTATCCTTATCAAACCCAGTCTCGACTCTGTCTAAACCTCGTCCCTGTCCTTATCAAACCCTACCCTGACCATATCAGACCCTGTCCCGACTGTTCAGACCTGTCCCGACTCTCTCAGAACCTGTCCTGAACCTTTTCCCAGAACCTGCCCCTACCGACGCCGGTCACTGCCCCGACCGACGACGGCACATTAACCGACGTCGGCACCTTCCTTAACCGACGCCGGCATCACAGAGACCGACGCCGGTAACTGTGTAGAATAGTGCCGCATATCAGGTACGCCTTTTATTTTCTGTCATTTATTTCTATCATTATCATCTACTTTCGTCCAATATTATGCTCTTTTTTATCAGTGGGTTTATATCCTTCTAGGGAGTCTTCGTACTTCTAGGATCGGGCGTTCGCCTGACAACCCACCATATCTCTTATTAACATTTTTCCATGTTTAGCCTTTTCTTCGCAGGTGTCATTCCTCCACAGCAAAAGAGGAGAATCTTTCAACGTCTGATTTCGGTGCGCACGACTATATCAGGTACTTCTAGCCTTAACCATCTTTCAGTTTCTTATTTCTTCTTTGAATGTAGAAATCAATTTTGCATTAGAAACACCTACCACCAATTAGTACTAAGGTCACTACCTTTCCTTTGATTATAAATCCAACCATGGTTCCTACCCAACCCACCTTAACCTTTCAATAGGTACCCATTACACCAAACCTAGGTTACATCCCTAACCCACAAGAGCATGTACCTCTACCCACCACCCAACCACCTGCATCCACCTACCCCTACATAGCACCACCTAACCACCTATGTCCACATATCAATGTGTGATAGCTCCTCAACCTCTTACCAATTATCAATATGTCACACAACCATAAAAACATTATGCACCTTAAAAAAAATTATTTGCATAACCCCAAACAAGTCGAATGAAAATGCTCATGGATAAAATGACTACGTTAGATTCATCCATCTTTGGTGCTCATAATATTTTATCATGTGATTAGATCTATAATGAACCCATTCACCCATCTATCCCTATCAGACCATATCCTCCTCAGTGGGACCTTCCCAAGTTTTGTAAGTTTTAGAGTAAGGAGGATCCCCAACAACACCTTAGAGAATTTAGGCATTCATGTTATTTGATTATCTATGATGATGCTCTCCTTCTTCGTACCTTCTTCATGTCCCTATCTGATCTAGCACTAGATTGGTATAGTGTCATAACCAAACAATCTCTCTTATCTTTCACCTAGCTAGCCCAAACTTTCTAGGATCACTTTTCAATAAACATCTCCAAGAAATTTTCCATCACTAACCTTTACTTATCCATTAATTTGATGATGAATCTATTATTGATTTTGTAACTCATTAGAGGAGCCTAATCAATCAACTTTCCTTCTCTTTAATGCAACCCAAACTGATAAAACTCTTTACTCAAGCATGTGCCAAGCACATCTCTTATACATTGTGTGTCCAGAGCTTTAGAACCTTTGATAAGACTTTTACCATGACACATAAGCTAAAAAATAGAGCCATTGATGAAGGAAATTTAAAGTTGAAAAACAAAAACTCTACCTATAAAACCAATTAGGCTTATTCCTCTAAACCAAGTAACTAAGCCAATACCAATGCCAAAATCAAGGGAATTGTGAATGTGGTTGTCCTTAAGACCACTCCTTCACCATCTATCAATCAATCAAACTCTTCTAAATCCTCAAAACAAAACATGAGGAACCAAAATTGAAACAATCAAAAGCAATTTCCTCCACTTGGGGAATCTTAGGCTTCAATCATGGAAATGTTGTTGAAATCTAATATCATATAAATTCCTCTCATCAAGCCCCTTAAAAAAATTTATTCTTCTCATCCTACACCTAGCTGGTACAACAAGAATGACCTATGTGCTTTCCATCGACTAGTTGGGCATGATGTTAGTAGGTGTATTACCTTCAAAAATGTTATCCAAACCTTCATTGATAAGGGGGAGCATGTGATGGAAAACCTCAACACACCTCTGAACCAAGCCTTTGACATTTTTAGACAACCCTTTCCCAATCATGCACCTAAAAAATATGATAGAAACAAATCTGAGTCTTCTCATGATGCCCATACTGACACTATGGTTCTTGACACACTCATTATTGAAGAGCCTACCACCCAAACTCCTTGTTCTTCACCTTCTCTACTTATTGAGATAGTGGAATTTCCTTCTCTTCCTTTGGAGACCCAAACCATAGAAGTAAATTTTTCACCTCTTCCACTTATTGAGGTAGTGAATTCATCAACCCCTCCTTTAACTGACATATCTGAGCAAGCAACCATCACCACTTTTCCTTCTCCTTCAACCACCAAAAAATTCACTTCCCCTTTAGAGATCATTCCCAAGGAGGAAACCACCATATATGTACCTCCCATAGAGGAACCACCCATACAAACCTTACATCCTTTGATTGAGGAGAAGGATGAGGTCACCATTCCCCTTTCTCAACCTATGGGTTTATCTTTTGATTCCACTACATAGGGAACAAGACCAATCTATAAACCATTCTCTAGACTAGTTT
Source organism: Torreya grandis (assembly GCA_037957365.1). NCBI lineage: Eukaryota > Viridiplantae > Streptophyta > Pinopsida > Cupressales > Taxaceae > Torreya > Torreya grandis. Next base: position 3,258,454 of record JARHVA010000393.1, on the reverse strand, counting down.
AGAGATTAGAGTTTGTATCCAAACCTGACACCAATCGAGCCACCTTTTATAAATAATTGATGCTCCCTTACATCACCAAACAAGAACCTCCAACCACCTCTTTGATAGATAAACCCACCACTTCTATCATCCAACATGCTATCATATCAATTGAACCAATAAAAACCTCTACCAACCCAACCATTTATCAACCATCCAAAGTAACCAAATACCAAATGACCTAATCATCCTCTAACACTTCAACCAAACTAATTAAAAATCTTGGCATCTTCCCTACATAGAGCCTTAATCATCCATCCTTGAAACTAGAGCCAACCTCACCAAACCTATCAACCAAACACCAAACTAAAACAACCAAGGAGGTGAAGCCATTAAAAATCTAAAATCTCAAATTTCTAACTCCCTCAACCTTTCCCTCTATCTTGGGGCCTCATCCCTCTAATTTGATTAGGAATCTAAATATCTCAACTAAAACCCAACCACTGCCTTTGATTATGCCATCACTTTTGCTTTTTGACATGCCCATCTTTATCGATCCATCCATTACCAACCTAGCTACCTTGACATCTCTTACTTCCAACTTATCAACCCCCTTATCTAAAAAAAAATCATCAATTAATAATTTCACCTTACCCAAGACCTCTACCACCAAGCTTGTTTCTAAAAATACTTCCATATCACCAACCAAGACCAAAACCCTAAACCCTCTCCATCTTTAGCTAAATCTTACTCAACTATTCTCCAAAGGTTACTATAATCTTCTTTCTTGACCTTACCTCTTATTATACCATTTGACCCTCTAGGTCTAAAACCCATCTAGTATAATGATCACCAAGTATGCACCTATCATAGGACACCTAACCATGACATGCAAAACTACAAAGCTATCCACACCATAATCTATCAGCTCTATGATCAAGACAATCTATTATCAAATGAACTTCTTATGAGCCTACTACTAATCTAACAAACAACCAATTCCCAATGCCTACCTACTCCCCTACTATCACTTTAGTGGGATGGAGAACCAAACCAATCTCCTATCCCAACTCTTCCCTCTATCCATACTATCCATGTGGTCACATGATCACATACTCAGCAAAAGGATAAGGGGAAGGAAAAAGTGTCCATCACATGGGCATACCCATCTTCTACCTCCAAACCAAGTTAAATTCAAGCATCTTCACCTTTAGCCAAACCCAAGGTATCTATCTTGGGTACATCTAAATCCAACCCCTCTAAATCAATTAGAAGAGTGGTTCTCAAACAACTTCACCAAACCCCAATAAAGATGAGCCTATATAATTAATTTCTACCTCACCTCATCATCACCAAGCAATGATAAAGGCATTACAATTAATATAGGTCCAACTTGAAGACCCTCAACCTCTGACAGCCTTTGTTGGGGCTCAAAAATACCTTATATCCACCCTAATGACCCAGATCCCCCTCTTTTCATCATTGCCTACATCAACCAAACCCACATCAAATGGGTTATGATTGATGGGGGAGCCAGTATTAATATCATATCCTTTCATGCCTATGATCAACTTAAACTACCAAATAATGTCATGTTTGAAACCTCAACCATCCTTTGATCCTTCAACAACACCATGGCCACTACCCAGGGAACTATTATCTTTCATATACATTTAGGTCCTCGAACACTCCCAAAGATATTATATGTAGTGGAAGGAGGATTCCAGTATAATGTTTTATTAAGATGACCTTGGATCCATTCCATGGGTTGTGTACCCTCTACCCTTCATCGTTGTATCAAATTTGAGCATGAAGGTCAAGTTATCACCATACAAGTTGATCCAAGTCCCTTTTCATCATGCAACATGACTTATCAACCCAATGACATCTACCTACCCCTATCTAACACACCCTCATAATCCAAAGATAAGCCCTTGACTACAAGAGATGAAGTCACATATTCTTCTACCAATGAGGCATCTACTATATCATCAATCCCCTCAGACCAAATCCCCACCATAGACCACTTGGAATCAACATTATAACATCTTTCACTTGAGAAATATTGCCTCTTAACCCTTGATGCCTTCCCTACTCCCTAAGAGTATGAGAAACTTAAAAACCAACCTAGGTATGACCCTAATATAAAAGCCATTATTCCCCTTAGACCTTTAAATTGTTAGACTCCTTTTATCTATGGGGAACTTGACAAACCCCTTGATGTTTCCATCACCTTAACCATTCACCTCTGACTTTTTGTGTCTAGATAAATTGAGTTTTTCCAAGACATATGTCCATCAGTGTGTTTTTAAGGGTTTTGGTCCTAGATGATATGAACAAGGGTTTCATGAGTTTATTCCAATCCAAACTTGAAAACCCCTCAAGAAACATGGCTTGGGATTCTCTCTTCCAAACCAGTAAACCAACTCACCTCCCATCACCAACATTGATGAGGAGATCCCATCCTCATCAACCACCTCACCCTTAAAATTAGAGGATTCTAACATCATCCCCCCTAACATTTTTTGATAAACATGATCAAACTCATACCCTTGACTTATCAAAAAGAAGGGGAGATCTAACCATCCCTGTGACCCATCCTAAGATTATAGGAGATGACTCCCCTACTATTAATATTATTTATTGTCAAGATGATGATTATATTCTCACCTATCTTGGTGCACTAGATTATTTCATCCATAAATCCCTTCCTCCTAAGACTTAAACCATGTTGAACAAATCCTCCATAGATATCAACTTGGGCAATCTTGATAACCCTCACATTGTCAAAATTGGCCAATCACTAAATTCTAAAGAGATTCAAGAATTCCCCTCCTTCCTTCAGACTGTAGCATATCATACATTTTCTCTTATAGCAACATGCCTATCATCGACCCCTCTATTGCTACCCACAACATAGTCACCAACCATGATGCTAAGCCCATTAAGAAAAAACTTCAAAGAATGCACCCTTGCATAGTGCTTCTTATCAAAGAAGAGATTCAGTGTCTCCTATCCATCAATTTCATTCAACCCATTGATTATCCCCAATGGGTCTCAAATTTCATACCTATCACTAAAGCCATAAGGGGACTATGCATTTGTGTAGACTTTCATGACCTCAACCTTGCTTACCCAAAAGATGACTTCCCTTTTCCAAGCATTCACCAACTAGTTGATCTTACAGTTGGCCATGAGATTATCTTTGACCACCTCATCCATTACCATGTCTATCTCAACCCTAAGAAGTGCATTTTTGGGGTTTTATTAGGAAAACTCCTTGGATTTATTATCTCCCTTTAAGGAATCAAATTCAATCCTACCAAGATCAGATTAATTCTTGACATGCTTCCCCCAATCAACCTCAAGAAACTCTATATCCTATAGGGGAAGCTCCAATCCATTTGTTAGTTTATCTCTCAGCTCTCAGACTGATGCCAACCCTTCTATCACTTTGTGAGGAAGGATGTCTCTTTCAAGTGGATTGATGACTATTAAAAGGCCTTTGATTCACTTAAAAGGTACCTTTTGTCTCCACCTATCCTCACCCCTCTCAAAGATGATCAACCTTTCTACCTTTATATCTCTGCCACTAACCACTCCTTAAGGGCAATCCTTGCTCATCAAGATGAATAACACAAAGAGCAAGCCGTCTACTACATCAATCAAATGCTTGTAGAATATGAGACTTGATACACCCATATAAATAAAATATACCTAGAATTGGTCTTTGTGGCCACCAAACTCTACCATGACCTCCTTAACCACAAAACCTATGTCATAACCAATACTGACCCACTCAAGTATATGCACTCCAAACCATACCAAAACCAATGTATGGCCAAGTGGCTCATGCTTTTAGCTAAGTTTAACCTTGATTTTCTTTATCATAAGTCAATTATAGGGTAATTCATTATCAATCAATTGGTTGAAGCACCATTATCATACAACCAACCCCCTCTTATTGAGTTTCCTGATGAGTCGATCATGACCCTCTCTTAGGTAGACTTCACCTATCAAGTGACCATGTTCTTTGACAGATCAAAGTGTCAGCATGGTGGGGGAGCCAAGAACATCCTTATTCCCCTCCATGGTGAACCTCTTCCTTTATCCTTAAATCTAGATATTGAATATACCAATAATATGGCTAAATACAAAGCCCTAGTCATAGGCCTTTAAACTATGTTAGCTTTAGGAGTCAAAATGATCAACATATTCGAAGACTCTCAAATAGTGGTTAATGAAATCAATGGCTCTTAATAGTGTAATAAAGATGTTTTACAATATTAAAAACAACTAGTTGATGAACTCTTAACATCATTTGAACACTACCAAATTCAATCCACCCCATGATCTACCAACAAGTTTATTGACACCATGGCTTCCCTTACCTCTCAAATCCCATTCACACCCTCTGAATCTAAGCTATATATCATTATCCATAAAATTACCTAGCCCTCTTATGTCAAACTAGATTCTCCCACATCTTTAATGTGAAGGAGACCCCACCTAACCTATGGTATCAACAGACCTTCAACTATCTTAACCTTACCATCATTCCTTCTAGTCTTTTCAAGAATACTTGAAGAGTGTTTATTTAGAGTACCTCACATTATACCATTATGAGGGGAATTTTTTATAAACATGACTTCGATGGTCTCCTCTTATGCTACTTACACAATCATGAAGCCTCTCATGTTATCAAGGAAATGCATGATGGGATCTATGGGGGACACTTTAGTAGCCTCACCATGGCTAAACACATCCTTCACCTTGGATATTACTAGCCTACGCTTAACCAAGACTACTATGACTATGTGAAAAAGTTTGTTAAGTGTCAACAACATGCCAATTTACATCACACACCTATCTATAGTCTTTGTGTGTCACTAATCTTTGGCCCTTCTCACAATATTTTATGGACTTTATTGGTGAAATTAACCCCCATTCTTCATAGTGACACCATTCTATCATCACTATGACTAAATATTACACCAATTGGGTTAAATTTATTCCTCTTGTCTCAACCAAAGCTGAAAAGATTGTTGACTTCATCAATCATCATATCATCTACCATTTTGGTGTTCCTCACAAAATCATCATTGATAATGATAAAAAAAATTTAAAAAATAAGTCTAGGGTCTTTTTGATACATTCAGTATCAAGTTAAGTTTCTCATCACCCTATCACTCTCAAGTGAATGGATAGGCAAAAGCATCTAAAAAAATCTTAACAACATGCTCACTAAAATGATCAATGCATCTAGTTGGGATTGGCATTTGCACATCCCCTTCACTTTATGGGCATATTGTACTATCATACGAACCCCTATGGGTGATACCCCATTCTCTCTTGTGTTTGTCATGGAGTTTGTCTTGCCTCTCGAAGTCCAAATCCCATCTCTTTGTATATCTTTAAAAGATCTCATTTTGGAAGACAATTATCATCAACACCATTTAGCCCAGCTTGAGCTACTTGATGAATGTTGTTTAGCCAGCCTCACCCATATTAATTTCTATCAAGAGCATATCAAACATGCCTATGACAAACACCTTAGAGTGCAATAATTCAACATAGAAGACCTCATCTTAAAGGAAAACCAACATGTCACCAATATGGAGAAAATCAAGCATGGAAAGTTTACTTTCAATTGGCTTGGACCTTATATCATAACCCATAAGTATGGATTAGGAGCTTACCAGTTATCTTATCTTGAAGGAAACCCAAAACATGAGCCCCTCAATGCTTCACATCTACATCCTTTATTTTTTTTAAAGGATCAAACTCATCTTTTTATAACTTAAGCTTATCCCTTGCTTTCAACCACATTCATCTCCTTATTTTAGGGGTAATCAATTAAAATTGAATCATATGATTATCCATCACAATCATAGCCTAATATTGAATAATGGGTACCACAGCTGTAGCTATGGCATGATTCTCATGGTACTTTCCACCCCTTTTATAGGATGAATTCCCATGATCATTGTCACCTAAACCTATTTACACTTAATCAACCTTCTTGTGATTTTAGTTTTACCTTCATAAAGGTCAACCTTTAAACCTATATAAATAAGTCTATGTCAAGCAAAATCAAATGAAAAAAGGCAAATTCATAACCAAAAACAATCATGGATCATTCCTAGCATTTTTAGATTGATCCTTTGAAGGACCGCTACTAGAAACATATCAAAATTACTTAAAATTAAGGTAGATTGTTCCTTTGAAGGACAACTATCAAAGGTAGTAAACAAAGCACACAAACTTAGACCACTCCCTTGAAGGATGACTGAGTAAATATTTTCTCAAAATCATAGAAATTTCTTGGAAGCTTCTCACATCGATTAGCTTCCCCTAAACAACAACAAAGCAAAAGACCAATTATAAAATTCAAAACAAAAGCAAACTAATCTTGAAAGTTGTAATCAACTCTCATAAGCAATATAATTTGGAAGCTACAATCAGCTTTCATAAGTAGAATTCTTGCATCGATCAGTATACACCTTAAATGACATGGACTTGTTTATACTGACTCTTTACTAACCTCTTGAAGAGGCATGCTAGTCTCACAAGATAGTTCTATTTTCATCTATCTCCCCTTTTGCACTATAAGCAAGGATTTTTGAGCTCACTTGACATTATGTGATCAAGATACCTTTTAACCAATTAATAAACTCTAATGCAAAGAATTTGAAGGGCTTATGTTCCTTAAGCTCATCCAACTTCAGTTTGTATTAGTCCTTGCCAATGAATAAGCATCATGCCCTCTTCTTATCCTCTCTTAACTAGCTCATATATTCACTTAGATGTTTGTTTCTTGATTATTTCCTCTTTCTCACATCTAGTGTTGTTATTCAACATCCTTTATGTGTTTTATCTTAAGCATAATGACCATAATCATACCCATATCACATCATATATCATGAAAAAAAATAGACATCATTACCATAAACCATGACCATAAGCATAATCATAACCATCAACATCATATTAACATCATACCATCCATGAACAATAAAGTAATAAACCATTTTTACCACATGTTTCAATCTAAATAAGGAAGTATATACTCATCAAGTTTTATCATGAACAACATCATCATAACCATAAACATCATAAGCATCATCATGAACATAAATAAAAGACATCTCATCACATACCTAGCTAAGATGAGTCCATATCAGTGTCATCATGAGCCTACCAATATCCACATCACAACCATAATCAATGTAACATCATCAATGATCAATATGAACATCACATCATCAACATCAATGTAAACCATGGACCATGAGCAATATACAAGGAGCATATCTATAAATCATGAGTCTATCATCAATAACATTATAATGTATATAATAATATAAATGTCTCTCTCCCAAAATATACATCTCACCGCATCGGTTCATATGCCGGTATCAAAATGATATATAAAAAAATGTAATATCTCATAACTATATCATAATTTTGCCTTTGGGGTACCACTATCTCCTAGGGCACCATTACTTCTTGATGTCTATCATCCTGAGGTACTTACCTATCCCCCTATAGAATCATCTTACTGACTTGGTGTCACCATGCTAGTACCACTAGCCAAACTAGCTCTATACTCACCCCATCGAGGCTCATCAAGACAACATCTTAGGACTATGACCTTGTAGTAGTGTATCTCCTCCACTACGGCTACATACCATGCCATGGGGATAATGCCTAGTGGTCCTATAGATGCTATAGCTCCTCCTCCAACCTATGTCAAAGAGTTTCTCTCTTGGGTAACCAAGGCTAGTGTAGCTCTAGCCTAGTCCCTCTCACCTATAAACATGGTTACCTAACCTTTTTCCACTATTTTTTGACCCTATAGTGTTTCCATGGTAGCTTATGCCATGCTTAATTCCACTTGATCCTAGTCTCTCTCTGAGGTCACTATCTATACAACTGGGGTAGCCCCCTATACCTATGCCCCCTGACCTCTACCAACTAGGTTAACATCCATCATCTACTTACCACTGTCATCACCCCCAAAATCTACTACTGCATATAGTGCTTGGTACCATACATGGGTACCCATCTACAAAACCTATATCATCTATCTTTACCCTAGCTAATAACTCCTCTTGATCAATAAAAACCTATATGGGCTATGGATCTAGAAGTATAATCTCTACATCTTCCTACTTATATATCAAGAATGGACCTAGGATACCCTACACTAGACCAAACTATCACCACACCCTATCAAATAGGATGATCTCTATCTCACCATCCCTCCTACCAAAGATCCACTTGTAGCTCTATAGGGATAGTGTATGTCTCCTATATCCATCCCACTCTAGAAACATAATGTATGGCCTCCAAATAACATCACTTACAACCAAGGCATCGAAGGCACCTTTGAACCAATATATGTCATGCACACCTCCACCTACTCCTAACAGGGCAAAATCAGCTCTCCATCACATGAACCCAACTCAAAAGTCCATCTGGGTGTAACCCTCTCATGGCATCCCTACTGGTCATAGCACCCAAATGTGCTCATATGCCTAGTAGTGTAGCATAAACCCAATGTTGATGCCATATCTCTTTTGAGCTCTAAAACCCCTTAGCTCTTTATATATCTAAGCTAGAAACATAGGCACCCAACTAAACACTATGCATCCTAGCAACATCTTGACCAATACCCCCATCAGTAGATAGGAAAACCTCCTATTGCTTGAATCTATAATATTAAATCATGATACTATGATCATCATCATTGTAATTAGTCTCCTCTCACCCCTCACCCTCTAGTAGAGTGGAGTGTAGTTGATTCCTTCAATGTGATATCTGACAAACTCATGATCATCTCCATATAACAGCTCTAAGAATCATCTCTCTCCTCTCTCTCAATATGATATATCAAATCACCCCATATGGGTAACTAAGTGATCATGTATACATCCTCTGATAAGATCATCATCTCACTAGTCAATAGAAGAAAGGTGTTTAACAACAGATCACATCTCTCAATGAGGTCCATGATCATCATTGCATCCTATGACACATGTTGTAGTGCAACATCATCTAAGTCCCACCTCCTTTATGTGAGCCAAGTCCATTATGGTCATCCCTTGATGGATCTTTAAAAAGATATGAGTTACCTAATTTTGCATCTAGATCTGCTCCCATGACTACAAGGTTCATTAGCAAACAAGCATAGTGCTTTATACTATTTTTTGCCTATGAACTTTACCTCTTGCAACCTCTACCTACAACTTACCTCCTATACCAAATACTTAACCTATCCTATTTTCACCATACACTCTTATCAATTATCACCTATACCCTAATTTAAACCCCCTACCCATCAATCATTAGCATCAACAAACTAAGTTAACATTTAAAACTATAAAATCCAAAAACTTAAACTTAGCTTTTTTACCATTTAACTTGACTATTGACAGTCAGGTGACCATTTTACCTATGGTCATTGATCATTGATGGTCAGTATGACCATCAATGGTCACTATGTATGACCATCGATGGAGCATCCCAACCCTAACCCACCTAAAAACCTTCTCATATCAAATAAATTTCTACCAATTCCTACCCATCTCCTACCCCTACCTACCCCAAACTAACCTATCACTTCTAATTTGAGCATTCAACCATTAATCCCAACAAAAATCAAATAAACCCTATAACTAGGTCACATAAAAACAAACCCAAGTATACCCTCCCAATTAATCAACCACAAGCCAAATTAAAATGCATTTGCACAAATCATAAGCTATTCTACCAATTTAGTATAACCCCTACCTCATTCAGTAATCATCATCGAGGTAGAATCTATAGACTTGGTACCCAACCATAATCTCATATGCATCCACCCTACATCTTCGTCAGTCCACTCAATCTTCTTGATCAACTCAAAAAATCTATTACCTACTCATCAAATGCCTCATCAATAATTCATGCATAAAACATCAATGAATAAAATCATATAAGTCACAAAAGAAAAATGAGTGAAACTGAACTCAACACTTTTATTTCTATGCTTTTAGGGTTTACCCCCTGATCATTGATGGTCAGGGTGACCATCAATGGTTGACCTTAAGTCCCTTGACTGTTGGTAGTTAGGGCCCTAAAAATTTTGGCACCCACACTCAGTACCCACCCATGGAGACTACCTTCTTCACCTACCCTATTAACTGCTTCATCACCCCACCATTGGTCCATTTCAACCCAACTCATGTGCAATTTATGATGATCTTACCTGGTCATTTTGGTTGCAACAACAATAATTTCCATGTTGACCTATTTTTGAACTTACACTAACTTGTGCTCACCTAACCAATTAGTGTCTTCTCGAGAGCACTTCCTACCTCAGATATCTACGACTACACCAAACCAATTTATGTTTTCCCTAGGAGCACTTCCTAACTTGGATACCCATGAAAACACTGACCTTGCTTAGGAGAATTATATTTATGAGTGTAACCATATGCCACACCTAAATGTGATCACATGGTACGCTTGCCACTTGTCTTTTTAGCACCAACCCTTATTTTTACCAACTATGGCAACCTAGATAATATATGATCTTGGCTATCACACTTTTGTTTCACTTTGTGCACATGTTTGCACTTTAGTTCCCAACCTATCACACACCTTTTATCATCACCTTCACTACTTATAAAACCTTCACCTAATTCTATTTTACCTCATCAACTCCTAGGTTAAGGGAGAACACATCCTCCCATACTCGAGGTAACTAAACCTTTGACCCGTATTCCATTTTTTTTTTACAACTTGTTGATACAAGCTACATAACAAAAAGAGGCAAATTGTAGAAACCATAAATTTACACATGATAGTTTTGAATGTTGTAACTACCCTAAACCACTCTAGGACCCATTAGGGCCCTAACTTGACCTTTCAACTAGTAACCAGACTTAACCCTAGTCAAATTGACCTAATAACTAAACCCACCTCTTTAACTTAACTTAACCTTAACCCTCGACCGTTTATGATCACCCTAACCATTAATGGTCACCCTGACCACTGATGGTCAAGTTCCACCATATAAACCACTAAATAATAACTTCAACTCTACCTTACTTTTCTATAATTAGATTGTTTAATTCATGTGTGAACCCATGCATTTTGAAGTTAAAATTAGATAGCAAGTTGGATCTCTTGTTAACATATTTTTGTACCTATCCTTCCTTATTATAATAAAAGAGGGGAAAGACGTGAGAAGGGACCCATCTATAACTATCAAGAGCTTTTATATCTAGAGTTTATTTTGTAGATGTTCTTCTTGCAATCCAACCATCACAATAGAGAGCTAAAGTATTATCATCCATTGGCCAATAGCCAAGTACTGTTACTCTACTAAAATCATGTTAGAATCCACTAATGAGTTTATTAGCATCTACCCCAACCATTCACCTGATCAACCACCAACAAGCTAATATCTATTTTTAATTATTTAGTCAATTTGTATGTATTTTGCAATCAACCCAACCCAAGCCAATCACTCAAAATCCCATTCTTTAACCTCGTCTAAATAGCCTTTTATTACCCAAACCTAACCCATAGTAACTATTGATGGTCACTCTGACTGTTACGGTCTATCCTAACCATCAATTATTATCCCAACCATCGATGGTCACCTCAACCATCAATGATGACCTCAACCACCAATGGTCACTATGGCACAAAATAATAGTAAGCTATTTTCACCCACTTGCCCTCAACCAAATCCAACTTTCTTTATCTCTGCCTATTTATAGAGCCCTAATCTATTTTCTCAACCATACCCAACCTATTTAGCATTAGTATTGACCTGCTTATTTCTATAATTATTCAATTTCTTTATCAATTATTTCTTGTACTTAATTATAGTATCTTCTATGATTTATTCAAGTACTTTATCTTTTGGTTTCTAAACTTAATTATTTCAAAAGTGTGGATTGATAGCCCCCAAAGAAGCTCTTGCTTTTGGGATCTAGCTAGCACTAGGAAATCCATCCAACTATCTATATAATGAACCATTTTCTTTAGTGTTGTATTATTTATAGATCATTCCTCCCAAGTCAAAGAGGATCTCTCTACAATTATATGATTCAATGCACGCACAACCAAACAAGTTTTTCAACCATACCTGTATCTAGTTTCTTTCTTCTTCCTTTCTTGGAATATAAGCTGAAATTATTTGTAATACAAGGGCCAAGGAATGGGAAGGGATAAACATCACCTTCCCATGGGACATTGAATTTTAGTGCTTTCTCTATAAGTGAAGAGAAAACCTTCCTTGTAGGAACTTTTGGCCATAGAGGGGCTTGAAGCTCCCAACCATTATTTTATTTTTTATGAGAGATTGTGACCTCCTAGAAGCATTCTGAAAATCTAGGTACCTAAAAATCCACTCACAAACCTATGTATCAAGACAAAATATTAAAATGATAAATGATAAAATCTTGAAGACCACATTAATGGTAGTTTTCCAAGGGTGAGGAATTTGGAGATGGATGACTATGGAAAATTTAACCTCCAAACTTCTTCCCTTCACCAAATCTAAATTTGAAACCTTTATTTCCTTCCCTAATAAATTATAGGCTTTTCTCATCTTGCCCTAATATGATAGTCATGATAGAAAGGATCCAAAGGCTGAGATGGAATTCTCCATCTTCAAGGTGCTTAATAAAGATATTTTAGACCCATTTTTAGGTCATATAAAGAGTATGAATTTTTCTTACTAATCACTTTCCCTAAAGAGATAAGTTAACTTAAGAATATAATTAAATTATGACTTAAGGGGTGAACTAAGCCCTATGATTGGTTAGAATCATCAAGATTCCATTTGAACCTTGTTAAGAGTTAGGAAAAAATATTTAATCCATTGGTTTCATGAACCCACCTCATTTTATTTTATTTTATTTCTCAGTACATACCTTGGGGCCATGGGGCCATGGGACTTGTTGATTCATGTAGGAAATTATAGGCTAGTTGAGGGCATGTAATTATATTCTATAAAGTGAGACTAACTTGATTGCATAGTGATTATGCATTCATTTTCACATTACCACCTGTGTAGGTTTAGGCATGTGTGTTCATTTTGATTCATTTTTTGTCTCATACCACAATGATGGCTAGATTATTGGTGATGTGTAATTATATAATGTGCATTGTACATTATAAAAATAAATTAACTTATTTTTGTGTAGTTTTCATTATGTGAATTTTTGGGCATGACAAAGAATGTAGCTTGTGAATTACTCATATCAAAATAAAAGAGTTAACCACATTATGTTATATATAAATATTAAAGCTTTTAAAATCATGTGCTAACACATGGATAATATTTTATCATTATAATTATTTTATCATTTTAATTATTATATCATCAAATTATATATAAAACATGTAGTGTAAGTCATACAAGTATCATGTGAATAAAGATATACCAATTATACACACAGTAGTAATCAACATAGTTATAAGTAGTGAGTATTAAGCTACACAAAAAGGTACATGATATGGATCATGGTAATTCACACAAGAAGGAAGGTGTGTGATTTGGATCACAATACTAAAAAATCAGTAAAAAATTAAATATGTATCCCCTCATAATCATACAATGTCATGGCCATGACACACAATAAAGCACATGTAATAGCCTTCAATGTCAAAAAAGTCAAGAGCTACACATAATGGAAAATTAAATGACACATAAAAAGATAAGAGCCATACACAATGGACAATAAAGTGCCATAAAACAAGGTAATATCCACACAAAATGGATAATCAAATGTCATGTAACAAGTTAAGCACCATACAATGAAAATGTCATAGAATGATAAATTCAATCAAAAAAAATTCATAGAAGAAGGTGAGGACCCAAATAAAAATTCATTTAATAAAAACTTTATAACCAAAATAAATCATAATCGATGATTATCCTATATGAAATTAAATATAAAAAATGAAGCATAAAACAAGTCAAACTAGTCTACACTATCAATCCATGTCAAAGTCACAACATAGAAAAATAGCACATTCATGAAATTTAGCATTATAAATAGTATAATAAAGAGAAAGGCATGTGTAATCAATTAATTTAGATCAACATGATAGATGGAAAGGTCATATAAATATATAACATGTAATAATTTAATCGATGAATGAGATTCCCCCAATATTTGCATGGCCCTTGGGTATAAGAATGTTCTACATCTATACAATAATGTATCATGTATAATGAGTGTGTCCTACATCGATGTAAAAATGTATCATGTATAATGTGTATGTCCTACATCTATAAAACAATGTATCATGTATAATTTGTATGTCCTACATCTTACTCATATATACCATGAAATATATTTGCATTTGAAAAAGGATATATAATCTACCAAACTTGTGATAAATAACATAGATCAATGTAATAACTTATAAAACCTATTATGATTAGGTCCTAATTTTATTTCGTTTAATTTTTTTATTTTTATATTTTCAAATCTTTAATTATTTATGTTCTTACTAACCAATGATCCCATAAAGTTAGTGGTCCTATGTGTGTCCTATATCAAACATGTGAATGGTCACCTGTTGTGAGTGAGTAATGTCATATGTATTTTTATTTGAATTTGAGAAATAATATCAAGTTGTAATATATCCATCATCATCATCATCATCATCATCATGAGTCATAGGATATTGTGTATTATGAGTTATCTGAGCAAGCATGGTACCCTATGTAATATTTTGTATAGGAAAAGCATGTGTATGTGTTCATTATGGAACACATCAAACCATACATAATACTAGGATAGGATGTGATGGAGTAGATAATGGTTGTTATGATTCCTAAATAAACCTCTGATTTAATGGGTGTTGAAGTACTAGTCATCTAGGAAATTCAAATATTGTCCTCTAAACTTTCTATGTAGAATGAATTTAAATAGATCATATAACTGATTATCGTGGTGGTGAAAGTAGATGAGGAAATGCCTCAAAATTAATAGGATACTCATATGGAACACCTATAAAAAAAATTCCATGTAAATACTTCACACATCTATGTATTGAAGATGGTATTACATGAAGCTTATGTGTTCAAGAGCATCCTAACAAGAAGTGAAATGCCCCTATACTAAGTAAAACTAAGAATGGAGTTGTAACTACTATAGGTCCCACCTTAAGTGGTAATACAATACTCCCAAGAGTTTTTTATCTCTTCCCATCTACTCCTTTAACTATCTTGGTTGTATCCATAATCCTCATGTGTATATCTAATACTAGTAAATAATGGCATGGTGCAAACCTTTTCACATTAATCATTACCTACCTTGACTCTATGTATATGCTTAAAATAAAATTATGCACATATAAATAATGAGTTATAACTAAAATCATCTTCCATAATCTCTATGTCATCAAATGTAATCATAGGTCATTGCATAAGTTTACTTGTAAGTGTACCAATAATACCATCTAATGGATGCCCATATGACTATGGAAGAGGTTATACAGTATAAATCATATGCAATTCAAAATTATTCTTAGTTAAAATTAATCCATGGTTAGGAAATGGATCCAAAAAAAATTTCAACTTTCAATTCCCATTATATTGTGGTGTTTAATCATTCGTAGATGTCTTAATCTCAATAATGTTATCATTAATGAGATCCTGAATCTTATATATTAGTGTGAAAAAACTATTTTTAGATTGCCCCTCACATA
Organism: Torreya grandis; assembly: GCA_037957365.1. NCBI lineage: Eukaryota > Viridiplantae > Streptophyta > Pinopsida > Cupressales > Taxaceae > Torreya > Torreya grandis. The sequence continues at coordinate 3,242,749 of JARHVA010000393.1, read as the reverse complement.
TATGGTAATAAAAATATGAATTATTATCATGTCCCTTAGGTAGAGGCCTACTCATATAAACTTCCTTTGGTGAAGGGACAAATATAAGGTTTCACTCAAGTAACTTCCTCGAGAGCTTATGAGGAGGTTTAAGTAATCGTGAAAATTGCCTCATTGGTTAGGTAGCTAAAATACGCTGATTAATAGGATGTGATATTGTATTAACTATTAATTTTGCCTCTTTCTTAGTATCATTCACTCTGGCCTTGTAACTTGGTTTTCTTTGAAAATTTGTAATTTAATTTGTTTAATAATTAGCCACATATTTGAGCTTATTCAAAGCAATATGCTTAACTTAATTGATCCTTAATTATGTGGCATAACTCATCAAATGATTTGTATCTCTTGAACATAATATATTAGTGGAGAGGACCAATCAAAATTTTCTTGAATGTATTTTGTAACTCATTTTTATCCATGTAATTTTTCATTGGAGAAATCATGGGCAAGTACTTAAGCATGTAGTCACTAATTGGTTCATTATATCCTCGCTTATTTTTTCAATTTGGGCATAAGATAATTTATCATTAATATTGATTGAAAAATGTTCTAAAAACTAATCAGCCAAATGATTAAATGCTTTAATTGATTTTAATGTGATATCATAGAACCAACATAATGCATATTCCTTAAGGCTTTGTGAAAATTACTTAATCAACAACTTTTTCATTAGAGGCATTGTCTAAATATTTTACATGAAAGGATCGAAGGTGTTGCTCTGGATCACCTTTGCCATCATATAAATTAAGCTTATGAGCTAGGAAACTTATAGGTAATGGATCAACTAAAATATTTGGGGCAAATAGATTATGAATAAAATCATGAGAATTAGTTGAATGAATAACTCTAGAAGCACCCTAATCTAACTACAACACATTAGCTTACATATCTATAAAAGTTTGCATGAGTGATTGTGTAGTAGGTGTGGATGATGATGTCAAATAAGTAGCAATAATAGGAGATGCATAATTTTATTGGGTAAGCATAGGCATAAAAATATCAGGGAATTTTATTGTCCCCACACTATGAGTGGGCATCACATGTGTAACTATAGGTGTAGATGTAGGAATAGTATTAGTGGTAATAGTGGTTTGAACACTTAATGTCTTTAAAGGTTGATGAATATCATTGAAAGGAACATGTTGTTCTTGAAATGTGATAGATTTAGTCTTTTAATTTTTTATTACATCTCTAGTTACATGCAACAATGCATCAATTAAATAAGTTTTCATTTTGAAATTCTAATTTAATTATCATATATCTATGTCTTCAAATATACTCTCCATGGTATATGTTTCTTCTCATGGCCATTTTTGGATTGAAAATTCATACAAAGTATATCAATAGGATGCAATCTATCACTTGGGATGGTGGTAGTAGAATTAAGGAAGGTTAAATATTTTTCATGATTAATTTTAGACTTAGAATTATTAATACAAAATTTTAATCCATGGGGTTACATAGTTTTTAAATATATTGCATATTTAAAGAAAACAACATGTAAGGATTATAATCATATCTTGAGTAAGTATATATAAACTATGTATATTCATTATATCCATGAGGTAAAATAAAAAACCAGGTATATAAATCATGTTTAAATGTAGAAATTTTTAAAACCCTAGAAAGAAGGAAGAAACCCTAATGTAAAATCTAGGGTTTGATGTGGTCGATATAAGGAATGGGTTCACGAATATGTTTTACCTTATTTTTTTATTAAAGTGATCTAGTAAGATATAAATTTTAAACTATGTAGATTATATAATATATGATAATAACACATAAATCTAAAAGATACAACAATTTTGAAAAATAATAATTTAATAATTATGGAAAGTACTAAGATGATTAAGACACTTAGGTTATTTCATGTTTGTGCAAGTCTGAGACTATATATTGGTGACTAAAAGGACTAGAAAATGGACCAAGAACCACTCATATTATAAGCTTAAACATATGGGTATTTTAGATGAGTCTATTAGGATATAGATGCCTACATCAGATGAAGGCATCTTCTTTTGATAAATTCATCCTATTACATTATGACTCACTATTTTAGCATAGGTCACTGTGCCTACATGGAAATCATCTTCCTATGCTATATTAAAATGTTATTTGTGTTCACAAAATCTAGAATCTTATATTCTTCACTTCAAATCCCTAGTTTCATTTTCAAAACTAGGTTAACATTTAAATAAAAAGGGTAAGATTGATGTGTTTAGTTGACCTCAACCACTCTGTAATAAATGATCTAGTGTCATCTATGTATCCAATACTCTTAATAGGGAAATCAAACCATGCATAGTTTTTCCCTTCTAGTGAATGTGTGAAATAGTGATCTAGAATGAATGCATCAAGTGATCTAGAATTTGAAAATTAACAATCGCAATTTGACTTGGATTAGGTGCTTCAAACTTAGCTAAGGCCTAATCCTTGTGACTTATTTAATATTTTTAAAGTTTAGGGTAGTCCCTCTCAATGTACAACTGATATAATAAGATTTTTATGTGTTTTCTTGATAATGTTAGATAGGGAAATAGGCTTAAACCTATTGTGTATAAATATACAACTATTTGGGTAACTTCTCATGCCATAAATATGTGAAACATAAGAACTAACCCATAAATATGATTTGAATTTTGAAAATGATCATTGTTTGGGATATGGACAAGTCTGATAGCATTGGATGGCTATAAAAATATTGAGGCATCTAAGTATGGTTGGAGGTATCTAGAAAACAAGAATATTGATTTGATGATCTAGATATAATTTGAGTATGATACTAAACAATTTATGTACATATTAAAGTATTATTGTAGGTGGCTAATAGAAAATTGAAAAGGTCCATCCCATAAAAATAAATTGGATGATACATAAGGGTATGTAAGAGATATGTACATAAATCCATATGAGATATAACTAAGTCAAGACTAACATTTCCAAGTGTCAAATATGATATTTTAGTGTCTTAGTTTATATATGGTTCACCTCTTCATCCATGTTAATGCTCTCAACATATGTAATCTTATGATCAATGTCTAAGGGGATTACCATGTATTGTTACCCACTCTCAAAACTCATGTAATGCTTATTGAAGCCCATATTTTCATTGTTGATATAACACCAAGTTTTACCAACTAAAATGGGGTAATAGTATGATTTTTCTATCTTGATTACTTTAAAGTTGGATCTAAACTTTACCACCATAATATCAATAGAGACATTTTTCAAAATTCCCAGGGTTGTGCATAACTCTTGTTTATCATGAAAAAAACATGAGATGAAAGTCTTAAAGTCATAATTCCCATCTTGTGCCAAACTTATTTTTTCATAATGTTCACTTTAGCTCCAATATAAATTAGGATATCACATATCGAACACCCATCAATGGTGGCATCGATTAACAATTCTTGATGATAGTTGATCTTTTATACAGTCTTGACCTCACATTATCTTGATTTGTGTGGATCTTTAGGTTCCTTAATCGGGTCTATTTTTTTCTATCAATAAAATATTGAGTAGAGGGATAACACCTTTTAATTGTAAAAGAGTAAATATTTTGAGAGGTAATCAATCTCTTTTACATTTATCTTCTACTAAAGTGTTAATTGGATGTAGTTTCCATATCATTTGCATGTTGGATCTTTCCCTACAAATTTTGGATCACATTATTAGAGAGTTATCAATGATGTCATGGGTGTGTCTAGGTGAGTGGATGAAGTTTCTTGATAGTCTAAGTGTCAATGACAAAGTGTGCAATGTGTTGTCCTAGTATGCTTGAAGTAGGCTTGGTTGATCTTCAGTTTTGCAATGATTAGGGATGGGTATGAAGTATTGATCATGTGTGAGGGGTCTTATCAGAGGTAAACAATGATTGGAGATATTGTGTAAGTGCATGAAATTCATCCATTTATTTATTATGTTCATCTTGGCATAGTTGGTTTTGTGATAGAAAAATCTAAGTAGGTTGTTTGTTGACATCACCATTACCATATATGGATGAGTCAAGGGGAGTTGGTCATATGGGTATGATCATACTAGTCAAAATTTTCTATATTATAAGTTTTAGGTTATACAGTTGAGTAGATCAAAAGATATAACTGTGCAAGGTTGGCTTCTTAAGGATTTTGCAATGTTTTCCCATACTTAGCCAAATTTGCAAAGGAGATATAACGATGCATGTTTAATCACATCATAGATCTATGGCACAAAATTAATCTAAGCTTGATGTCTAAGCTCAAGTAGATCTGAATAATCAATTTGATGGTGTTATATTTAGCATGTATGAAGGTTACAAGAGCAGCATGATATATGGATGGATTTCCCTATGAAAGATGATCATATGGTTTAAATTTTAGGACATGTGATTGAGCATAAAAAAAGTTATTAAGGTTCAAAGTTAGCCTTTCAGGAAGATTGTATAGGTTCCCATACTTAGAAAAATTTGTAAAATGTAAAGATCAAGACCAAATAAGGATATAATGGTGAGCAAGTGTTCATACATATGCAGATCTATGGTGTATATTGAGTCAAAGAGGTCAAAGTGTCTAATGTTTAAGTTGGTTAAAGTCTAGGCTACTCTCAAAGAGATTAATAGAGTGCATTTGTTCCAAATTATCAAGAAGTAGTGAGATGATGACAAGTTATTGATTTTATATAGTAATCAAAGGTAAAGACCAAGCTACTTTTGAGGATATTGATGGTGCATATGAAGTTAACATGTCAAAGGTTGGATGCATCGGCGACAAGTGTCATAAGCTCGCTAATCTGATAAAAGATCAATGGTGAGTGGTGGTTCATACTTATGAAGATCAATAGTGTATGAAAATTAAAAGAGTTAAAAAATCATGTGGGAATGCCAATTGGCACAAGCGTATGGACTAATAACAAAGTTTTCATAAGGCACATGAAGTTGCTAAGTGTTGTAATCGTTAGAGTTCTAATCAAGATCTAATGGTGAGAATTACAAGATAAAGACTTGGTTGATTCAAATAAATTGATGGTGCATCTATATTCAATATTTCAAGTGTGCACAATATTAGGTTAACATGTTTTAAATTTAACAGTTGCTCTATGACCATTGTTTTTCAAATATTTGAATTTATGAGGGAAGACTAGTTTATAGTTTTTGAGCTATAACTTTTGATCCAGAATGAATTATTTGGTGTAGTATAAATCAAAGTTATAGAGGACTTCAAGGTACATCCAAAGAATATAGTTATAAAGTTTGAATTTTTTTACAATAAAAGTTATTGATATCTAAAGTTGACTATGTGTTTGACCATGTTTTGTAAGTGACTGAGAAGGATATTTAAGTTGTTCTTGATAAAATTTGGATGTTTCAAGGGGAATTAGATATTGGATAGTGTTTTATACTCCCTAAGGTTAATTTTTATGGATTTTGGAGGTTTAACCAATCCGTATTCAGTATGAACAAATGCTTAGAATTTGATTCTTTGTTCATTCATGGTGTTCTTGTGTATAAGGCTAATGTTTGAGTAGATTGAGCATATGTAGATGTGTCTAATGATGACTGTAATCATTTGAGGATGTTTAAGAGGTCATGTATACTAGACTTATGCATTTTGAAGTGGTCTTTTGTTTCTAATTTTCTCACTAAAGTTCTAAAGGAGTGAATAGGTCTCTATGAGACCTATAAGGGATACTAAGGCCTAAATGAAAGGCGTAACTGCTTAAGTGTGACCCATAGTTGTTATGGATGACTTATGAGAGTGGTATTGAGCTATGTTAGATGTCTTAAGGGATAAGGCAAGTATTATGGTTGACCAAGAACATAATAATAATAAATTCTCTATAAAAGGTGAAATCAAAGGTGGTGATTTCTAAACTTGAATGAAGCGGTGTGTAAGAGAGTTAAAGAGTGAAGGAAAGAAGAAAGGGTGTGTGCCTAGTGGATGGATTGTAGATAAAAATAGGTTTTTGACTATGTGTATGACTTATAGGTCATATTTTTTATGTCAATAATAGTTCTCTTGCAAGTTTGAATATTGGGGAGAGAAGTGAATAGAAGAAAGATTTGTAAGTCTAAGTGTGTATTTGAGAGGCAGATCAGAGTGTGGACTATGTGTATGACCATTTAGTCATGATGCTAAGGTTGTAATAGAGTTGTTATTGAGAAGTGTAAGGTGATCCAAAAGGAAATTTTGGATGTATTTGAGTGTGTGAAGAAGTTAAGGGGGATATGTTTGTAGGGTGTCTCCATCAAATTGGCAGGCAATTAGTGATCAGGAGATGTTTATAGCATAAGTGTTGGGAGGGTGCTCAACATCTAGGTCAGAAGGACTTGACCATCCTTAAGGTTAGGTGTTCCTTGTGAAATAGGTGTTTCACTAAATTTAGCTTAGAAGGACTTGACCATATTAGGGGTAGGTGCTCTTTGTGGAATAGGTGTTTCACTAAATTCAGGTTAGAAGGACTTGACCATCCTAGGGGTAGGTGATTCTTGTGGAACAGTTGTTTCACTAAAGTCTCATGTTTGCATAATCATAATAGGATAATTAGTCCATATTTTCTTATGCTTGAGAGTGGGTTTTATTACCCAAGAGGGTTTCCCACATAGATCTTGTGTTATGTATGTCATATTGCATTATCTATTGTTCATTGTTATAAACATCTAGAATGCTTCATGAATGGTTGTATTGAATTCTTAAGTGTTTGAAGGGTTTGGAAATTAAATTGGATTATTTTCCACCATTGATTCACCCCCCTCTCAATGGTTTATACCTCTAATAATTGGTATCAGAGCAAGGTCCTTTGGTAAAGGCTTGACAACTTGAAGGTGATCCAAGGTACAATATGGGTAGCCATCAAATGCAAGGAGGTTTTTCCACTAAGTAAGCACTGATGCTCAATGGATCTAATTATGATTTTTGGAGTGTGAGGATGAGGTCTTACATCATGTCCCTTGGATTTGACACTTGGAAATCTGTTATGGATGGTTATTCTACACCTACTATTCCTCCATCCAGTGCTATATATAAAAAGTTGTTTGAGAATAATTCTAAGGTAATGAATGCTATCACTTGTGGTCTTTCAAAAACTAGATACACCAAGGTAATCCATTACATATCTACCAAGGAAATATGGGATAAATTGAATAATATTTATGAAAGAGATTCAAAGGTTAAGTTGGTAAAGTTACAAACTCACCAAAGATAATTTGAGAGTCTTAAGAAAGGAAGAAGATTTAGTGACATCCTTTCTACAGAGATTGATGAGATCATGAACATCATCAGAGGTCTTGGAGAGAATATTGAAGAAGATACTATATTTAAAAAGGTATTAATGTCTCTCTCTCTCAAGTTTGATTTAAAAGTGTTTGTTGTATAATAAATTCATGATCTTACTCAGTTAAAGATGGATGAATTGCATGGCATCCTTATTGTCTATGAGATGACAGTAAATGATGTTATACCACTCAAGACACATATGAAGCTAAATAAGAAGTTCCAAGGTAAGAAACTCAAATAGGATGACATGTCTAACATTGATGAAGATGAACTAATCATTTTGTTTATAAAGAAATTGAAAATAGGGTCAAGCAAGTATAAGGGTAAACTACCATTCAAACGCTTCATTTATGGAGAGGTAGGACATTTTGATAATAAGTGCCCTCATAAGCATAATAATGATGATGATGAAGACCATGGTGATGGCCAATATGAAGACAAGAAGACATACAAGTCTGATAAAAGGAAGAAAAGATTTAGAAAGAATGACAACAAGAAGTCCTTCAAGAACAAGAAGAGTCTCTACACCAATAAATTTTGTAGCTCATCAAATGAGAGTGAATATAGTGACTCAAAGTATGATCATAAATATGATGGTCCTATTGAAGATAAATTACTTTTCATGGCTGAGGAAGGAAGTTATTCATATCAAAAGGAGTCTAATTGGAGTGATTTAGATGATGATAAAGATGAGGTGGATTGTGAGACTGAATTAATGAATGTTCTTAAAGAATAAAAGATTGAGAATAAAATTAAAAATAAGATAAAGTCTCAAATCAAGGACTATGAAGAGTAATTTAGTGTGTTTGAGGCAAGAATGAATTAAAACACTAGGGAGCATGAAGATATAGTAAAACATCTCAATTGTCAATTAGAAATCATGTCTACGAGCCTAAAATCTAAAGAAGATGAATGTTCAAGGTATGAAATGAAAGTGAGTCATTAAAAGCTAAGTTAGATAATACATCTAGTAATATGAAGTCATTTGTGATATTTGAAAAGAGATTAAGTGATCTACACAATATTTTGAGTGGTCAAAAACATGTAGGTGATAGAACTAGTATTAGATACAAAGAAGAACTAAAAAATACAACTCAAGACAAGATGAAGACTAATGTAAATCAGACCTTGAAGGCCAATAATCAGTCAAAAAATGAAGATGCTAGTAGAATGAAGACAAATCAGATCAGATAACTAAATGTCATGAGGTATACAAGTTTCAATGGTCACTCGTACACATGTAATCAATTTGGGCATAGAGCTAAAGAATGTAAGAGACCTATTAGAAGTTAGTTTTCATAAAACTATAGGATGGGGGTCATCAGTCAAAAGGTGTGAACAAAATTAAGTGATTTAACTATCTTGATGAGGGACATTTGTTTAAGCATTGTCCAAATAAGGTAAGGCAAGGTGAGTCTTCTTCAAAAGGAGTAGTTTGTTTTAATTGTCAAAAGAATAGATATATTGCAATATTTTGTTCTAATCAGGAAAGGTAGGATAATCTTGTTGCAAAAGGTATAGTGTGCTTAAATTTTCAAAAGAGAGGTCACATTGCTAGATTCTATAAGCAAATACCTATAAGATAGAATAGGATTAATCAGGCTCCTAGAGTGCAAGAAAGAAGGCAAGTTAACTCATAGAAAACAAAGGTGGTAAGTGTAAGTCATGATGAGTCTATAGATCTAAGTAATGTGTTTGCTCTAGTGGATAATGATATATAAGTTGAAGAGTTTCAAGGGATATCATTATTTTCTCATGGTGTGAATGAAGAGACCAAGCTCAAGGGGAAGACCAAGGTGTTGGTTGAGGCTAGTTCTGAGGGGTGCATGGATTGAAGTGATCATCTTGTTGTTACTGAGCAAGTTTCATGCAAAGAAAATCAGTTATCAATACCTAGTGATGAGTTTTTAAAATACAAGGAATATTCTTCAACTAAAAAGGTACATCATGAATCTATGTTATCCCCATGTGTTGTCAATATAGTCTTAAAAGAGAAGGAAAATATTGTAGTGGATGAGCAAATTGTTTCTCTTAAGCCTAAAAAGAAGAAGAACTATCAGTGTCATATGACCAAGGATGAGAAGGAATATGAGGAGTTATGGGAAACTCCTAGTTTCACATTGTTCTAAAGAACATGTGAAGTAGGTTGTCTCTACCTATGTTTCTTAGAAGACATATTTCTTGTGAATAAGCAAGTATGTGTGCTCAAAGTATATTCAGGGACTTTGGTCCTAAAGTTGGAGTAATCTGTAGGGTCAGATTGAAGGTTTCCTAGTGGAAAAGGAGGATTTGAGATTTTTTATAAAAAGTTATATTGACCTTATTCTAGCATGATCTAGGTGGTTTTGTGGTCTAAAAGTATGTTGAAGTCAAATTGGAGATTTTTAAGTGCTCTCGATTTTCTCAGTTTTGGCTTTAGGGCAAGTAGGCATAAAATGGGTCATAGGATGTATGGGTTACCAAAGGTATCGAGGCTCAATTTATGGTCCATAAGTGTGTGATCTTTGTCTCCAAGTGTGAAAGAATTTTTAGAGGAGGGCTTTGACTAGAAGGAGGTTTATTGACCCTGTTTGTTTTAAGATTCTAGAGTTTTGGGATATGCTATAAAAGTGATTTTAATTATGAATTGAGGTTTGAGGCTTATTAATATGTTTAATGGTCCAAATGGGTTGTCAAATTAATATTTAGATAGATTTTAAGGTTTGTGTTTTTCAAATTATTCATGATTTTGTCAAGATAAAGGCCTAATTAGCCAGTAGGATTATGAAGTATGTTACAAAGTATGATCTAGGTGATGAAAATCATTGTGCCTAAGGGGGCATATGAGAGTGCTCTAGATATAAATTTTCATGTCTTGAAGGTGTGTCTACTAAAATTTTTGGTCTCTACAAGTACCAGGTAGGGCTACAAGGAGACTAGATAGGTCTAGTGTGAAAAAGAGTGATTTTTGATCAACTTATCCAAAAGATAATGGTATGAGTGTTTCAATGTAAACTCTTAGGTTGGTTTAGATTATGTTTCATATTTGGTTACTAGCATGAAGTTTTGTTGGTGGTTTTTGAGGTGGCTTGAGAGAGAAGGCTAGTAAGCTTATGTGGTGGTTCTTCATGATGTATAGAGATCTGAAGATGTTCAAGAGGTGCAATGGCTCAGATATCTTTGGGGGTCCCTCTAAAAAAATTTTTGGTGAGTTCCATCATATTTTAATGTTTTTGTGTGTTCTTTCTTCATTGGTTACAGTGCTTGGTTGAAGAGAGTGTTGGTATGTAGCAAGAGGAAGTTCTCAAGACAAAGAAGAGGTAGGCTCAAAGTAAGGGGGAGGTTTTATCATCTTTATAAGGTGGTCCTCTCCTGTTGATGGTCTTTTTAGGTCCTCAAAATCATTTTTTGCCCACTTTATCATTGTGTCAAAGGGGGAGAAAGTTCCTATTATGAGAGTGCTTAAAGAGAGAGAAGAAAGGTGAGTTGTATGATGGGTGTTGACAGCAATGACAAAGGGGTAGATTATTGGAGAGTTTTTAATGATGTCATGGAGGTGCCCAAGTGAGTGGATGAAGTGTCTTGATAGTCTAAGTGTTAATGACAAAGTGTGCAATGTGCTTATCCTAGTATGCTTGAAGTAGGCTTGGTTGATCTTCAATTTTGGCATGATTAAGGATGGATCTGAAGTATTGAGCATGTGTGAAGGGTCTTATTAGAGGTCAAGGATGATTGGAGAGCTTGTGGAAGTGTATGGTATTCATCTAGTTCTTCATTATGTTCATCTTGGTATAACTAGTTATGTGATAGAAAAATTGGAGTTGACATTTTACTTACATCATCATTACCACGTATAGATGAGTCAGGGGGAGTTGGTCATATGGGTGTGATCACATTAGTCCCAAGTTGCTATGGTCCAAATTTTATGTCATGTGATTAAGTGAATAAAAATATATAACTATGCAAAGTTGTCTTCTCAAATAGTTTGCAATGTTTTCCCATATGTAGCCAAATTTGTAAAGGAGATCTAATGGTGCACATTTACTTGCATCACAGATATATGATGCAAAATTAATCTAAGCTTAATGTATAAGTTTAATTATAACTAAGTAATCAATTTTTTAGCATTATATTTCACATGCATGAAGATTATAGGAGCAAATTAATATATAGATGGATTTCCCTATGAAAGAAGATCATATGGTTTAAATTTTAGGAAATGCAATTAAGCGCATCAAAAGTTATTAAGGCTCAAAGTTGGCCTTCCAAGTAGATTGCATAGGTTCTCATACTTAGCCAAATTTACGAAAGGTAGAGATCAAGACTATATAAGGATCTAACAATGAGCAGTTATTCATATAGATGTAGATCTATGATGCATATTATGTCAAAGACGTCAAAGTGTTTGATGTTTAAGTTGGTTAAAGTCCAAGATACTCCTGAAGAGATTGATGGAATGTGTTTGTTTCAAATTTTCAAGAAGCATCGAGATGATGATAAGTGCTTGATGTTTAATAGTAAGCAAAGGTAAAGACCAAGATACTTCTAAGGATATTGATGGTGCATATGAATTCAACATGTCAAAGGTTGTATGCATTGGTGATAAGTGTCATAAGCTTGTTAATCTAATAGAAGATCAATAGTGAGTGGTGTTTTGTACTTATGAAGATCAATGACATGGGACAAGTCAAATATTCAACAAAGCATGTGAGACTTCCAAGTGACATAAGCATATGGATTGACAGTAAAGTGTTCAGAAGGCATGTGAGGATGTTAAGTGTTGTAATAATGGGAGTTATGATCAAGATCTAACAATGAGCATTACAAGAATAGGGCACTGAAGGGTGTTAAGTGTTGTAATAATGGGAGTTATTCTACTTATTGAAGGCTACTGCAAGAATAGGGCACTGGTTAAGTATCCCAAACAGGGGAAAAATAAGTTGCCAGGAAATAAAAAGAATGAAAATGTAAGCAGGAGAGGCAAAATTAAGACCCCTAGTCCTAATAAGCAGATTGTAGAAGAAGAAAGGGGACGGGAGAGAATTGAAGAACCCGAGGAGGAAAAACCAGAGGAAGAAGAAGGAACTGAGAGCTGGGATACCAACTCTAGTAATGATGAAGAAGGTTCTGAGGAAATTGAAAAAGATAACGTCAATACAGAGGAGGATTCTGCTATCAGAACAGTAGAGACGGAGGAAAACCAGAAAGTGTCGGAGGATGAATTTGTCCAAGAAGATCCTGTTGAGGACCCAACTTCTAAGAATGAAAAGGAAATTTCTGTCCAGGATTATATTCAAAATATGGATATGGAAATTCAAACTGGAATCAAAGAGCGGGAACAAAAGAGTCGAGAAGATTTCTTTGAAGAAGCCAGGAATAGCCCCAATAAAAAGTCTGAGGATTGGAGAGGGAAGAATCAGAATGATGAAACACACACACCTATGACCTGGGTTAATTATAAAGCTGAGTCTTCTTCCCAATTTGATTCCTGGATGTGTAGGGAGATCATTGATCTCAAGAGAAAAGCAGAAACTTTGGAAGATTCTCTAAAAGTTGCTTGGAACAAAGTAAACAACATGGAAAATCAGTTAAGCGAGATCCCTGTCAAGCTCAAAGCTTATGAAAAAAACCTCCGAGAAATAATAAAGGACAACAGAATGAAAATGGAGGAAGTAACGTCCAACATTTGTGCAGCTACTATCAATATAGGTAAACGAGCCAATGAGGAGACTAAAGCACTAGAGGGTCCCAGCAAAAGGACGAGGCAAAGCTCTAGAAAGAAAGATACACAAAAAGGAGCTTTGCTGGAGGCTACCACCCAGGAAATTGCTTTGAAAGGAAAAGAAGCCATGAACTTGATACTGGAACTGGATGAATAATTTGGTCCTTCTTGTTGGTTTAGAAACTGGTACTGATCTTTGTTTTCCTTTTGTTATCTTTTGTATGTTGTGCTACCAGATTTCTATTTTTGGGTTTTGACCGGATGCGTCTCTAATGGTTTCAGCTCCATTTAAAACCTGTTTTTGCTACTTCCTTGTAGTGTTTTTTAGGCATTGCCTGTGGACTTAGACATTCTTTATTTTGCTCTCTGTTACAGGGTTTTGGGGCCCCTTAAAAACTTGTTTTTACCTAAATCTAAAATAATGAGCATTACAAGATAAAAACTTGGCTAATCTGAGGAGATTGACGATGTGTATTTGGTCAATATTATAAGGGTACACAAGATGAGGTCTGTGAACTAGGAATTTGACTAAGAAAAGGATATTAGTGTTGTGTTAGTGACAAAATGAACAAACCAAATTAAAAAAAGCACACTAAACTAACATCTTCATGCCTAGCTAATAGGGTGAGCTTGGTGAAGAAAGACAAATGAATAAATCAAAACTAAAATGCAGGAAAACACACATTCCTTACCTTCCTTGATGCTCCAAAAGTATTCTTTGATTGGCTTGCTCGGTTTGTGCTCATGAAGTCTTCATCAATGGAAGCTTGGCTACCTCCATCTCTCCTTGGCACCTTTGGCTTTGGCTTGGCTTGGAATCAATTTGGTATGGTAACACTAGTTTTCATGAAGCTTTTAGAACCAATCCTACATTATAAATTTGCACAAATTAAGATTTTTAAAATGATGTTCATGGTCTCTCTATTTATAGATTTTTGAAATTGATCAGAATCAACCTAAACCATCCATCTCAATATTGAGATGTGTGGCTAAGGGTTAATCCAATTTTTACAATTAAAATTGATAAATAGGCTCATCAATATTTGGGATAGAGGATAAATTAAGAGGCATGAAGAGTATCGATGAGGCATGGAGGGCACGAATCTTGATATTTGTGGCATTTATGGCCTAGGGGTGTCTTCCCAATAAATGAGGTCACCCGATGATGTGTATATTCAAAATTCATTTCCAAAGCAAATTATTCAACAAGTTTCCATGGAATTATTGATTAGGCTCTAATTTAGTTTAATTATATCTTAAGCATGTTTAAGCAAATAATAAAGGCACGTGTCTTGTGCAAGAGATTTGATAGGAAATAGCAATCCATGTTAGGATCCCTACTCCTTAAGAGCACACTTGATTACCTTTGTATAAGCAACTAAACATGAAATTAAACCAGAAGTAATATGTAACTAGAATTCAGAAATAGCATAGAATATGAGAGACAATACAACCTTGTATTAATACTCTTCCAAAAGGAAATACAATGAAGAAATCACACTCTTCCCACACCTCTTGGGCATACCAGTAATTCTCCCTCAAGATTTCTCTCTCTCAATTACAAACAATCAACTCAAACACAGAGTTGTTGTTTCCACCAGTAAGTGACAATCAACACAACCGTTGTTGCCTACTTCCAGTCCACCACCAAGTACATCACGTACTCCAAGTAGATCTCCCTGATCTTGCTCCTTGTTGTGTTGTAGATCTCCTTTGACCTTGTTACCCCACAAATCTCCTTTGACCTTGCACACACACACACCTGCAGATCAACTAATCTTACTTACCATGTAGATCTTCTACCTGATCTTGCACAACCTGCAAATCAACCTAGTCTTGCACACTTGCAGACCCTCTAAATCTAACACACTTGGAAGAACCCTTGTCCTTGCCTTTGCAAGTCCTTATGATTCTCCAATTTACAATACAGCCCCATGGGTCTCTTAAATAGATCCCATGCAAACAATAATTAGACTTTCCAATTACAATAATTACAAATGTAGACTCAAGACTAAAATTAGTCTTTACATGCAAACTGACCATTCAAAAAACTAACTATTTGTGTAACTAATAGTTCTGGAATGCACAGATGACCGACGTCAGTCTCTATCTATCTAGAGATGACCGACGTCTGTCGATCCATGACTAATGTCAACAGCTTTTGGTCTACCCCTAACTGACATCGGTTGGCCTGACCGACGTCGATTACTGTGACACTCAGCAACCTCCTCCATGTTTGCATACCTGTGAAGCTTTTAGCTCCACAACCTAACAATCTCCCACTTGGAGATAAATAGTTGCACCTATACCTGTACCTGTACATCATCTAATTTTATTTCCTAACTTGTATCCCTCTTCAAGTTTAGTCTTGAAGGCTAACCACCACATATCTTGTGGTGCTTCCCCTATCATCCAAGTAACCTGCCATATCCGAATCTACATACCCATGTAGAGAAGTGCCTGACCCTGCATAGCATGAATCCCTACTACTGGTCCCTCTCAGATACCTGAGAATCCATTGAACTGCTTTCCAGTGCTCCTTTCCCAAATTGGCCACAAACTTGCTGACAACTCCCACTACTTGGGTAATATCAGGTCTAGTACTCATGTACTCAACCTCATCATGTGATTAGGGACACTGTTCTGTGAACTGTCCATCCATAGGTGTGCTAACCGGTTCTGCATACTACATATTTAACCTCTCCACTACCTTATTCACATAATCATCCTGAGACAACATCAACCTATGACTTTCCTTGTCTCTAGAAATACTCATGCCAAGGATTTTTGCTCCTGAATCCTTCCTAGCACACCACTGAGCTTCTTTTACCTTTAGCTTAGCAAATCCCTGCATGTATGAACCTGTAACAAGCATATCATCCACATACAGTAACAAGATAATGTCACAACCATTATCCAACCTAGTAAAACAAACACAACGGTTACATTGACATTGACTAAAGCCATGCTTTGTCATACACTTGTCAAACCTGTACCACTGTCTTGGAGCTTGCTCAAGACCATATGACCTAGCCTTCTATCTCACGTGTCCATTCTCTCCTTTCTTTAACCTAGGAATCCATTCATCTTTTAGTGCTTTCATCTTGGTTGGCAACTCTACCAAATCTCCCATTTGGTTCTCTTCCAAAGAATTCATGCCATGCTCCCACTATTTCCTAGATTCTACTTGCTTTTCCTCTTCAAAACTTCCTAGTTCTTGACCATCAGTGAGCAATAAGTAGTATAAAGAAGGGGAATAATGAATTTGAGGCTTACTTACCCTTTCAGTCCTCCATATGGGCATTTGAGACTCCTTGACAGCTTGCTGTCTACCCAAAATCTATTCTCTGGTCGACCTTAGTCTGCACCCGACCGATGTCAACTCCACTTGATTGTTGACGCTAATTCCCTGATCAACATCGGTCTCCACCTACTCGACACCACTGACTCTAGTCTACACATGACCGACGTCGGTACCTACCTGTTCAACGTCAGTTTTCACCTGACCGACATCGGTAACTGTGTTTTCCTATGAGTGATGACTTTTACCTACGAGCTCATCTTGGATCATAACCTTGTCTAAACTACCTTGCTCAAAATTATTCAACCCCTTGAGCTGATCTCTGTCCATCATCTCCTCCATGAAAACCAAGGCTTTCTAGTTCTTAAGTTTGTCAAAGACATCAGACTTCCGCTTAAGAGCATGCATTCCCTTCTCACTCATGTGATCAAGCCTACAAAGCCACATCTTTGCATCTACATCTGAAGTAGATAAAATAGAAGGAGAATTAGTAATACAAGTAGATAGATAAAGAGTACCTACTTTCTTACCACATGCTAATTCAAGTGCACCCTTGGAAACTTTCCAAGATTCTTCTATGAGAGTAACTGTGCAACCCTCATCACCCAACTTTCTTGCAAAAATTAGACTCCTCTTCAGGACTGGGACATGCATGACCTTCTTCAACACCCATGTGTTGCCCGTCTGCAATTTCAGCCGCACTTTCCCTTTGCCAACAATTTGATAAGGCTCACCAACCCCTAAATAAATCTTTCCAAAGTCTCTATGGACATAATCATGGAAAAATACTCTATTTGGGGTTGCATGGAAAGAGGCAACAGAATCTAAAACCCAAGATTCTACTTTATCCAAGGAACATATAAGAGCAACCCATGCAACAATCCCTGCATCATTTGCTTCTTTATTTCCTTCATGTTGATCTTCTACCAACCAACAATCTTTCTTTACCTACCCTTTCTTTCCATAATTCCATAATTGATCATTCTTGTCATTGAGTTTCTCCATTCTTAGCTTACTTTCTTCTGCCATTGCTTTACTCTCACTCAATCAGAAACTTCTAAGAGTGACCTGTAATCAACAAACACTAACCTGCTCCGCCGCTTGTTAGTTGATCCTAGCTCTGATACCAATTGTCAGGATCCCTGCTCCTTAAGAGCACATTTGATTACCTTTGTATAAGCAACTAAACACAGAATTAAACTAGAAGTAATATGTAACTAGAATTTAGAAACAACACATAATATGAGAGACAATACAACCTTGTATTAATACTCTTCCAAAAGAAAATACAATGAAGAAATCACACTCTTCCCACACCTCTTGGGCGTACCAGTAATTCTCCCTCAAGAGTTCTCTCTCTCAATTACATAAAATCAACTCAAACATAGAGTTGTTGTTTCCACCAGTAAGTGACAATCAACACAACCGTTGTTGCCTACTTCCAGTCCACCACTGAGTACACCACGTACTCCAAGTAGATCTCCTTGATATTGCTCCTTGTTGTGTTGCAGATCTCCTTTGACCTTGTTACCCTACAGATCTCCTTTGACCTTGCACACACACACACACCTGCAGATCAACTGACCTTACTTACCATGTAGATCTTCTACCTAATCTTGCACAACCTACAAATCAACTTGGTCTTGCACACTTGCAGACCCTCTAGATCTTACACACTTGGAAGAACCCTTGTCCTTGCCTTTACAAGTCGTTATTATTTTCCATTCTTAGCTTACTTTCTTCTATCATTGCGTTACTCTCACTCAATCAGAAACCCCTAAGAGTGACCTATAATCAACAAACACTAACCTGTTCCATTGCTTGTTAGTTGATCCTAGCTCTGATACCAATTTTCAGGATCCCTGCTCTTTAAGAGCACACTTGATTACCTTTATATAAGCAACTAAACACAGAATTAAACCAGAAGTAATATGTAAATAGAATTCAGAAACAACATAGAATATGAGAGACAATACAACCTTGTATTAATACTCTTCCAGAAGGAAATACAATGAAGAAATCACACTCTTCCCACACCTCTTGGGCGTACCAGTAATTCTCCCTCAAGAGTTCTGTCTCTCAATTACAAACAATCAACTCAAACATAGAGTTGTTGTTTCCACCAGTAAGTGACAATCAACACAACTATTGTTTCCTACTTCCAATCCACCATCGAGTACACCATGTACTCCAAGTAGATCTCCCTAATCTTGCTCCTTGTTGTGTTGCAGATCTCCTTTGACCTTGCTACCCCACATATCTCCTTTGACCTTGCACACACACACACACCTGTAGATCAACTAACCTTACTTACCATGCAGATCTTCTACCTAATCTTGCACAACCTACAGATCAACCTGGTCTTACACACTTGTAGACCCTCTAGATCTTACACACTTGGAAGAACCCTTCTCCTTGCCTTTGCAAGTCCTTATGATTCTCCAATTTACAATACAGCCCCATGGGTCTCTTAAATAGATCCCATGTAAACAATAATTAGACTTTCCAATTACAATAATTAAAAACGCAGACTCAAGACTAAAATTAGTCTTTACATGCAAACTGACCGTTCAACAAACTAACTATTCATGTAACTAATAGTTCTAGAATGCACAGACGATCGACGTCGATCTCTATCTATCTAGAGATGACCAACATCGATCGATCCATGACCGATGTCAGCAGCTTCTGGTCTACCCCTGACCAATGTCGGTTAGCTTAACTGAAGTCGGTTACTGTGACACTCGGCAACCTCCTCCATGTTTGCATACATGTGAAGCTTTTAGCTCCACAACCTAACAATCTAGAGCACCTAGGTGCAAAATTGGCATTTTGACTCAAAATGATCTGATCAAAGTTAGTTGGCCCATAAATTTCATTGTCCCATTTAGGGATACCCTAGCCAGAATCAGCGCTTGACTATATCAAGTTCAAAGCTTTTAATGCATTTTAGTGTTTTTAGGCTAAATTGTGTATTTTAGGTGGAAATTAGTCAAAACCCTGATTGGAGGTTTTTGGTGGCCAAGTTTAGGTGTCTATAAGGTCAACATGTTCAAAGTTTAATAATTGCTCAGTGACCATTGGAATTCACATATTTGAATTTGTGAGGGAAGACTAGTCTGTAGTTTTTGAGCTATAACTTTTGACCCAAGATGAATTTCTTAATGTAGTAAAAAGAAAAAAATCCTCAGAGAACCTAGTTAGAATTTCTAAATGTTTATACAATCAAAGTTATTGAGCTCCAAAGTTTATTGTGTGTTTGACCATGTTCTGTAATTGACTCGAGAAGGGTATTTAAGTTATTCATGATAGCATTTGGATGTTTCAAGGGAGCTTAGCTATTGAAGAGTATTGTAGACTCCCTGTGGTTGATTTATATGGATTTTGGGGTTTGACCAATCCATCTTCAGTATGAACAAATGCTTTTAATTTGATTGTTTGTTTGTGCATGATATTCTTATGTACAAGGCTAATGTTTGAGTAGATTGAGCATATGTAGAAGTGTGTAATGATGATTTTAATCATTTGAGGATGTTTAAGAGGTCATGTAGAGTGGGCCTATGTATTTTAAAGTGGTCATGTGTTTCTAATTTACTTGTTGAAGTGCTAAAGGATTGAATAGGTATCCATGAGACCTATAAGTGATACTAAGGCCTAATTGAAAGGCATATCTACTTAAGTGTGAACCATAGTTTCTATGGCCAACTTGTGAGAGTGGTATTTAGCTATGTTAGATGTCTTAAGGGCTAAGGTAAATATTATGGCTGACCAAAAATGTAATAATCTTGAAGGCTTTATAAAAGGTGAAATCAAAGGTGGTGATTTATAGACTTGAGTGAAGAGGTGTGTGAGAGAGTTGAAGAGTGAAGGAACGAAGAAAGGGTGTGTGCCTAGTGGATGGGTTGTAGAGCAGAGCAAGTTGATGACTATGTGTATGACCTATAGGTCATATTTTTGATGTCAAGAATAACACTTTTACAGGTTTGAAGATTAGGGAGAGAAGTGAATAGGAGTTGTAGGTTTGAGTATGGACTATGTGTATGTCTATTTGGTCATGTTATTGAGGTTGTGATAGAGCTGTTGTCGAGAAGTGTCAGGTGATCCAAAAGGTGATTTTGGATGTCTTTGAGTATGTGAAGAAGTGAAGGGGGTTGCATTTTTAGGGTGTCTCCATCATATTTGTAAGAAACCAATGATCAGGAGATGTTCATATCATAGGTGTTGGGAGGGTGTTCAACATCTAGGTCAGAAGGACTTGACCATCCTTATGATCAAGTGTTCCTTGTGAAACAAGTGTTTCACTAAATTTATG
The DNA here is from genome assembly GCA_037957365.1 of Torreya grandis. NCBI lineage: Eukaryota > Viridiplantae > Streptophyta > Pinopsida > Cupressales > Taxaceae > Torreya > Torreya grandis. Next base: position 3,222,146 of record JARHVA010000393.1, on the reverse strand, counting down.
TTAGAATTACTTGACCATCTTAGGGGAAGGTGCTCTTTATGGAATAAGTGTTTCACTAAATTTAGGTTAGAAGGACATGACCATCATAGGGGCAAGTGTTCCTTGTGGAATAGGTGTTTCACTAAATTCAAGTCAGAAGGACTTGACCATCTTAGGGATAGTTTCTCCTTATGGAATAGGTGTTTCACTAAAGTCTCATGTTTACATACTTATTATAAGATGATTAATCCATGTGTTTGTAGGTTTGAGAGTGGATTGTATTCCCCAAGAGGGTTTCCTACATAGATCTTGTGGTATGTGTGTGATATTGCATTATCTATTTTTCATTGTTATAAACATCTTGAATGCTTCATGAATAGTTGTATTGAATGCTTAAGTTTTTGAAGGGTTTGGAAATTGAATTGGATTGTCTAACACCACTGATTCAACCCCCCCTCTCAGTGGTTTATACCTCTAACACACATCCATTAACTATTATAGTATGAGCTCTCGATTAAGTCCATTGGATTAGTCAATGACAAAGGGTTCATATGGTGAACCTTTTCTCTTGATGCTTATGTGACTTTTGGTTTTGTAATGGTACCACTACACATTGTGATATTCACCCTTAGACCTTGGGGTATTTGGTGCCCACCTTCCTTAGGGATTAAATGATCCCCTAGGCTCACTATATAAATCATTCATGCAAATTTTTATGATTTATCCTTTTATGTAATCTTTACATATAGGTCAATACATTATTAAAGATTATGTTCTTATTTATAATACCCACAAGCAAAGAACTTTGGTAAAGTCCTCAGGTAGTGGCTTGGTGAGCCATACTTATAGTAGGTACATAAGAGATATCATCATCCACCTCATTTTCCACCTCTTCTTCTATATGGGTGTTCACTATAATATCTAACCTAATATTGATTTGAAAGTCTCACAATTGTCTACTAGACTCCTCACATGTATGCCTCATAAATTTCATCAATTACCTATTAATCTTTAGTATTATGGGTAGATATTTCACATATTTTACAAAATAATGAGAGATTCTCCTGAATTTACCTATATAAAAATGGTAAAGTATGGATAATGTGATTTTCATGGAAAATTTGGCATGATTTGAGTAGTTCCCTAACATTATGCCTTGGACAATAATTTTTGTTATGGCTTTCCACTTTACAATCGATACAAATAAACTATTGTGATTGTCATGTGTGCTATTAATAGTCAAATTCTATATATTTGAGTCCATTGAGGTAATTTATACCTCTATGAATTGGTTGATCCCCATATCTACTCTATGAAATACATCAAGGTTTAATGTTACTTGTAGAGCCTCCCATGGCTTTATGAAAGTTTTCATAGACAATGCACTTGAAGGGTAAAATTAACCCTCTAATAAACCTTACGTGTGCTAGAAGGGTAAAAGTAACCATAAAAACAACATAATTAGAAATTAGATAAAAATATTAAATGTGCCTACATATATGCAAGCCTCCTTAAAATAGATATTACATTGACTATGTAAGCTAATTGTGACTAAAAATTGGCTAAAAAGACCTACAAACAATGTTGTGTCTAAAAATAAGGAATTTAATTTTTGATAGAATAAGTCCACATAAGGAGGACTTAGGTGCACTTTGGACTTGTTTTTTTACTTTGTTTACTCTTTTATTGACTATATGCCTTTTTTTTTATCTGAGTCTGTGCGACTGCCTTTGAGGGTTTACTGATTAATTTTGTTTCTTGATTTGTTACCTAAAAAACCTATAAAACATAAACCCTAGCTCCTAAATCAGAAACATAATATATATACAATTTAAAATGGGTAAATAGTGTTATGGTAATATAAAAATTACCCTCAAAACCCCTACATAATTTGATTACTACCTACATAGCCCATATGGGTCTCAGCTCGATGTAGTTCTCCCTCCTAAGATGAGTGTGTAATATGTGATTCTGCTACTATATGATTATAGCTAGGATATTGATTTAAATGCTTAAAAATAGATGCCCTTAACCTATAATATAAGATATTCAAACTTGGTCTATGACTATTATAATGAAACTGAATTAAAATTGAAAGAAATAGTGCTCTTTTGTTTAATGTGTAGTAGAATTATCAAGTGATTACTAAATGTGTTTAGAGAAGCCTTGATGTGATTATAGAGGAAAATACATTGAATAATATATCCAATAAACTTTCTAAAATTTAGAGAGAGTGTAATAGATAGTTTTAAATTTAAAAATTTAGTGTTGGAGCATGGGCGACAAGGACACACTAGTCAGCAAGGCCATAGTGCAGCCCTATCTGACCTAGTATGGTCTTATCCCAAAAAGATAGAGACTGCTATAAAAGGTTTAGTAGGTGATATAAGTAGATTAGGGATGTTTAAATGATTTTATAAGTATTTTTAAGATAGTTTTTATAGTATTGTATGCTCTCATAAATATTTTAAGTTACTATAATGGTGAATAGGTGAACCAAGGTAAGGATGTCAAGACTAACCATTGTCAAGTACTTAATGATTAATTTTATGTGCCTAAATCTACCCCACTTTATTCTAGTAATGTAATAAATTTAAATTATTAGATGATATTGGATGCAAATCTAAGTGTGTAGACATGTTTTTTCTTTTGATGTAAAACATGAACATGCAAGAAGCCTATACTCAAGACCAGCAATAATTCCACTTAAAGTAGTTATTGTCTATATTTGAAAGTTAAAAATATAAAATTTTAATTTTAATTTGGAAAAGATAAAAAATAAATTATGTGTATACACACAATATTTTTAAACTTTATCAATTATTTATGTTTTTTCTTTTGTAAGAACCCATCGAGTCTCAACCTCTCTAAGTGCACGCCTTAAAGGGTGCACCAAGAAAGGGGTGGGTAGAACTTTAGTACTTCTCAATATTATTTTTCCATAAATAACATTATAAAACCAATAAAAACCCCTCCTCTATGTTTCCCTAAGCTTTGACACCTACCTCAGACTCTTTTCCAGATAATTCACCAGCCCAAAATATCCCCTAGCTAAGCTAAAATCTAATTTTACCACTTTACCAAATGCGGTCAAATGGGTCAACCTAGTTTTGGAAGTAGTTCATGTTATGGGATTGATTTATCCTAAATCAAATGAGTCTAAGACCTAATGACTATATTTTCTAACTAACTAGATCGATTAGGTTGACTATATCGACTAAAGTTTAAGAAAGGCTTGGGGTCAAATCAAGTTATATATACACATCCTTCACTCCATTTATAATAGAGAGAATTATTCATTTGTAATTATTTATCTACTTTTTCACCTTTATACTTGAGTAATCACTACTTATCATTTCATGATTCTTGGAGGAGAACCTTTGTCTTGTCAAGGCTTGAGATTCACTAGGAGGTGCTTGGCTAAATTATAGTCCATTATCCATCCTTGGTTTCTTCAATAATAATAAAAAACCTCTTACAAATCACCATTATCTAAGGGAGAATTTGAGGCTTGATGGATTCATATTCAAGGTAATTATTCCTAATTCTTACTTTTCTATTTTAGTAGATATAATTGCATGTATAATGGATAATTGACGTATTGTCTCTCCATTCTTAGGATTACCTCTACATTGACTTGAGTAAAATTTTTGCTTGTTTATTGTTAATGTTTATTCCAAATTTATGCCATAATATTTAGTGAGCACTAGATTAAATTTACTTTACTTTATTATTGTATTTAATATCAAGACATAGTTAGGGTTATTGTGTGGTGTTGCTTGACTAGAGGCTTTAGAATCCTCTCTAGCCATATTATATGATAAGTGATCCCTTATGTAGGTTTATCAGATCCATATTGGTTATGACCTCAATTATATAATTATTATTTTGGTATATTTATTTGATTTATATTCTCTAATTTATGATTGATTTTTAGATCAACTTCACTTTTGCTTGCATACATTCTGGTGAACCCAACATGAACTAACCCTTGTAGATTTCTTATCTTCATTTATAGATTATCGGATCCACTATGTTGAATTAGTATAATAGCTTATACATAGTTCTCAATACTCATTTTATTTTATAAAATTAGTTATATTCTATGTGCAGGTCTTTCTCTTCTCCAGATAACTAGATCAATCCAATCGACCTAGATCTATAGTCTTTGTAGGTCATCTCTTACTTCATCGATCCGACTGACTAAGTTAGGGTATCATATTATAGGTCCAAATCCTCATATGGATAACACAACCTAAAAATGACAATTAAATAAATTTATTACATTTCTAAATCAATCAAACTGACTTCATTATCAGGTTCATTCTAATAAGCCTGGTTATTTCATTTTTCTCAATTTCAGCCAAACTTCAGTTTTGTTTTTCCTAGTTTTTAGTTCTATGAAATTGTACCTATACATTAAAGTAAGTAGAATGGCCTGACTTAGTTTTGTAACTAAATTTTTCCTTGGAAACTTAGTCAACTTATTTGATTATATTTTTCTAGACTATTTTTTAACAGACAGAGTCGACTATATCGACTTTGTTTTGTATTATTTGCATACTACGTAGACCTAATCAACCTAATATTGTGTCTTTTTCAAGTAAATAAAATTAAATAATATTGGTAATAATAATTCACTTTTAATTTATCTTCTTATTTTCTTAGAGTAGTGCATATAGTATAATTTACCAGATTAGTCACTTTCTTCCTTCACACACTACTAAATCACTAAATACCAAATAAGCATTTAAATAGTTCTAACCAGGTCTACCTACTTGGATTTCATCACCAAGGGGGAAGTTGACTCATTTTTCTAGTCGAGTATAAATATATGGTTGATGGTATATATTGGTAAAGCACCTAACACCCTTATCTTTGCAAGATTATGAAGTGGGGGTTAGGCCCCAATATCAAGCCAGTACCATCACTAATACATATCCCTTTCATCCTTAACATACCTAAAACTAACTTTGGTTTTCCTCTCTTTAGTTCTTTTGCAAATCCAAATGTCTTATCACATTCTAAAATATAATTTAAAACATATAGGAATGTCTGCTTATTAGATTAGCATTTACATTTTAGTATTGTTTCTTATTATTTGCCAATTATATTTTGTATTGAAAAACTTTTATTAACCAGTGTTGGTATAAGTTTTGTGTTATGTGCTACAACTATCTCAACTTAATCAAACTATTTTATTGTGTGTTTAGCTCATTTTCTATAAAATTTCTCTTCAATCATCCATATTTATAACATTCTAAATTTTTCCTACCTACAGAACACAGTTGACTCAGTCTCTTACAGGCTATTCTATTTGTCCTTATTACAAAACATAGTCAAACTATTCAACTCTATTTTCTACCCATTTTTATGCTTACCTTCTTCTATAACATAGTTAATCAGTTTAACCCCATACCATTTAGGTGATTGTGTACCCTCTAGCTAATGCAGTCCTTTTTTTTGAATTCCTATCTAGTTAATCTCATCCAGTACTTGGCCAATTTTGTCCAAATTTTATATATTTTATCCTTATTTTTATATTTATATTCTAAACATCATGAAATCCCCTATTAAAATATTCTTGGATAGCCTTAATCCATTTAGACAATACATAGGTTGATTTTCCCTTCCTACCTTATTTACCCAATAGGATACTCACTCTTGGTTCACTTTCTTTCACCCTTCATCTATAGATTACAATATGGTTCAAACTACTCAAAATGAAGACATCAATGGATCAAATCCACTTCACACTTATAAAGAAAGTACCATATCTAAACTATCTTATTACACTATAGGAATAATCAACATAAGCCTAAAAAACAACCCCATATGAAATCCCTTAACAAGGAACATCCTTCCTCCTTCCAACACCAATATTCCTCCTAATACCAACACTAACCTTCCCCCTTCAAACCCTAATAATACAAATTCATACCACTCAAATCCTTGCACAAATATTCCAATAAATGAATGTTATGCAAACAAAAAATACATCTCAAATGATACAAATACAACAATAAATATTATACATGAACAACCAACCTCCTCTTATTTTACCTCAAAATAATCAAAACTTTATCCCTCCTCCTATTAGAGATGCCAATGGAAATATCATTCAATAACCCCTTATGCATAACAAGATGCTTCAAAATATCCAAAATGAACCTTTAGAACCTTCATTATTTCTATTGATATTGGAACTATTTCTCCAACTATTAAATATGATAGGACTAAAGACCCTGCATCCTGTCTTAAGGCATTTGGTAATCTTTACAAAGAATACATTCAAACAAATACCTTTGTTACCACCAAAATTCTAGTCAAAACTTTTATAGGAGATGTCCTAAAATGATATAATTACTTGCCTCAACATTCTATCTAGAAATTATAAGATTTGGTTAATACCTTAGTCAAATAATTTCAATAAAATGACCTTCCTAAAAATTGTCTTAGTAATTTTATCAATGCTAAATAATCACCCTCTCAATCAGCTCATGACTTCATTAAAGGATGGAAATATTTGGCTCATAAAGCAGATCATAACATAAATGATGATAATCTATTCAAACTCTTTATAATTGTATTAACACCCTCACTTCAATATAAAGTTCAAACTTTTTTTCCACAAAATCTAAATGTTGCAATTGATCAAGCTAAAAGACAAGACTTTCTTATGAAACAATTTGAGCCAAATCATAAATCCATCAAGGGCTCTTTCCAAAATTCCACTAATGCAAATACTAAAAATCCCCCTCAAACAAAAATAGGATTATTCAAAGTGGATAACCCCTTGCTTCCCATACACCGTTAATAATCCAACAAATGAAGCAACTATTATTTCCCTCTAAACCTTTTGCCTATAATAATGCTCCACCTTCACGGTATGACCCTAAGAAAATTTGTTGGTTTCACGCTGATGTGGGTCATTCTCATAAAACATGTCTTGGGATCCTTAAATTCATTATTTTTTTAATGCTAGGAGATATATTTGACCTTGATACTATGATCAAATTATGTCATCATGACTATGTTGTGTTAAGGCCTCTCAAAATAAATGGCTTACCAAACCTTTGTCATCCAAACCTCAAAAAAAATTCTCTACTTCTAATGCACAACATTCAAATGAGGATATTTATGTAATCAATGTTGACTATGACTAATATTATACCAATTCCCAATATGTGAATGCAGCCAAGGTTAATTATAGACGCAAACCTTCTCACAAAGATCCAGTCACTAAACCTAAGAAACCACTAATTGAAAAATAATTACTTAAAGACACCACAACTACCACACCAATACCTTCCAAACTAAATGAAGAAACACTCCCACAACCAAAACCTCAATCTACCTCTCATATTCTTACAAAAAACATTATACCGCATAAGCCTCATGTCAGTTCTTCATCTTCTAAATCACATTGGAATTTCTTAGAACTCAATTCAGTGCCTGGTAAAATAACCCTCATGGATTTAATTTTTACTTCTCCATATCATTTTAAATTTCTAATGCAAATAGTTACAAAACATTGAAAAACCACCATCCCTTGATTTGTAAAATTCTTCTAAAGATCCTTCACCTATAGAAGTACATACCATTGAAACTATTTGTATATATTATAAACCTTTCATATAATTTATTTAAGAAGACATGATTAACAAAGAAATTCCTTTTTGAGATGATGATCTACCCCTATTTATTAAAATTTAAATCAATAATACCGTCATTTAAAAGTCTTAGTAGATGAAGGATTGGGAATTAATGTCACATCTCTTTCATCAATACAACATATTGGATATACCAAAAATAATATTAAACCCACTCATCTCACATGTAGAGAATTTGATAAAACAAATCAAAAACCATTTGGTTGTATTTATATCCCACTCACTATTGGACCCAAGACAATATGCACTAAACTCATGGTTCTTGATTTACCAATATCTTACAACATGCTCCTAGGTCACCCATGGACACATCATATGCAAGATATTGCATCTTAGGTAGTCAATGCATTAAATTCATCCATAATTGTAAATTTTAAAAACATGAGGTCGATCCCAATCCATGGAGTATACAACTACCAAACCCCAAATCTCAATATTGAATTCCAACCATTCCACACATTAATAGTGAACCTCTACCTAAAGTTATTAACATGAATCTAAATTTACATGTCACTCTCACTAATTTTGATGATGATGAACCTAATGATCTAAAAAATAGTTTTAATACCAATAAATTACCTCCTTACATTGCAGAATGGCTTCCTCCTTCTCTACTTCCACGTGATTGTACCATCACTCTAATTAATGATATCATTAAAATTCTTCCTCCATGTAATGCATATGAAGCTTATTACATAGAAGATGATTTCACATGTGCTAAATATGAATTGGCCAAATTATTTAAATATGTTTTAATAATGTCTCCCCAAAAATTTAGTGATTTAGGTGCATCCACTTCTGATTCTCCCACAAAAATAAATGAATGCACTATTTCCTACACATATGATGATAATTATACCATGGCCCAAGCTTAATCATGAGACTTATATGTAAAAAAATATCAAAATACATTATCCAAAATACATGACTTCAACCATGATGTCCATGTCATTCACATATCAATAGATATTGAATCAGACCCTAAAATTTATGTATCTCCGCTTAATCTTCCACTATCAAATACCCTGTGGGTACTTAAAGAAATATCCACTCCTGAACCTTTTACACTTTCTACACAACAAAACATTTTATAACCTTTTTATTCCATTGATACCACTAAGGCTATCCACCTCATTATAATTAAAGGTTCATATACAATACAAACTAACACACCTATCACCAATCTGATTGACACCACTCAACCTAATACCCCTCAAATCAAACCTACACCTGAAATCACCTTAGATGCTAAATCCACAGATGTATGACAAATTCATTCTGAATATGATCACCATAGTAAAAAAATCATTGATCTAAAAATAGATGTTGAATACTATGTACCATTACCCATGTTCCCTAGTGATGAATTTATACTTTAACTACTCCATGCTAGAGAACCTCAACTTCCCTGACAACATCATAAACTTGGAAACATCATGCAAGAAAATCTTTATTCTAATAATTTCATTGCTTATCTAGAACCTAAAATAAATCATATTTATTCTCTCCCTCTTTCTCCACATCATTATCATGATAGAAACATTATGCTCATTGAAGAAACCATAAAAATAGAATACACTACACCAACATATCCTCAACCTATTACTCTCTCTAAAGAACTCACTCCAATAGAGCATAATAACTTTGGATTATTATTTGACAAGTATTATGAAACATTTTCTTAGTCATATGAATATATGCCAGGTATTTATCTTAGCATCATCATACATAATATCATCACTTACCCAGATGCCAAACTTGTTAGACAAAAACAACAAAAAATTCCACCTAAATTTTCCACCTTATGTCACAAAGAAATAATTAAACTTTTAGATACCAAATTCATCAAACCTATTGACTACTCAGAATGGGTATCAAACATCATTCCTATTCATAAAAAATTCACCATGGTTATTTGTATATACATTAATTTTCAAAATCTTAACCTACCATGTCCAAAAGGTAACTTTTTGTTAACTTCAATAGATGTTATTGTTGATTCCACTGCTAGATATGAAATGTTATCACTTATGGGTAATTTCTTAGGCTATAACCAAATTCACATAGTTCCTGAAGACCAACATAAAACAACATTTACTACAAATTAAGGAACTTATTATTATGTCAAAATGCCTTTTGGTCTTAAAAACATCATAGTAACCTATCAATGACCCACATATTCCATGATCTTAAACATAAGATAGTGTAAACCTATGTTGATGATCTCATTGCCAAATATAAAAGTCATAAAATTCACCTCACCAATCTATCTATCATTTTTGATTAGCTAATCAAATATAAAGTTAGACTTAACACATAAATGTGTATTTGGCATTACATTTGGTAAAATTTTAGGGTTCTTAGTCTTTCTTCAAGGCATTGATGCCGATCTGTCCAAAATAAAAGTTATCATCAACATGCCTATTCCTCACTCCATTCCTAACCTACGAACTTAACTTGACAAACTTGGGGAAATTTGATGGTTCATCCCATAAATGGCTTACGATATAATTCTATTAATTCATTTATCAAAAAAGATAATGCATTAGAGTGGATAGATTCATGCCAAAAATATTTTGATAATATGAAGGAATCTTTGCTCCATCCTCCAAATCTTTGACCATATTCAAATGATTATCCCTCAATGACCCACATATTCCATGATCTTATACACAAGATAGTGGAAACCTATGTCAATGATTTCATTACCAAATCTAAAATTAGTACAATGCACCTCACTAATCTAGCTATCATTTTCAATCGGCTAATCAAATATAAAGTTAGAATTAACCCATAAAATGTGTATTTGGAGTTACATCTAGTAAAATTTTAGGGTTTTTAGTCTCTCTTCGAGTCATTGATTTTGATCTGGCTAAAATAAAAGCTATCATCAACATGTCTATTCCTCACTCCATTCTTAACCTATAAACTTACCTTGGAAAACTTGGGGTAATTTGATGGTTCATCCCATAAATGACTTATTATATATATTTTATTAATTCATTTCTCAAAAAAGGTAATGCTTTAGAGTGGACAAATTCATGCCAAAAATCTTTTGATAACATGAAGGAATATTTACTCCATCCTCCTACTCTTCGACCATCTTCAAATTATTATCCCTTAATCTTATATACCTCCTCTACCTCCATATAAATTTGGGAAATACTTGACCAATAAGATGATATAGGTAGAAATTACACTATCTATTACATGAATTAGGGACTCATTAATTATGAAAAATGATTTACCAAAGTAGAATGTGATTTAATTGCTATATTTTCATAGTTAAACAGCTTTGTCACTATATGATCTACTAGACCACTTATGTCATTATTCATTCCAATCCACTTTGTCATTTATTTTCCAAAGCATTCTTCCCTAGAGATAAAATTAGCAAATGGATGGTCCTATTATGGAATTTTACCTTCAAATTATTACACAAAAATCTATCAAAGGACAAGTCATCACTAACCAGCTTGCGGTAACACCTTTACTAGCCACAAATCACATTCAAGGTAATCTCCTTAAAAAATAAATTCTTTATATTGAAGGTCTTAACCAAAGTATCTCTCTCAAATATTATTTTCATAATTTTTCTATTAATTTAGAAGAAAATAATGAATAAAATACCAATATCACTCCTAATACTACTAAACCTAAAGTAGTTATTGAAAAACTACCTGAAGTTACCATTGACTTACATGAAGACACCTAGACACTTCACTTTGATTGTGAAAAATGCCTCCAAGGAGCTAAGAAGGATGTATTCTAACAATTCCACATGGTGAGATCATACCTCTAGCAATTTGATTAACTTTTGATGCCACTAATAACATGGTTGAATATGAAGCTCTAATATTAGGCATGAAAGTTGAAATCGACTTAGATATCCCATATTTACATGCCTTGGGTGGCTTACAACTTATTTATTACCAATTTAATTGTTTTTATCAATGAAAAAGTGAAAAATTAATTTCATATCATCAAATGACTGCCACACTTGCCAAATAATTTAATTCTTTTACCATGAACCAATTCCAAGAGATCAAAATACCATAGATAATTGTCTTGCTTATTAACATAATTATTTCACCCTCATCAAGTACTTAATAATTCCCAATTTCTTATCCAAATTAAAAAATCACCTTCTTATATAAAACTAAATGATTCATTAATATGTCACATTGAGGCTATCATTATTCAACAAATCCCATGGTATAAAAACATAATACAATTCCTTAAACATCAAAATTACTTTCCAGACATGGATTATTGTGAATATAATCAAATACATAAATAATATTTCAAGTATGTATTTTGATATAACACCCTTTATTACCATAATTCATAAATAACCCTAGTCCATCGTGTAATGCAAGAAGAGGTTCCTACTCTCCTAGAACAAGAACATAGGGACATTTATGGTGGTCACTATAGTGGACATGCTACAGCCTAAAAATGCCTATGCATGGGTTATTTTTGGCCTACTCTAGAAAAATATTCTATTATTTTTTCTAATAAGTGTAATCTTTGTCAACTCCATGATGATTTAATCCACTCACCACTAGCTGAGCTCCAAATAGTGGAGTCTCTTTGACCATTCTTTATATCGGGATTAGACCTCAATAGCAAATTACATCGATCACAAGATGGACATGTATTTATCATTATTGTTACTAAATATTTTACCAAATGGTTAGAGCCATGCCTTTTTTTAATGTCACAAGAACCACCATTTTAAAATTTATCCTTAACCAAATCATTTTTCATTTTGGAGTTCCCCATACCATCATCTCTAACAATGGTGACAATTTCAAAAACAAAGACATGAAATAATTATGTGCAAAATTTAAAGTTTCCCACAAATTTTACACACCTTACCATTGTTAAAGTAATGGCCAAGAAGAGGCTAATAAAAAAATCCTATATAAAATCTTACAAAATATTATTTGAGAAACGCACTTTGATTGGCACCTACACTTATATGCCATACTTTGTACTTATTATACTAACATACATACTACCACTAGGGCAACATCATTCTCACTTGTATATGGTTCTGAATCAGTATTAACATTATAATTTGAACTCTAATATTTACATATATATCTTCATGATATGATTCATGATGAATAATTACGTGAAGTTCATCTTCATGCTTTAGACTTTCTTGATGAACATTGTTTGGTTGTTTTACAACATAACTGCTAATACAAGGCTTGAATTAATAAAAAACATAATAAAAAGGTCAAACTCTAAACATTTAATGTTGGTGAATTAGTCCTCAAATTACATTATACACATGACAAAGAAGGAAAATGTGCCCAAAAAAGGTGGGACCCTTACTTAGTAAAAGACATCCTTGGTCCTAGTACTGATCATCTACAAACTAATAAAGGTCATGTTTTCAAAGAACCCACCAATGCATATTTTTAAATAAATATTTTACTTAAATATCTCACTTCCTTTCATAATTATATATAATATACATACTAACACTTCTTGCAGGACTTCTCCAATGATCTCTCCCTTCTAGACGTCTATTCCATACACAAACCTCATTCCCCTTCGTTGAGTCTTTGGTCTCTATTTATTTTCATTTTATTTATGAGTTACATTGTAATATTGTGGATAGGACCTTTTTTCCCTCATGAATACATTTTATTTTATACATGCATTTTTACTCTTTGATCATAATTTTGTTATTTTACAACATTTTATGTTTATTTTTTTCTTTCTTTTTACGAGTTATAGTGTAAGACCATGGATAGGACCAAACACTCCTCACAGATACCATTTTCACATTTCACACCTACATATGCTTATGTTTTATGATTTATAGTGTAAGACCATGGATAGGACTAGGATCCCATAAAATCTATAGATCCTTTCAAACTATTTTTACAAATTGAGTATTCTTTTTGGAATGTTAAGAAATGCTTAAAAGTTTGCGATTTCATATTCTCAACTTCGGTTTTTTCCTCTTTTATGGATAAAACTTCATAATAAACTATGTTATCATGTTTCCCTATGATTACATCTATTCTTATGATAAGGAATCATACTTACCTGTCATTGTATCCCTTTCACATTGTCACATTTTAACAATTTGAGATCATTCAAATAGTTTCTTGTTCACTTCCCCTTGTATCCCTTCCTTTCATTTCACTTTGGATAAAACAAGGTCTAATTCAAGATAGAACTTTTATTTAACATAAATAAGTAAGACTTTTATACACCATACTCTTTAAGTCCACTTTCTTAGCAACGAAGTTCAAAGTTTTCAAATGATAGCCAATTTTAGCACCCATGTTTAGTTCTTCGAATCCATATGGAGGAAGAATAGAAAAATCCATCAAAAAGTTTAAAAACAAATCATTTACAAAATTTAATGATCAAAAGGCAATATAAAAATACAAAAGTAAAAATTATAATAAAAGATGTGATTCATAGCACATCTCCTATTCCTAATCGAAGATCAAACTCCACATTTGACCTCATGATAGATCTGAGGTCCATTGGGGTGTAGTAAGCCATTATATTAGAATAAGGGAATTCAAAATTATCTATTGTGATATATAATTTATCACTCAATTACCTAATCTTCATAATAGACGGATGGCTCTATAAGGGTCTTGAAGAATGGGGAACACATTGTAGGAAGGTAGATCCATTTTACTTTTCATTCATATAGCCTTCATGGGATGATATTCATACTTCATTAGATAACCCAAGATTTGTGTGGTTGGCATAACTTATTTAGATTCATTAAGGTTTAAATTTATCTTGTTTTGACAAACTTAATTTTAATATATTGACTTTGATAAAGAATTTCTCTACCTTGATTTTTCCTACATTTACCCCACCACCCATTTCATTTCCCCACTTTGACAAGTAATTCCCATTCTAAATCTATTTCACCACTTCTATATTCCCTCTTCTTCACATCTTACAACATGCTCACATCGCTTTGTTCTTGTTTTATCTATCTTATGAACAAAATAATATGCTTGAGTGGCTATGGATTATTATCTTTACACCATTGCTTTACATTTCTAGAATTGCCTCGGTTTCATTTTTAAAAAATTAACATTTTTTATCATTCCTTTTTATAGACAACAACATCCATTTCTATATTTTCATACTTTTTCCATTGTTGAGTGATATTGGATTGATACTTCTCACTCACTAATGTTGTTTTTACTTTATGTACCTTTTTTCATTGATGATTGAGTTTATATTGTTACTTATCACTCATAAATGTTGTCTTACTTTATGTTTCTTTTCCATATTTGTCTAAATTTTGGTTTGTTACTCCTTTATACATTGATGTTAGACTTATTTTATCACTTTTACACATCCTTGGTTCGATTTATTTTCTCACTTTGTATTAACTAAGGAACACTTTTTGTTATGATTTCTTTGTTCATTTAGTAGCCCTAATTTTTTGATTACCCAATTTAATCTAACATTTGTTTGGGTAATTTTAGTTCTAACTTGGCATTTATCACCTTAGATTATCAAATTTCTAAGTACATCATGTCCAAACACATTCTATTTATTTTGACTTCCCTACATTTATTTATTTTTGCTCTTTAGTTTTGTATCATTAGGGTTTATCCAAAGCAGTTTATATGCCCTCCATGATCAAATATATAAATACAATAGATAAAATTCAGTGATAAAGGTAATTTAAGGTAAATATATATTACTTGTTTATTTTAATTATTTCCTTATTTTTATTTCTTTTATTACTTTATACTATAATTTATTTAGCTCAGTGTTTTTTGTTGCTATGTTCTTTTCTTGAAGCACTATCCCATGTTACAACTGCATGATATGTGATAAGCTTTGAGTGCGGTATATGTATACACATAGTATTTTTAAACTTCATCAATTAACTGATGCTTTCTCTCTTATAGGAACCCATTAAATCTCAACATCTTTGAGTTCACGCCTTCAAATGTGCATTTAGGGAAGGAAAAACCTTTGGTGCTTCACAAGATTTATGTTCCTTTTACCACCTCCTAAAACCAATACAAACCCCTCCAATATGTTTCCCTAAGATTTGACACCTCCCTCACACTCTTTTCCAAATAATTCATTGCCCCAAAATAACCCTTACCTAAGCCAAAACCTATTTTTACCACTTTATCGAATGCAGTCAAATGGATAGACCTATTTTTAGAAGTAGTGCATGTTACGGGACTAAGTCAGTCAAAGTTGACTTAGTCTAGGACCTAATGGCTCTATTTTCTAGCTAACTAAGTTGATTGGGTTACTACATTAGCTAAAGTTCTAAAAGGACTTAAGGTCAAATCAAGCTATATATACACATCCTTCACCCAATTTCCAATAGAGAGAATCATTCATTTGTGCTTCTTTATTTATTTTTATACCATTCTACTTGAGGATTAATTATTAAGGGTTTCATGTTGCTTAGAGGAAAACCTTTGTCTTGTGAAGGCTTGAGATTTACGAGGAGGTCCTTGGCTAGACTATATTCCATTGTCCATCCTTAGTTTCTTCAATAATACACAATAACCTCTTGAAAATCACCATTATTCAAGGGAGAGGTTGAGGCTCGATGGATTCATCTTCAAGGTAAGTACTCCTAACTCTTAATTTTCTATTTTAGTAAATATGAGTGCATATATAATGGATAATGGATGTATTATCTTTATGTGCTTAGGATTACCTCTACATTGACTTGAGTAGAGTTTTACTTTGCATGTTTATTATTTATGTTTATTCCCCATTTGTACCATAAGCCTTAGTGAGCACTAGATTAGATTTACTTTACATTCTTATTGAATTAAATATCAAGACCTAGCTAGGGTTATGTGTGGTGTTGCTCTAATAGAGGTTTTAGAACCCTCTCTATCCATATTATATGATAAGTGATCCCTTAAGTAGGTTTAGTTGATCCATATTGGTCATGGTGATATAGTTAGCTAATTTATCTTCTTCAAGTTAGGATTGATTTGTAGATCAGCTTCACTTTCGCTTGCATATAATATACACCTAAAAGAGTGTGAAATATAAATTCCATGTAACTTGAAAGTGGAGAAGTGTTTGGCCCCTTATTGAGGCATTTAAATAAATATTGAATATGTGGAGAGAGTTATCAAGCCTTAATTTAAAAACCTTTGAATGCCCTTGAGTTGGAAATATTATATGCTCCAACTCTCATTTGACTGTGTAGAGAAATCTATAAAATAATTGAAGGGGTGGAACCACAAAATGTGGCTCACTACATAGAAAAAATACAACCATAGATGTTGAGTACTGCTAGACTCTAATGTGTCCCACTTGAAACATGAAGATGAATCACAACACTGTAAATCAATATAGATTCTATTTAAAACTTTGAAACTTTGAAACTTTTTAACTTGATAAATTTAAAATTGGCATGTAATAACTCAAACATGATTGAGTATCATTCCCCCTATATTATACTTGTATGGAATGTCATTTTAACTTGTAACATTTTTAAAATATGTAGAATGCTACTTGTGATTGTAATTAATATGCACATGCCCATGCATATGTGTCAAGTGTATGTGAATATGTGTTGAAATGACTATAGGAATGAGTGCACATGCATTTCACATGCCCCCATAATATGAAAAAGTTGAATCATGCTATAATTTTTGAAACTATATAGTGTCATAAATCTAAAATTTTGCTCTCAAGGGATGGACTTCTCAAGACAAACCCATTGTGAAGCCCCTATTTGATATGATAAAATAGATTGTAAGTCACTTAGCTTAAAAGAATAATTATATAACATGTGAAATATGTAATCAAGTAGCACTTTGAATAATTAAAATGGATTGCATCATAGTATTGAATATAACATTCAATTTGAATATGAAAATGTATTAGATTGATATATCATTCAATAACATAATAAGCATGTGAATGATATGTATCATGACACAAAAGTAAGAGTAGAGGGTAGGAGTAATGCATGATATGAATCATGTCATTTTAGTAAAAATCAATGAACATATAATAAATGTTATACAATGCCACCTATTATTCATACAATGTCACACATACAAAACTAAAGGCCACATACAAGGAACATGTGAATGACGCAAAAACACACAAGGCCAAGGGCCATGTACAATAACCAAGAAAGTCCTAAATTATCATGCATTAATATAAGAAATAAGCATGGAAAAAATAAAACTAATGTAGATCAATCATATGTATCAATGTCATTATTAGTAAATAACATATTTATGTAATACAATGTAAATTATGAGTGATTAACAAAACATTTTTATGATATGTAGCTCAAAATTTTAGAATGGTTGTGAATAGATGAAATCCATTAAAAATTTTCATAAATAATGAAGAGATTCCCTCAACTTAGTAAGGTAATTAAGTAATAAAGGAAGCCCAACATCGAAACCATGTAAAAGTATGTCATATCACACTCAATACCTCATGAAAATTAGTGAATATTGAAAACTAAAATATGATATCTACTTACCATAGAATAAATAACATATGTAAATAAGTAAGCTAGAAACAATTTAAAATGCTCTTTAGGTCCTAATTTTGAATTTTTGAATATATTTTGTCTTTTTTTATTTTTTAATTATTTGATTTTATTTGGATTTTTTATGATATTTTAATTTTTTTGAATTTTTTAAATATTTAAATAAAATATTTGAAAAGTGTTGATAATCAAGGCTTTGCAAAAGAGGAAGTGGAAGGGATTTGAACAATCCTCAACAAGGTGCTAAAGCATAGAGTGGTAAGATGGAAAATCCATGTGTCCCTAATGTATGTGTAAATTAGTCATAGAAATGTAGTTCAATTGATTAAGATAAATAATAATGTATATGATCCTCAATGGTCAAGAGATAAATGTGGTCATATAAGTGCAAGGAAAGATATAGCATGATAGGTGTGCAATAGTAAGCAAGAATGATCATTTTAAGTCAAATGATTAAGATATATAAGAATACACCTGATCCTCAATAGGCAAGAGATAAATGTGATCATGTAAGTGAAAGGAAAGTTATAACATGATATGTATGCAATAGTAAGCATTTAAATAAATTATAAGATAGGTAGTTTGGATTATTCAAATTAGTTTTTTTTTTAATACTTAAAAGGGCAAGTGCCAAAAGTGAAAATATAGCCAAGGGTTAGAAGAGTGTTTTGAATTGGGATAGAAGAACTAGCAATGGAGTAAAATTAAAGAGCTATGTACAAAGAAGGCAGGTAACTAATTAATAACTTTATTAGAGGAAAATTCCCATGAGGTTCCCACTTAAAGGGTGTATCCACCTACTTCCTTTTGTGATAGACCACTAATTGGAATAGAATACCACTATATAGAGCCATATGATCCATTATATTGCATATAGGTCATTACTGTGTTAGAGGACTTTGTTGGAGTATGCCTTGTTGTGTGCTCTTGTGTTGTGATTATTTTCATCTTTTAAATTGTGACCATTACACTATCTTCTTGAAATGTTAGAGAATAATACTTCACACTAAGGGTATCTCCCATTAATCTTTTCCATGATCTCCCCAAGAATGCATTGTATTGATTTGAATTATGATTGATGTGGAATAATAAGAAGCATGATTTAGAACCAAAAGTGATTGGTAATGTGATAGATCCAATGTAGAGATTTGGTTTTATAGCTTTATTGAGATGTTATCATACCCAAGATATCTGAGAAAAGATAGATTGCATATGTTATCTTTATGTGAGTAATTGAAATATTAGTACACTATCTAACATTCATAAGTTTCTTGATAATGAGAGGTTCCAAATAAGAATAATGATTTTTTATTTCCTTTTTTGTAACCATATTTGTTAGAGGAGCCTTAGATATTGTCTCTTGATTTGAAATGCCTTTATTAAGAAATACTCTTTTAAAAGTAATTTGATTCTACTTTGGTAATTATATATTTGAATGTCACTCTATGTGAGTCTTTGATTGTTTTATTTATACCTTCTCTTTGGGAGGTGTGATCATTGTATGAGAAGTGTTATAGTCAACTAATTGTGAAATAGTATTATAACTATTTGAGGTATGTTGTAGATCTACTTGTGTGGAATGAGTGTTTTTCCCTTACTTTATGTAGATACTAAAATCTGCTTTATATAGCATCTCAGTCTTATATACTTGAAAAATACCTATCAGGGCTCTACCTTTCAGTTCTAGACCTTCATGTTGCCAAAAGGCTCACATTCACCATCTCATTATTCCTAATTAATTATCTTTTCATCTGACCCTATCATTTTTTATGACCCAAATCTCTTATACAATATAAAAAGCTTAAAATGTGATATATCCTTCATTATCAATTTTAAATCCTTAACAACTTCATATCCTATCAAACACTTGTGTCCCACACGGGGATACTTGTATCGACGTAAGTGTCCAAATTATTATGTATTATCTGTACCTTAAAATTCATATAATTTGTAAATATTTTAAATCCTATGGGTTGGCCCATTTATTTTATCTAACCCTTCTGTGAGATATTTTCAAAAGGAATGATATAAATATAACATAAAGACCATTCATTATCACCAAGTAATATACAAAAGATTACCAAACACACATCTAGAAAAACACCTTTCAATCATTCAAAATTGCCTTATTCTCCTTATTTCTATATAAGTCATAGGAGTAATCATATTATAGTTCTAAAGCATTCAATGAACATTCCATGAGTATTATTTGTCAAGTTATAAGATAAATCATTGCATGCCCTTGCATATAGCATATTGCACCCTTGTGCATACACAAGATAATACTTAGGGGAGAATTACACATGTCTAAAGCCCTCTTCAAATTATTGACTATGTAGGCAATGCCCATTAATAGTGGGGTCATTGAGATCAGTTCAAATTCATGATCCCACTAACCCATTTTTGGCAAGGTATAAAGGCCTAAGATGAAGAGTTAGGGTTTTGATTCATAAATAGTCATCTACAACTTGCACATGCGAATAAAACATATCAGTAGAAAGGTGATAAAAAACCCCAATAATCTCCACATGGCTACTCCATAATATATTGATTATTTCATACTTGACATATCCATTAGCATTAGGATACCTACATCAACACAAGTGTCTCAAGACTAACTCAAGTGTTTAAGCTTCCAAAAATAATATTTCTAGAATCTAATGACTAGATCTTGATCTTGTTCTTGCCTATTTCCACCTCTAAATATCTCAAATCTGTCTACAAATTTTTAGATAATCTAAGTATTATTTCTTCCTAGTGTTTTTATAATTGAATTATTATTTTGAATGTACCTTATATATTTAGCATAACTAAACATTTTAATTTAGAATATTCATTTATTTGAGTTTTTAATTAATTGGCCTACTTTAGAATAGTTTTAGTCATCCTTGTGTAGAGGCTATTCTACCCATTTAACCCTCATTTAAACCAATAAAAATGGATTAAACATTTGGTGAACCTGACCTTTGTGTTTTCTCATGCAAATCCTAGCTTACTCTAGGCTTTTTAGCATTCTAATGTTTTTTCTACTTATTC
The DNA here is from genome assembly GCA_037957365.1 of Torreya grandis. Classification (NCBI taxonomy): domain Eukaryota; kingdom Viridiplantae; phylum Streptophyta; class Pinopsida; order Cupressales; family Taxaceae; genus Torreya; species Torreya grandis. The sequence goes on along the minus strand of JARHVA010000393.1, from coordinate 3,200,945 downwards.
ACATTCTTTATATCATTTGTTTGAAACCTAGGCATAGGCCTAAATTAGGTGGTGTTCTTATTAAACATCTTGAGCTAACTCTTGGCTCACCTAAAATGTCTCAAGTTAATACCATTTTAAATTCTTCTAATAACAAGAGTGTCAATAATGATAATGAGTAAAATAATGAAATTTTTATTATAGAAGATAAATCTAATCATCAAGATAATTAAATACATGAAAATAATGAGCATGAGCAAGTAGATCAAGAACATGTTAAATCTATTACATTATTTTGAGAGGGCATTCATGAAAATCATGAATATCTTCACCAGATCCTTAATAACATATTGGAAACTAAAAAATCAAAAGGCATAAATGAATTATCCTTGCCCTTGAGCATAATATTACCTAATGCATCTAATGGGGGCACGAGATATGTTTTGAAACCATTATTACTTGTAGACCAAATTCTTATTGCTACATCTACCATGAGGCTAATGAGTTTTTGAGCTCAAACCCCTGTTTCAATGCCTATCTCAACTCCAACCATGTTTACATCTGCTTTGGTGACTTATCAAGTATATAATCTTAATCCTAATGGGTCTATAGTGCAAACTCTTTTCCAAGTTATTAGAACTTTGGAAGACAAGGTTACTAATATTAAACATAATGATTTAAAATGAACTCATGCTATTGATTCATAATATGTATTACATAATCCTCTTGCACTTGAAACATATTACACCCTTTTCCAATCGGTTTTGTTGCACCCAAGTTCACATTTTATGATGTCAAGGGTGATCATAAACATCATTTCCAATCTTTCTATATAACTTTAATTGATAATAATTCAAATGATAAACTTTTAATAAAATTATTTCAAAGGATCCTAAAGGAATATGGTTATATGACTTACCAATTCAATCAGTGAAAAAAATTAAACCTCTAAGGAATCAGATTCTAGCACATTTTTCTATCAACATCATTGAAAATATGTCATATGACCAAATTTCTAAGATCAAGAAAGGAACTATTGAACCTATTAATGAATATGTTTTGAGGTATAAAACATGTTGGCCAAAATAACATATCTAATGGTAGATAAAGAGCTTCAATACATCTTTAAGCAAAGTTTGTATTTTCATACCCCATTACATGAGTCCATTATTTTCAAGAAGTTCAAATCTTTTGATGACTTATTCCATATTGTTTGAGATTGTGAAATGAAAATTATTTCCTTGAACAAGCTTAGGTATGTATTAAACACATCTACTACCAAGTTTCATATCAACCCAAGCTACAAGGTAAAACCTACATAACCTAAAAAAGAAGCAACCATAATGGTTAATGCAATATCATAGAATCCTAATTGGCTCATCTTATCCAATACACCTAAAAGACAAATTAAATTATTACCTAAGTCTCAAGATTTTTTACTTAAGAAGCTTGTGGAGTGTCATCTTATATATCTCCCTCCTCTCATAGAGGTTGATATGAATCATCCTCTACCAAAAGGATATGATGTTAATGCATATTGTGACTATCATTAAAGCCCAAGGCATTTTACAAAAAAATGTTATACCTTGAAACATAAGATCTAAGATATTATTGAAAACCAATAGATTACCTATGATGATCCTTCAAAGGATTCAAGTTCACAACCTGGTGAGCATAAAAACTAGAAGATATTTAACAAACCATGGCAAGATCATTCTAAGAAATATCCAAAAGTACAAATGGAATATAATTCACATCCTCATTCATCACATTATGGGCATACATTAGATAGTATTATTGGCACTTATACATGCAAAATACATCATATGGTTCAAAGACCTTTTATTACATTTGATGACAGTGAAATTATGGATGATGACTCAAATATTCATTCATTATTTATTCGAGCATACCTTAATCATCAACATATACATAGTGTTATGAGTGATAATGGTGTTAGTGAGAACATATATACCATGATGTTACATACAAATTTAGGAAATACACATGATGATTTATACCCTTAAACCAAAATAATAAGAGCATTTGATGGAACATCACAACATGTTATGGTGAGATTGATTTACCTTTACAAGTTGGTCTAACACATATGGTCACTATTTTTTCTATTATATCAAACACAAGAGTATTTAATATGTTATTGGGATGACCTTGGATACATGAAATCCACACAATATATTCCATAGTGCATGGATAAATTAAATACATTCACACTAATAGGGTAGTCATAGTCTTCAGAATTCCATATGAACATCCACTTAAAAAAGAGAAGTTTATTCCAAGACAACTAATTATACAACCTAATAAGTTTAATCATATATGAAAGGGTGAGTAACAATTAGTCCCCTTTCCTAGATATTCTATACTTGAGAGACTGTTGCACTAAAGATACATAGTGGATTCCACAGAATCCTCATCTATGCCTATAAAGTCTACCCAGTTTCTAAGAGCACATAAACATATTCTAATTATAGTTGCACTAAGGAAACCATAGAGAACGAAATAGTGGGTTCTATAAATCCTTACTCCTTTAATTAATTCTCCATGACCACAAAGGCCTATCAGACATATGTAGAATATCATAGATTATATAATTCCAAATATGACACCTATGCATGCCCCTTAGCAATATCATCAATTTGGTGTATCATATTTTGAGTTTGGAGATTCCTATGAGCATACCTTTAATGGGATAATAGGTTAGACCTTTTTCCTTTACAAAAATTGAGAAAAAATAAAAGTAATAAAATACTCAAAAAAATATAAAAATATTTAGTTTTCACATGTTTACTAGCTCTTTGGCATATATGTTGGATACTTTATGTTAGTATATATCATATCATTTATTTTATATATAAACATATGTTTCATGCATATTTGAGTGTGATACAAGCATACACCAAATATATGATACATGCACATAAAGATGTTCGACATTTCCCCTTACTATGTAACACTCTACGTTGGGGGCATCTGCTTCCTTGATCATGATTGATATAGGTTATATTATTTTATGATCACCTTTCCATTATCATGTTGATCTTATTTACTAACACTTACACATGTATATACTCATGATTACATTTTTCACAGTATACCTGATATACTATGTTACTTGACATTTTTTGCTAACACATATATGTAGGGATTAGTATGATATGTTTATGATGGTTGCTTATACTTCATTTATTCATATTTTCACTTCATTTAGTGTCTTTTTATTGCTCACTATTATCTTTCTTATGGAACATTTGAATATGTTCCTTGATTTTTGGTTCTTGTGCCACTATATGTTGCATTATTTTACTATTTATGGACATTTGAATATGTAAATTATTTCGAGTGTGTAGGAATTTGAATATTCCCATTGTTTTTATTATACTTAGACCCATTTTGTGTGACATTGAGTGATTATTGTGTATGCATGCTTGATTGTTTATTGATCTTATATTATTATTTTCTAGACATTGTCATGATTCATATCATGTGTATTAGGGATTTTTTGTGATCATATACTATGATATTAATTGATATATCGACTTATTTATGATACTCTTATATATTATATGATTCTCACACAAATTATATATTTATATTATCCTTTTGAGGTAATATAACTACCAAATTCCATTCCACTCACTTCAAAAGGGGGAATAATATTAGTGGGGTCATGTAATAAATATATGATTCCACACATACATATTTTAAATAGTTGAAAACATGTGTTATAGTTTACATGATTTAAATATACACTTGTGTCAAGAATCCTATACACATTGCACCAATTTTTATAGATTTGGGATAAAGTTGTTCAGATATGTGAGATATAATATACATGGTTTCAAAGAAGAGGTTGCATTTTTGACAGATAGTTCAGCTTGAAAAATGTTAGAGGTGCATATTCCATGAAAATACATAAAAAATTACAAATACATATTCAAACTTATTTACCAAAAAGCATCGATACTTTACTAAAACTCATCATTTTCACCTGGAAACACCATTTTAAGTTTTTTCTATCTATAATAGTTGGCTCCTTCTATTAGTGTGGTTGAGACTCAATTCCTTTAATGGCCTAACACTAATTCCCTTTTTTAGGTTGAGTTTTTTATATAACTTGACTTGAATTTTATTATATTGTCACTTTAGTTGTGTGATTGAGATCCAATGATCTTAATGCCTATGTCACAACTCACCCTTGCATTGGATTGGGGGCATAATTACCTTCCAATATCCCTCTTCAATTCTCCATGATTCATTTTTTAACCCCTTTCAGCTCCAATGATTCATAAGGAAGCATCTTTACCAAGTCAAAGTACCAAGGGGCAACATGGTTGTATCGACACAAAGGTGTACTCTTTTGCTCTCTTTATTTTCAAGCATTCCAATTATTTCAAATTTAGATTATATGTCACTAATTTATACTATAACATGCTCTTAATTATAATTCATGCACTATAAAAACACTTAAAGTGGGCTCAAGTAAAAGTAAGGTGTGTTTTGCACACCATGTATGCATTTATTTCTTTTAAATTAGTAATTTCATCCTTATCCATTACTATATTAAAGTAATGGAAATTTTTGATTTTAAATTATAATTTATATTTCATCTTAGTCTTGTATATATTTAAAATACCTATTAGGGCTCTACCCTTTAGTTTTAGACCTTCCTACTTTCGAAAGGCTCACATTTGAGATCTCATTGTTCCTAATTGTTTATCTTTTGGTCTAACCCTATCATTTATAATGACCTAGATCTCTTGTATAGTAAAAAAAGATTAAAACTTGATATATATCCTTTGCCATTATTTTTCTATCCTCATCATCTTCCTAGCCTTCCAAACACTTACGTCCCACATAGGGATACTTACCTTGATGCAAGTGTCCAAATTCGTATCTAGTGTTGTACCTCAAACTTTATCTAATTTATAAATCTTTAAAATCTTATGGGTCAGGCCATTTGTTTTATCTAACCCTTCCATGAGATTTTTTCAAAATGAGTGGTATAAATACAAAACAAAGACCATTCATTATCACCAAGTAATATCCAAAATCTTAGGAAGCACACATCTATCAAATCACTTTTCAAGCATTCAAAACTACCATATTCTCCCTATTTCTATATCAGTCATAAGAATAGTCATATTATAAGTTTTAATCATTCAAAAATCATCTCATGAGTAATATTTGTCAAGTTACAAGATAGATAATTATATGCCCTTGCATATAGCATATTGCACCCTTGTGTACACACAAGCCAACACGTAGAGTAGAACTACATATGTTTGAGGAACTCTTTGAATTATTGGATATGTAATCAGTCCTTATTGATAGAGGGGTCATTGAGGTCATCTTGACTTCATGATCCCACTAACTCATTTTTGTCAAGGTGCAAAGGCCCAAGGTGAAGAGCTAAGGTTTTGATCTATGAACAACCATCTATAACATGTGCATGTAAATAAAACATATAAGTAGAAAGGAAATAGAAAACTTAGAAAGCTCTGAAAGGTCACTATATAATACAATGAGTATTTATTAATGGATATATTAACAATAGGACACCTATGTTGACACAAGTGTCCCAAGGCTGACATAAGTGTTTATGCTCCAGAAATAATATTTCTAGAATCTGATGACTAGATCCTAATCTTGTTCCTCCCTATTTCCACCTCTATAAACCTCAAAACTACATATGCATTTATAGATAAGCTAAGTATTATCTATTCTTAGTGTTTGTGTAATCCAATTACCATTTTAAATGTATTATCTATAGTTAGCATAACTCATCATTTTAATTCAAAATATTCATTTATCTAAGTTTTTAATTAATTGGCCTACTTTAGAATAGTTTTATTAATCCTTGTGTATGGGCTATTATACCCTTTTAACCCTCATTTAACCAATAAAAAAGGGTCAAAGACTTTGTATAGAATATATATCTTTATATTCACCCACTCTAATAGATTACAATAAAGAATAAAATAAGTAATCATCCTCATTAGTGGGATTGTAATTTAGCTTGCAATGGTGATCATCTATTAGTTCTTGGGTATATTAATCATCATTGTTGTAGTAATCTTTAGTTATACAAGAATTTTATGAATTGACTGATAAAGGTATTTCTCAAATAATTTATGCTGTAAATATTGAAAGTGGTGCTCATTATATTTCTTCTTTAATACGTTCCTCTATTTGCATATAAATTTGTACTTTGGGCATAGATTCCTTAATAGGCTATTCTATTTGCTTATGGATTTGATCACTTTGTGATATATCATTTACATTACTTGATTCACCCACTTCATAGGTATTCATTTATGTCATTATAATTGGTTGTTTAGGTTATATAATGAACACCTTATCAGTTTATGATTGTGTCATTTTGTAATATCGAAAAGGTTCATCATAAACTAGAATTATATACTCATATGTATCATGTATAAATTTGATACATCTATGAAATGTGGAAGGAATTTATTCCATTGCATAAATCCAAGGTTGACCCAAGAGGATATTATATTGTAGTTGATCAGGTATGAATTAAAAAAATAGTAGGTACCATTTTTGGGCCTAGTAGTAAATCTAGTGTGACAGTTCCCAATATTTGCTTTGGAATGTTATTGAATCCATGTATAGGTTGATTTGATATGTTGTTTAACCCAAAAATCTATATTAGGTAATCTAGATTTAAAATGGATAGAGATAGCCTAGGTCACAAGGTTAATAAACTACCTTTATAATAGGCTAATTAATTTACAAACTTAGATAAACAATATTCTAAATTTATATACTAATATCTGATAAAAGTAGAAAGTAAAACTATGCTAGATATAAAAATGAAGATGTAAACAATATACTTAGCTAGATTATTGTGTGCATTCAAATATGATATGGAATAGGCTATAAATAAATTAGATCTGGATTATGGATCAGTGGTCTGATTCTAGAAATTATACTCTTATGGCCTCAAACACTTGTGTCGACCTCAAATGATTACATCGATACTTTTGTCTAACTTGGATGTATGTGTCTAGTATGGAATACCTTCTAGATTTGGATATCACCACCTAGGATATTTTGGGTTTTGTGTCACTTTTGCTTTGGTGTGTTCATATATGGATTGTGGGTTGTCACTCCTTGTCAAATAGCAAAAACCTAGTTCTTCATCTTCATATTGGTTGTGGGAAAAATGGGTTAGTGGGCTCATAGTTTCACTCTAACCTTAAATGCCTCTATATCAGTGTGTGCTTCCTACATAGTCACTACTCTAAATAGGGCCTCAAAATCATGTAGTTCTCCCCTACATCTGGGATTATGTGTGCATCAGGATGCAATGTGTGATAAGTAAGTACATAGAGTGACCTAGCTTATAACTTGGAAAATATGGATCATGGGATTCTCCTTTAGTACTTCAGACCTATATACATGATGTCCCTATGACTAATATGAAAATGAGAAAAAATAGGGAAGTTTTACTCATTTGAATGCTTGATTGAATGCTTTTAATATGTTGCCTTATGATTTGCTAGGGTTATGCTAGGTGAGGAATGAATGATGATTGATCATGTATTTATAGAAATCGTTTTATAGGATATCTTACATTAAATAACTCAGGCTGACCATAGAGATACATATCATTTTAAAATTGGATGACTTTAAGACACTAGACACTTGCATTGGGATATGACACTTGTATCAATGTAGGTGTCTGACTGGGATGCAAGTGTTTGGGTAGCTAAAAAATAGGCACAGGTCCATAACTTTTAGCAATAAAAGATAAGTAGGTTTATAACATTATGATCATGATATAAGGTTTGAGTTATCAAAATAACATTGGTCAGACTAAGAGATAAATAATTTGGCATATAGAGATAATGTATGCGAGTCTTTCAAGAATGGGAATGTATATAAACTTAAGGTATATCCATGATATGTATTTTCCAAGTGTAAAATACCAAGGAGTTATATAATTTATAAATAGTGTAAACATCCTATCCCCTTTAATCTAGTAATGAAAATGTTAGTTTAAAGAAAAAGAAATGCAAATCTAAGTGTGTATAACACACCTTGCCTTTGCATGAGTCCAATTTGAATGATTTATTAGTGATTGACCTAAAACCAAGAGCATGATATAGTATATAATTAGTGAATATAATTTTAAATTGAAATCATTGAAATGATTGAAAGTAAAGAGATTAAGGTTTAGGAGTACACCTATGTATCAATGCAACGTCTGTCCTTTTGGTGATTTGGTTTGAAAAGATATATCATTATGAATCATTAAATCTAATATTAATACAAATATAAATATATAAAGTGCATAAATATATGAATATTTGAGGACACAAACCCCCAACCTTGAAGAAAAAGGTGATTTGCCACCTGACAGTTGAGATTAGCTCAACCGTGCAACCCAATCATACTTATAACCTAGTGATAATGAGTGAACCAAGTCAACTCACACTATAAATTTGGTGAGGTTGGATGATGTAATCAATTCCAGCCTATAAACTTGAAAATATTAAGTGATTTAATCACCTCAACCATACCAAAAATTCAATCAATTATTGTAGTAGATTGGCTCAATATAGTTTATAATAGTCTAGCCTGGTAAACTTAAGTTTGTATAAGTGTTTGAAATATAAAAGATTATTTGATTTTATAATTTAGGTTCCCTTTTCATATCATATGCACCTTATGTATTTCTCATGCTGAAACCTAGGTATAACAAGGGTACCAATGTATATAATTATGTCATAACTATGTATCTGAATCATATAACTGTGAATTTTTGCCAATTTAAAAATTATGTAAGCATGGAGAACATGTTTTCATAACATACCCCCAATATAATCTAAAACTAAAAACTAGTGTAAATGTGTAGAACATGTTTCCAAAACATTCCCCCACTATATATATGAAACTAGGAATTGGTATGAGTGTAGAGAATATATTTTCAAAACATGTACCCATTGTATATTTGAATCTATGAGCTATGAAAAATGTGAAAGCCATGTCTCTAGGGCATCCCCCCACTAATATGCCCTCCCCCCTTTTGAGGTTAGGGGAAGTATTAACCGATAGTTACCTTACATCAAAAGAATAAGATAACCATGTAAATTGTGAATGTATCATATAGCCTATAGGAGAAACATGACAATGTAGATAAATCATTGAAACATGCAAAATGTAATCACATCAAGTTCTAAGATGCATGATATAGATCATGACAATGTCTAGATATTAATAGTACAAGCTCAATAAGTAATCAAGCACACACACAAGGTCACTCAAAATTAAATTAAAATACACTGGTCCAATTAGACCTCAAACAAGTGACCTGTTCAAATGCCACAACATCGAAGAGACATGACTTAGTCAAACATCCAAAAAATTAAGCATGACATATTCAAATGTCAAAGAGGTAAACAAAGGCACGTGGGTCATAAAAAATGGAACATATTTAAATGATCCACAAGCAAGATAAGACAATCAAGAAAGTGCATAAAGTAAAAAAATAGAACATAAGCAACCAACATAAACATATCATACTACTCCCTAAATAACTATGTTAGTAAAAAATGTTAAGTACATAACATATCAAATACACTGTGAAATATATAAGCATGGATAAAGGCATGTGAAAGTCTATAATCTCACATATTATAATATAAAAAGATCATAAATTAATATAACATTGATGTATCATGATCAAAGAAGTGGATGCTTCCAATGTTCACATGACATGAGTAGAGGGAAAGCCCAACATTTGAAAGTGCATAGATCATGTATCTGTGTATGCATGTATCACACTCAAAATATGCATGAAACTCATGTGTGTATATAAATAAATGATATGATATCCACTAACATGTAAATAAAAACATATATTCCAAGGAGCTAATAGAACATTTTTGAATTTTTGTTAAACTTTTTTGGTGTATATATATATATATATATATATATATATATATATATATATATATATATATATATATATATATATATATATTTGGAAAATGTCACCTTGCAATACTAAGTTAGATCTTTATGTTGTTTGGATCATGGTTGGATAAATGTAAGTGGTGTATATTATGTTCCTCCTCACATTTTACATGTGCAATAGATAAACTAGTGCTATCATATGGAATATGGATCAATTTGCCTTCATGAAAAAAAGATATACTTTGCTGATTTTGGTCAAATGTTGCTTCCATTTGATATAACCATATAGTGCCCAATGAAAATGCATTTGGATATTTTTGTGGCATAATCCAAACCCATGTTTGAATTAATTTAGGAACACAATAAATTGGTAGTGTTATGTTACTCAAGGAGTCTTTCCAACCTCCTTTATGTTATAAGTCTTTTAGATCAAAGCCAAGCCTTTGAAAATGTCTTACATTGCAAGTATTTTTTGTTTGTGTAGGATCAATATTATTATGCCAAAAATAAGCACCACCCATGACTAATGTGATTGTTAAAACCTGTTGGCATGGATTTTGTTCAATTTTTTTAATTTGAAGTATTTTTTGTGCATTGTATGCCATTTTCACTTTTGGTTCCTTCTTAGAATGCTCTTGCAAAGGATTGTTAAATATTTTATATTTTTGGTGATCACTAGGTTGTGAACTTGATTCTTTTGGAGGATCATCAAATTTAATATTTTGGTCATCAATAAAATCCTGAATCTTATGCTTCAAGGTAAAACATTAGTTTGTAAAATGCCCTAGGCCTTGGTGATAGTCACAATAAGCATTTGCATCATATAATTTAGGTAGAGGTTCACTCATATCCATCTCTATAAGATGAGGGAGAGATATGAGGTTACACTCTACAATCCATGGGAGTAATGAAGCATGAGATTTAGGTAAGCATGTAAATTATCTCCTTGGTGCATTGGATAAGATAAGCTGATTAGGTTTTTGTAGTAGTGTATAGGTCGATGTTGTGGGTTATATTATAACCTTGACATCCATATTTGAATGAATAGATGTAGGGAAACTACCTCCATTATTATGTGGGTATGGTAAATCCTTCTTGTCAATAGAGACATTATACTTAATCCATTTGATAGATTTTAACACAAACGCCACATGTGGTGGATCTACATTACTTGGAAAGCTTTTCGTATGTAATGATGTCACAAAAATAACCTTGTATAGTGGTGACTTGTGTAATAAGTCTAAGAGTGAATTTTTATTCATATCATCATTATATGTCTTTTAGATTAATTGCATATGTTCATGTTAGTTTTTGTGATTGAGAAGAGGCATTTATATTGGCAAAAGTAGGTCTTGATAAATGATATTCTTTGAGACCACACCCTTACAACCAGAGGTAAAAATGTTTGCATTGTGTGTTAGATCATGCATAATATCTGCAACAATAGCTAACTTTATGTTACTTATTACCTGGGTATCATGCAATGCTTCATAATGGGTATCTTTATAGATAGTGGATTGCTTTAGAATTTCAAAGATTGAAATTTTAGGATACATGTTGCCCAATTTTATTAATAAGGCTACTTCCCATGATTTTAGGTTTAGAAGGCACTTGATTTATTGTATTACAAATAAATTATGAAGAGAGATTAAGTCTTGATTTCATTTTAAAGCCCACTCATTATATTGACAAATTTGCCTATTTCATTAAATGATAGGTCTGCTTAATCAATTATAGTAACAAACTATAGTTATAATTATAAATTGGAGCCCAAAATGGGCTATAGATGCATCCATATTGCACATGTTTGTAGTAAAATGAAATATAATTTTAAACTTATGATATCTTATTAAATTAAAAACCTAAAATAGATAATTGGGAAACCCTATATCAATATCTAGGGTTTTGGGGATAAAGGTCAGGTTCACCAAATGTTCAACCCTAAAATCTAGATTAGGAAATCTAGGGTTAAAAGGGATAGAGATAGCTTAGGGAACTAGGGTAATAAACTATCTTTATAATAGGAAAATTAATTTTCAAACTCGGATAAAAAATATTCTAAATTTATAAACTGATATATGTTTAAAAAAGAAAGTACACCTATGCTAGATATTGTAATGATAATGAAAAAAAGATACTTAGTTGGATTAATGTGTGCATTCAAATTTGATATGGAATAGGTTGGAAATAAAGTGGATCTAGATTATGGATCAATCTTCTGATTTTATAAATTATACTTGGGTAGCCTTGGACACTTGCATTAACCTAAAACTATTACGTCGATGTTTTTGTCTAACCTAGATGTAGGTGTCTAATATAAAATACACGTTGGATCTAGATATGACCACCTAGGATATTCTAAGTTATGTGTTGCCTTCACTTTGGTGTGCTTATATTTAGATCATGGGTTATCACTCCTTATCAAATATCAAAACCCTAGTTCTTCATCTTCATAAAAGATGTGGGAAAAATGGGTAAGGGGGTTCACAGTGTTGGAAAAAATGGATTGGTGGGATCATAGTGTTGAACTAACCCTAAATACCCCTATGTCAGTGGGTGTTGCCTACATAGCCATTACTCTGAAAAGAGCCTCATATTTATGTATTTCTCCCCTACATGTGGGTGTGTGTGTGCATACGGATGCAATATGTGATAAATAAGTACATAGAGTGACCTAGCTTGTAACTTGGCAAATATGGATCATGGAATGCTCATTTAGTAATTCATACCTATATATGTGTTATCCATATAACAATTATGGAAATGGGAGAAAATAGAGAATATTTTATCACTTGAATGTTTGATTGAATGATTTTGGTATTTTTTCTTGTGAGTTATTAGGTCTATGTTAGGAGGATTGATAATGTATTTATACTAATCCTTTTGGATAATATATTGTATAAAAGCACTTAGGACAACATAGGGATATGTTTTATTTACAAATTAGATTGCTTTATGGATCTAGAAACATCTGTTGGGATAGGACACTTGTGTCAACTTAGGTGTTTGACTAGGATGCAAGTGTCTAGGTAGTTGGAAAATAGGCATAGGTCCTAAGCTTGTAGAAATAAAAGATAAATATGTTTATAATATTCTAAGAATGATAGTAGGTTTGAGTCATCAAAATAACATTGGTTAGACTAAGAGATAAGCAATTTGGCATAGAGAGATAGTGTATGCAATATTTTTGGTAGTCGAAAGTTCTCGAAACTAAAGGTACATCCATGATATGTATTTGCCAAATATACAAGATTGAGGTGTTATATAATTCAAAAATAGTGTTTACATCTATAAAGAGTAACTTTATTGAAACCCAATTTTAGTATGAAGTTGTAGATGTAAATATTATTCCAAAATCATTTTCAACTTAATTCACACTTGACGAGCTTTCAATGTATTTAAATTTGGATGAACAATGGAAGATTTTGTTCAATGATATGTGTGATAGGTACATATTATTTATCAAAACTAATATTATTTTCAATATCCTTGAATGTGTTCATGATATAATTAAATAAATTTGGTTGTGTATCCATAAGAGGAGTGGTATCTCGCAACATGGCATTTAAGATATCCTTGTAAGTTAGTGTTTTCTTCTATAGCTCTAGAATAGAAATTTTAGCTAGAGTATTACATAGTTGGTCAATGAGATCATACCCCTTGGGTTGAAAAACTTGTCTTGGAGGAGGTGGAGGAGGAACATTGTGAGTAGTATAATTGTTTGGGTAGGTAAAGGTGGTCACCCTCTTCTAGTTTGAACAACATGGACATGGGAATATAATATGAACCTTAGACAAATAATAGGAATAGATAGATGAATAGAAATAGGTTGAGGGTGAGGAAGAGGAAGCATAAAAGGTTGTGCATATGCTCTTTGGTATCTGGTTGTGATAGGAAGTAATTCATATTGGATATTATGACAATAGGTATTAACAACAGGTATGAGCTTGAAAGATGGCATGTCTTGACTTTGCCCACAAGATGTAGACTCTTCTTTATACCTAATATCCCTTTGTTTAATACTGTGTGAAATACTTATGCACTCTTGCCCCCAAATGGTGACAAAACACTCTTGTGATGATGGTGATATTTTGGGAGAATTATTAGAGGATGTAATCTTTACAACAAGAAGAATTGAAAAGTGATTGAGGAAATATATTATACATTTTATTATCGTCATTTGATTTATTTTTTATCCATGCTCTGGCATAATGAATAACATGTTGAAATGGAATACAAGATGTAAAAATTAATTTCATAATCATATGTAACATATGGAAGTAAGAATCATTCATTGATCCCATTATGAATATAATACAACATGAATCAAGCAATGCTAATGACTATGAATACAATACAAGAAAAAGGCAAGGCATAAGGGTCATTTAAGCAAGGGTTTGAATGATTGTTTGGGATATCAAATACACTTACTCGTGCATTTATTAGTTTCATCCCAATGTTTTAGAGCACTAACTATAGAGGAAAAAATGTGTCTATAGCCCACTAACCTTGTTTTTTAGGGTAAAGTGAGAGTAACTTCCTTGGGTGATATGTTCTTCTTAGGTGCATCATAAATCAAATGGATAAAAGATGATTCATATGGTATAAAGAAGGGATCCTAGGTATTTATGATATATCATGAGGTACGTGGCAACTAAAGTCTATGTTTAGTGTTGTACAATGGCTACGATTATTGAGTTAAACCTCTTACACCATAATGTATGTAAAAAGATCACCACATAGCCCTTCACAACAATGATTACATAGTTTTAAAAATATCAAAACATAGTTTCTAAAAATAAACACAAACAAATAGAAAACAAAGAGAAAAACAAAATTGAAATATTTTTGTGTATAGAAATCAATAAATTTCAACCCGAGGTCAAAAAAAAGAGACTATGTTTTGGATTTATACAAGGTGACAAGCCAATTTCTACAGTGTCAAATTAAATCCAAGGTCAAAGAAGAGTGAATCATTGTGTGTCAGATTTATATCCAAGATTGAAGGTTGTTTTATTTATTGTCAGGAATTTACAAAAATTTGAATGAAATCCTATGATAAAAATCAAGCTAAAACAAACAATGTTCTAAAAATAGTGAGCTCATCAGAATGTTTATTCTATTTTGAATTGAATGAATCAAACTAATAGATATAAACTATTGAAATTGATATATATGAATATATAGTAGAACATAATAAAATCAAAAATTTATAAAATTAGAAATTAGTAGTAAATGTGCATACAAATATGTAAACCTCATTAAAACAAATATTATGTTGACTGTGAATAGAAACTGGTTGAAAAGACCTACAAATTATGTTGTGTCTAAAAGAATTAATTTAAATTGTGTTGGGACAAGTTTTCATAAGGAAGATAGAGGCACACTATGAATTTGTCTGTTGACTACAACCACATCCTAATTAATTGTATGCCTAATTTTTCAATCTATGTCTATGCGACTACCTGTGAGGGTTTATTAATTAATCATGTGTCCTGATTTACTGCATGGAAGACCTCTAAAATACAAACCCTAGCTCACATATACTAAATGCAATAGAGATTAAATACAAAAATGGGAGAATAGGTTAGGGAAATATCTAAATTAACCCTAAAAAAACCTACATAATCTAAGTGATGCCTACATAGCCCAAATGGGCCTCAAATCAATGTAGTTCTCCCTCCTAGGGTGAGTGTATGATCTATGATTATGAAACTATATGAATGTAGTTAAGATATTGATTGAAATTATTGATAATTGATGCCCTTGACCTATAATAAGAGATATTTTAGCTTAGATTATGATTTTATAATGCAATATAATTGAAATTGAAATAAACAGTGCTCTTTTTCTCAATGTCCAATAAAATTGCCAAGTGATTACTAGATGTGTTTGAATAAGCCTTGATATGCTTATATAGGATAGTATTTTAAATGTTTTGTCTAACCATCCTTTCCAAAAGTGTGGGAGGGGAACAATAGACTATTTGAAATTTAAAAAGTTATTGTTGGAGTGTGGGGGATAAGGCCACATTGTGGCCCTGTCCAAACTAGCATGGACTTATCATAGAAGGACATAGACTACTGGAAAAGTTCTAATAGGTACTTGTAATCAGATTAGGGATGTCTGAATGATGTTATTAGTATTTTCAAGACAATTTATAGAGTAGTTTATTCTTTCATAGAGATTTTAATTTAGTGGAATGGTAAATAGGCAAAGCGAGGTAAGAATGTCAAGATTAAACCTTGTTAAGCACTTAATGATTAATTTTATGTGTCCATAGGTACCACCTATTGTAAATTTATCTTTTCTACCTCATGTCTCAAATTTAGATATTTGAGATAAATCCACTTGATTTCCTTCACTTCCTTTCATCTATGTATAAAACACATGAGGTGGCACTTTAAGTAGACCATGGGATGGCACCTCCTTTATTATCATGCGATTATGCATGCTCATAAATTACAAAGGGATTTCAACCATCTTTTCTAGAATGGTATCCTACTCATCGATACATGTTTATTCCTCATTGAAGTGCATCTCCTCAGCATGAGATTTGTCCTCATACATTTCCCATTTTTCACTTGGTCTTCTTGGCATCTCCCTAATTCAACTCTGCCTCTTCCTAGGGTCCATGGTAGAAATTAGGCTTTTTCACCCTTCATCATATTTTTGCCTCTTAAGTTCACGATCATCTAGGCTCTTCATGCTAAAACTATTTGGTTATATACCTTCAAAAACTTATAATGTGAACCTTACCCACCTTTCTAACATCCACTAAGCCCATAACTGAGGGAGTTTATCCTTCCATGGGTAGATTATCAATACCAACATCTACCATTAGTTTTTTAATTTGTAAGGGTAATTATGTTATATATGAACCTCTAGGCTTAGATAAGAATTGTTACTTTGATTCCTTTGCACAATAATACATAAAGATTATGAATTTTAATAAATAGCATGCCTCTCCACTACACATATATTACTCTAGTCTAAATGGTATCGATGTGTTATAATAGCTCAATTTGTGCTTCTTTTCAAGGATACTTTTTGCCATAGTCCCTAATTCAGCCCATAACAAACGCAACCAACCATGCATGTAGGTGTCTAAGTAGCTCATAGAAAAATACTTCATACAAAAGATTGTACAAATACTCTTTTACCCAATTTTTAGGTGATAACTTCCCTAGGTTGGGATGGTTTCTCACAAAAGTGCACTCCAACTCTTCTAATCATCCCTCAATATTTTCCACTGACATCTAATGATCATCTATGTGCATCATCTTTTGCAACCTATTCAACAAAGTCTCAAAAATGGAGCCAAAATGTTGGGTGAATTTATTATGTGCCAAACATCACATATGGGCCACTTGTATTTACCCTAACATGTATTCATCGTGTCATCATATCACACAAGTGAACTTGTGCAGTCACTTGGGGCACAAAGAGAGAGTACCATGTGTTGTGGGGTTAGTTATGAAGATGGTAATTCATAACCTTATTGACTTTTATAACATGATGTGAACCAACATGTAGAAATTTAAAAAATAAGCAAAAGTTATGCCAAGGATAAATAACTAAACACTAACACGAATATTATCAAAGTAAACGAACACAATGATAATGAAAACCATTAGGGAAATATTTATTCTTTGTTCATTAAAGATCAATTTACAAGAATGCTCAATACTTAATCACTCATCAATTATCTCAAGTTCAACAGTTTAGTGATTTTAGTTTCAAAAACATAACAACAATAGTAATGTGATCTATAATGAGAACAATCAATAACGCAATCCATGAAGTTATAGATTCAAGCCAATACTTTGTAGTTACATCCATTAAATGTTTGCTCCAAAAAATGT
Source organism: Torreya grandis (assembly GCA_037957365.1). Lineage (NCBI taxonomy): Eukaryota > Viridiplantae > Streptophyta > Pinopsida > Cupressales > Taxaceae > Torreya > Torreya grandis. The sequence continues at coordinate 3,183,135 of JARHVA010000393.1, read as the reverse complement.
ATAATAACTTTCTAATAATAGAAGTTTAACTGCTTTACATTGAATGGTTTTGACTAAAATAATTCCTATATTCGCGTCATACTGAGAGAAATTCATTAAATACCATTCCATGTAACTATTTATCTTAATGTTGCATGCCTAAAGACTCACTTTATTAACTTTGTGAATTGATTCTCCTTAGTTTGCATTCCATGGTTCATGCAACGTCCTTCCTATTCAATATGTTCCATGTTTCATGTTGAATAGATTGTCATCATCGATGTGTGTTGAGACTTAATAAGCCCTTTAGTTCCAAACATTCCTAGGTTTCTCGGTACACCTACATAACCACTCCATTATATGTCATTGAACCTAATGGCGCTCTACTAGACTTCATCAAAATTGGGGCTTCCCTTGATCTTCTTGTGCCTTGTGTCCCTTGCATTTGTACTTTATTCTTTCAAAATGTATGCATCCCTTATACCCTTCAAGTAATCCAAAAAACAAACGCATTCCTATAATTGACCAAAATTAAGATCCAAAAACTTATTATTGTATAATCATTTAAACTTTGTTAATAATATTTATATTTTTAATAGGGTTTACATATCTTTATTTTATTTTAACTTGGTCATTATTTTTATATTATTAAAATAACATTATGTCACTAATTTTATATTATTAAAAGATTTGTAAATCTCCCTTATTCATATTAGTTCAATTTATTCATTTAATATTCAAGTATAATTTCTAACCTTTATAATATAATTTAAAATTATATTATAAATAATTTGAAATTTATATAAATTTAAAACTTTTTTTCTCCTAAGCTTATCGATTTGCTTTTAGTCTTTTTTTTTTCTTAAATTTATTTCCCTTTGATGTTGGTGGTGGCCAATTTCTCTTATATCAATCTTCGGTTATAATTTTTTATAATATTTTTATTATTTATTAATATAAATATTAAAACCTTTTTTAACTTATAAAATTCTAGGAGCAAATTTGATAAATGCCATTTGGGAATTTCTATACTTTTGAGAGGAGTATTTCCATATAGTCATTTATTTTGTAATTTAGTTATTTGTTCCCTTTAATGTTTTCTTTATGTGTTTTTTAATTGAACTTAAGAAGTAAATGATGTTCATTTGGGATTGTAAGTTTTATTGGTGAAAAATTATGTTATTTCTTTTAGAATGATATATTTATAAGAAATAAATATGAAATAATTTTGTTTTAGTTAAGATTTTTTTCATGTATTTAGAAAGAAGTTATTTTTATAAAAGTTTTTATTTGTCATGATTTTTAATTATGTATGTAAATCATTTTAAATTAGTATTAAGTCACGTTTAAATAAAAGATTATTCAATTTAATGTGAAAGTTGTATATAGAAAATAATTTTTTTATTGTCTTTGTATCTCATTAAACCACATCATTAATTTTTAATTTTTTTTTGTGGTGAATGTTGTTTAGTAAAGGGTCATAAAAACTATCATAGATGGTATGGGACATTTATGAGAACATGTTAGCATTCACATAATATTCAATGGGTCACATTTTTTTTGTGTTATATTTTTTTTGGTGATCATTTATCGTTTGGTACTTGATAGGTAGAGAGCTATGTTTAGTTAGTTAGAGAATGTGTTATGAACATTAAAAAAAATGTTAAATTGTAAGGGTTATAAAAATTTGTTTGACTTCATAATGGCTTAGTTTGAGTGCTATTAAACCCTTGAACTCGAATTAGCTTGCATGGGGTGGAGCCATGACTTATAAAAGTTTTACGACCATAAGTATGGGTCGTAGTTCATTTTAGGTAGGTAGACCTTTCATCTTATTTCATTGACTAAATATTTTATTGTTGCCTTAGCTGCTTACTATTTAGGATTTTGCACACTTTATTCTTTCTTTTAGTAATAGTTTTGTATCTACTTTCTTATGAAGGGTAGGACCACTCCTAGTGGATAAGAGTTGTGCAAAGAAAACAATTGATTCTATGATTAATGGTAAAGTACTCCCATGAATCTCTTTCACATTCTAATTTGATATTATAATATAATCTTATATATTCCTTAATATTTGTGCATTGATAAGACTATACTTTTATAACCCTTATTTAGGGAAACAAATTATTATTCACTTGAAATGTAAATGAATGTAATAGGGAATTTGAAATGTATGGTCCTTAAATTAACTTTAAACTTCATAATGAAAATATAATTGTTAGTGTTGATAGAATGAAATTTGTACTGCATTTTGTATATTTGTGTATTGGTATCAATTATATTTTTGAATTATGATTGCAAATAAAAAATGTACAAGATTTTTTTTGTAATAATAGATTTTATTTTCGCTACTCTTGGTTTGGCTTTTTTTTTTGTCTCTTTTTTTGGGTTTTCTTGGATATTCTCCTCTTTCTTCTAGCCTTTTGGGGCTTTTTGTGCTTTAATTTTAAGGTTGGTAGATTTAGTTTCTCCTCTCTTACTTTCTTGACTAGCGGTGCCTTTCGTATTTCCTATTTTTATCTTCCTCTTTTCTTGTTGTGAGAATGGGACCTTGATTGTGTTTCATACTAATTCAAAGCTCTAGTCAAAAATGATATCCAGTTCATATCTCCGATTTTAAAAGTGTTTACCTTATCCAAAAAATAAAAACAATAAATTTTATTTATGTTAACGAAGGGTGAATTACTTAGATATTATAGGCAAAAAGTAATTCTATAATGGATCATCCCCTTATGTTAAATTGAAATGAATGACACTAGAACATAAAAAGTTTAAGCTACCTTTTGCATTGAAGTGGAATGAATAGGAAACATTTAATAACATAGTATTTATTCTTTCCTTGAAATATAATGCGATGTTTATAAGAAGATTGTAGTTTCTTTTAGCAATCTAAAATTCCTTATGCATTTAATGTATTTGAATTGAATTTTAGTATTTTTGATATTTTTAGTTAGGGTGGTTTAGGAGCTATAGATCGTTTGAATTGTTTTTAGAAAGACAATTTTTTTTTTTTTAAGAGTTACAGGGAGGGTTTTGAAGAAGCTCCTCAACTTGAAATAAAAGTTAGAAAATCAACATTTTGAACAATCAAAGTTTACAATACATATTAAGGTATCTACTAAATCAATAAGGTTTTAGCTATTCAAGAAAATTACATTCAAAATCAGCAATAAAAAATTAGCTAGTCAATAATATGCAAAAAAATTAGCTTTTTGTCAAAAATTTGTTGATAGTCAACAAATGGACAACCAACAACAACCAAAAAAATAATTCCCCAAAACACAATCCATCAAATAGGATAATGGCAACCAAAAAAGTAAAAGGCCAATGATCTTCTCAAAATAAAGAACCTTTCATCTTTCATTCTTCAACGTCCATTCTTCTTGACAAATGAGTCAATTGGAGTTTTGGGTTTCACCAACAGAGGATGAGAAAGGGAAGCACCATTTTCCAATAAAGGGGGTGGGCTTGGAGACCCAACGGGCTCGGGCCCCACCCTCAAATGAACCTCTCTTGGAGAGGAGGAGCCCCTAGATGAAGGAGGAAGTCACCTAGCCAAATGATAAAAGATACCATGATTACGTTAGATGAAATCTTGGTCTAAAGATCCTTTTTTCTTCCAAACCAACTTTGAACAATGGGCTAGAATATGAATGTTCTTCGAGGAGCACCCTACAATCTGATGCCCAATGAGATTGCAACTTAAAGACCTGAAAGGTATCCCTTCGAAGTTGATGAATTAAATCTATGTGTTACATCTCGATTTCCTCACCAGGCAAACTTACTAGATTATCCGTTGATATCCATAGCGGACAAACTTAAATTTGGCTATTTTAACTAAGCTTGGATATCATTATTATGGCGCCGTAGGATATTGGTTAGTTTATATGATCGTACTGCTATGGGTTAGTTGTAAGTATATGTTTACTTCATGATCATGTTTAGTTATCATTTCAAGTATATTTTATCATGAATGCATATCATAATTGCTATGGTCCAACTACCTACTTTGTTCTAAGTTTGATGAAGGAGAACCTATCTTTCATCGTGTGACAAATGAAGAGCATCATTGGAGAGGGTGATGTATATCGATATGTCGGAGGACGATAGAGAAGATAATTGGTACCCTGCACACACCACAGATAACTAGCACACGTTAGATGCATGGTAAAATGGTTAGTATGATATATTTTGATGTCGTTGCATTAGATCGCTGGTTATTCATGGTTGTTAAGCATGGTTTAACGGTCTTGTAAAATTCCCTTATGTGACTTGTATGTTAATCCATAATAGGTTTGAGTGATTTTATATTGTGTGAATATATTTGTGACCATTATTTTTTTTTTTGAAAATGTAATTTGTGTGATTTGCATAGTTCAAATAAATTTGGACTATTTATTTATTATATTTATAATTTTATCTTGTGGTCATAATTATTATGATATTACTATTAAGATATTTGAAAAAAAATAAAATAACAAATAAATATATATATATAAAAAAATTAAAAATAAATAAATTAAAAAAACAAAAGCGATAAAACAAAAAGAAACTAAATCAGCCTAAAAGTAAGAGATTATAAATTTAAAAAAAAAAAGAGGAAGTAAACAAAATAAAATCAAAAGGAGGAAATACGTTAAAACAAAAAGATAAAAGCAATGAAAACTCGATTTAAAGAATGTTGCGTCTAGGGGGCCAAAAACAATGAAGGGGAGGAGGAGAAATTGGAGAGACACATAATTGGAAGAGAAAGATGGCGTATCACAAGGAAAAAGAGAGAGTATGAAGTGGGGGAAATCAACGCAAAGAGAGAAGGGGAGGAAGTTCCACAGACCATAATATATTATTTCAGTTTGGAAACTAGTACCAGGTACCGGGTAGGGACTGTATTTTTATTTTGTGTATTGAATAGTAAACTGGTATTATTTTTATTTAAACAAAAAAACTAGCAAATTTGATTTTAAATCTCATAACTTAGTTATATGTATACTAAGTATGAAGGCTTATTGAAGGGAGACAACGAACTTAGCAGATAATGATTTAGAGGATATATATATACTCTAATGGCAATAGAATCAAAAAAATTAGAAAACAGCGCCTTAAATAAAATTTACAGGGCAACTTGGAAATATATAATATTGAAGACTTATTATTAAGCATGGTTTGAGTATGACTTCTAAGTAAAAATGTATGATGGAGTATGAATCGCTGAATTGAGTGGAAGTTGTTTATTTCATTCCAGCCTATATAACTGGCTAAAGATCGCTGTCCAGACAAGTCTCTGCAAAATAATGAGAAACCCTATAATTTGGCCTCGTTGTTGGCATCACTGTTTTTGTTCTGATTTATTACACAGTAATTCTTGAATCGCTGAAAGTTTAAACCCAAACTGCTTTTATATATTCGCTATCCAGTAAGTCATTTTGAATAGTATCTTTTTTGCTGCAAATTGTTCTAATCGCTGTTTATTTCCTGAGTTCGCTGCCTCTCAAGTGCATGCCAAGGAACCCATTGCCGTGGTGTCGCCATTGCCTCTTACGGCAACTTAAATTATGACTGCCAAATATGTTTAAAACTGTCAATTGCCAATAGAATTGAGACAGAAAATATTGACTGAAACGCTACAATTTAATGACCCAAATTTTAAGAAATCTGGCAATGCCTTAATTTTTCTGTCCGCAATGGTATGTGCAGTGAAGTCGCCCAATTACGTTATCAGCCATAAGTTTGGTACTGCCACATTGGATTTAAGAATGACATTCCGCATTTCTCAAGAGGGCATGGGGTTGCTCCATATGGTCCAATGCTATAATACTTGATAAGAATATAGAATTATTCTTGGAGTTGCTCTATCGCTTTTTGGTATGAGTTACACTAAATACGGATTCATAAAAAAAATTATATATATATATATATTATTTTTTATGAATCAGTGTTTATTGTATATATATATATAATACAGTTACAATGATTATGGAAAATTATTTTTATACTAGGATAATATTTCGGATAGTATTTTGGTTTATGTGGTGGTTTAGAAATGTGATACACGGGATATGCTATATGTGAGTTATATGAGTGTTTTACACGTAAATTACTATATGTTAGGTGATTCATAATTGGTATGTTATGATTACTAGTTCATCCCTAATACACAATGCATAATAACATATGTCACTTGGATAAGTTTGGTGGTTTAATGAGGTGTAGATTAAATTAGGAATCCAATGAAGTCTGTATTTTAAAGAGTTGTCAGCGTATAAATTGTCAATCAAAACACAAGGTGTAAATGTAACATTTACCCAAGTTACATAATATTTAATAAGGAACATGGATGCATGTATGTACATAGGGGGTGTTTTCGTATGAGTTTAATTCAACAGATGGATTATGAACTTTGGTTAATGAATTTTATATAATTAAGTTATCGAGTGTATGTATTCAAACCCCTAAAATGTTTAGCAATGCAAGTTGGGTTATCTTGTAGTTGAGTTTTGTTCTATTATACCCACACATGGTTAAAATGTGAAACCTGTGTGCATAATGTAATTAGTTGTGTTGAATCATATGTCGAACCTTGTAAATAAGGTATGATTTTATCTAGTCATCCGGTGTTTGAAATATCAAAACTACAATCACATTAAAATAGTCTTTTAGAAAACAAATTAAGATGCTCAAATGAATGTTATAATGGCTTTATAAGTCCTTTGTTTCTCTGTACTTAATAGATTGACTGGTTGTTATATGTATTTTGCATTGAATACCTAAGTGTAGTACATGTTATGAGATTGTAAATGTGTATTAATGCTTGGCTATATTTAGTACATAATGGTGCATCGTGATGCATGTTTATATGATGTGATACTTTGGTGTACTTGCATATAGTTTAATTTAGGGTATACTCGGGAGGTATAATTCCATATTGTTTGCTTGATATTATCAGTATAGATCGGTCGAGTCTTGAAAAATATTATTGGGATTATGTGTTGTTATGTAGTTGGGAACCTATGATAGTATGGGATATCACAGGGAATTACTGTATAAGAGTATGTTGTAACCGGTAATACATACTACAATTATTATGCATAAACTTATATCTACATTTGACTATTTTACTATATGCATGATGGTTATCATTGTGGATAATATGAGTTGTTATAGTTGATAAGATTTGTGTATGCGTACATGCAAACTTTGAGAGGTTAACAAACGCTGTGTTGGTATGTTATTATATTCTGTGGAAATGATGACTTGCTTCGTTATATATAGTTACTTGTATAACGCTTGTGTTTCTATGTATTTTAGACTACTACATATGATTGATTGTGGAAAACTGGTAGATAAGTCTTAAAATATTGGACTTTGGTAATATGGGTTGCCATAGGATGTAGTTAACTGGAAACTGATTATATTGTTTGAAGTATATAGTTAAATTGCATGATAACCAGGTGGTATATTTATAATCATTATTTTTAGTATGGGATAGAAGATAATCAAAGATTCATACATATGTTTGATGGACTAAAAGTATGTGGTTATTACTCCTTTATATAGCATGTTGTATGAAGCATTTGCTAGTAGGATGTAAGTTGATAAATCTTGTGGTTGAATTATATTTGACCAATCTGCATTACTAATACGGAGTAAGGAGTGAGACGGACTTCACTGGCTTACTGACATTGCAATGTTAGATGAAGACAATCTGATCAAGTGATGTGTATGAAATTGATTGATCTAGATCATTATCATTTATCATTTGTAAAACTTTGAGTCAAAGTATGTTTTGTGAGACATTATCATTTCATGAGTGCGATTCACATATTTGTGTGATATCTTGCAATAAAACGGATTTTTATGATACACTGCATGTTTAGTTTAGAATCATATAGCACATGGGTACTTGTCGGTCTCTCTGGATTTCCGTACCGTCACTATATACTCATCTGTGAAGGGAGGGTCATTCCCTAATGGAATTAGTACAGGGGATTATTGGTATGTGGTTGGTGTGAAAAAATGTTTAGATGATGCTCTCCCTCCCTACAATAGTACTACTTTTGAGACGACACTTGAGATTGTCGTAAATACTAGATACTCTGAGGAACTCGTGCTCTGGGGATCCATGTATCTATATGTACATTGTATTGTATTGTATTTATCATTGAGTATTGTCATGAAGAGTTGTAATTACTTGTTATTGTAAATCGACAGTGGTAGCTGTAGATTTGTTTCAGTTGTATCTGAGATAATATAATTACTTTCTGTATTCACATTATGACTTGCAATCTCATGATATTAGAGATCAATATTATGTAATGTATTATGCTTGATGATATTATCACCTTGTATACTTCTTATGGTCTCTATAGATTTTTGTGGTGCAATCTATATTTAGTATATGTGTTAAATTATATATATATATATATATATATATATATATATATATAACCTAGTAGGGTTGTTTCACTGAGCTATAAGAAGAACAAAGCTTAATTGAGTGACTGAAAGATCCATAATTCCATATGCTCTCACAAACATTTTACCTACAAAACTTTCATCCAGCTTCATAAAAGAGCCCCCTTGGTTGACTAGCATACAAATGTGTTCCTCTTTTCTCAAAATGGGAGGGATATTGTACAATCTGATCCAAATAGGTGCAATTTAAACCAACACCTTCTCGAGGTCAAAAATGGGAGTCCAAGGGTAGAGAAAGATCTCAAAGTTACTATCAAACCAATAACCTGATGTCCAAACAAAATCTCGATCATCTGCACAATGGAAAATAACTTGGAAGAAGCCATGGCTAAGTAGAGTGATAGAAGGAGCTTCCAATGAGCTCCAAACTATTGTGGCCTAATTGACAAGGTCAAAATGTGAGATTAGATAACCCACACACTTATCGAACAAACACCTACAAACAAAGGAAACAAAGTCTTGAATGTCCTGGTCTGAAAACTCCACCTCCGAAATGTCTACAACAAAGGAAACATGGATGCCACTAAGCAAGAAAGACGGGGAAGCAGAGTTTAGAATAGGAGAGGAAGATTCCCTAACACCAGCTTCAACTTACACCATGGAGGGAACAAAACCATCAAAACTAGAGGACAACCGAGACTTACACAAGGCACTACACATGTGGAACATATTCTCCACATTCACACATTCAATAAAGACCCATCTCTAAGCCATATCCTTTTCAAAAGAAACATGCAGATGGCAGCTAACTAGAGCACAAGGGGACTAATCGTATTTTGAATTACCCATCATTTTGGCTCCACCAACATTTTTTTATTGTAAACCTTAAAAGGATGATTTGGAATGTGTACAAAAAAACAATTTGGGGCATTTTTCGGTACTTGACTAAGGGGTTTGTACTCAATAAATTTTCACAAGGGATCAACAAACCAAATAATTCAACCCATATAAACTTTAAACTTGGATTTTTTTTAAACAACAAAATCCCTACTTCGTGAGAAAAGACATGCAAAGTGTTCTTAACAAACTAGGGGCCATGCTTGAGAATGGTTGCACATTGTTCAGGGTTTGCAAACATAAAAAGGAAAAACTTTAAGTCATATTTTGCACCCCTTTAAGCTTTATGCCATAGGGTTGTCAATTAGATTGCAACCAAACTCTTGAGCATACATTGAAATGGGAATCTACTAACAAAATACCTAATGAGAGTATAATTTTCAAGCCATTAACAAACATTTTCAAATTAAGGATTTTTTTTTTAAATATCAAGAGGATTCTTTTGAGGAGAGGAAACAATACCTCATGGAAAACCTTTGATACAAACTTTTTGGCCTTCTTAGACACCATTTTTTCCTCCACCCACGTGAACAACATCTAAAGATTATATATTTTATGTTTTTACAGTCCATACAAATAAATAAATATAAAGCTTTTGGAATAATCATGTCCCTTTCTTTTGTTTGACCTTTTGGATTACCACCCATGATCCATCATCAAGAAAAAGAGACTTATGGTGAAACAACAAACCCCACTTGATTCAATAGGTAGAGATAACGGTCATACACAATATCATATAAGAGGGTAGCCATTGCCAATTTTTGAAAATGTGTCCACCTCCCTTTTTCAATAATGAGAGCTCATACCTCAATGTAACACCAAGTTTGAAAAACATTAAAAGCAACCTAAAAAAACAAAAATATAAAACTAGCTCCAATCAAAATATTAACATAACCAGATTCAAGTTCAAGTGGATAAGGTCTATCTAAAAGTAGTGCACTTCCATACCCTTCTCAATCATTGGGGAAATGTTATGTGTGTTGTCAACTGTGAGCTTTCGAATCTCCCACACAACTGACTAGCTCCAATTAAAATATTAACATAACCAGATTCAAGTTCAAGTGGATAAGGTCTATCTAAAAGTAGTGCACTTCCATACCCTTCTCAATCATTGGGGAAATGTTATGTGTGTTGTCAACTGTGAGCCTTCGAATCTCCCACACAACTGATCTCCCTCTTAGGGTCGGGGCCAAAGATTTCATATTTGCACTTAAGAAGCATGCACAATGTGTCTCTTCGCCACCAATGGCCATCACCTCCTTGTGGGGTGGCATTTTTTATCAGCTCGAGCACAACAGTAACAATTATTGGGGGACCTCCTCCCCAAGACAAATTTCCTCGTTTGGCTCTTGCTATCTCCCCCTCTCGGTAGGTAGAGGACACTAAAGAAAAATAATAAGAAGGTGGGTGGGAACTTGTCCCTAATACTACAGATCCTCTGGGCACTAATGGCTTAGTGGGAAAGTTAAATAGTGGCCCCTCCTCTGCCTCCTTTGACTGCCATATGTGTTGCTACTAGGTAATGGCCTTGGTTTTTGTGTTCTTCAGTTTTGTTTTGTATCTTTTTTTGATTGAATAATACTTATGACTTTGGCAGTAAAATTGTTTTGATGTTGCGATTTACCTCAATGTGATTTCAACATTCTAAAGCGTGATTTTGTTTCTATTCATTTTTTATACAATCAACATTGTATTTTATTGGGTGTTATTAATAAAAGTGCAATAAAATTACAATTAGTATATTGATAAATTTTAAAATTAATAACGATAATTAATTAATAAATTGCTAATTAATAAAATTAATAAATTATTACAATATTTAATGATTAATATGTTGAATTAATTTATTCAATCATACATCAACTCATACAAGATAATTCATCATATAAGACAATATTACATAAAGAACAAGGGACTAAATTGTAAACAATAAATTACGTAATAAATTTAAACTTTTCACCAAAAAATAGAGTGAATGATGAAATATGAAAAAACTAAAGGTTTAAAATATTAGGACAAGAATGAATGAATGAAAGATATTAATAATGTCCACGAGAGCAAGTAATTTATGGAACAAGTTGTTCTGTAATACCACAACTTTTTTTTTTTAAATCAATACAGGTTTTGATGGGATTCATACCTTATATTACTACTAAAGTTACACAACAAAGCAGGGTAAAAACACCATGGCCCAGAAGACCCAAATACAACAAACAACTACAAGGCTAAAAGCAACCGAACAACAAGCCTACCTACTACCCAAAATCCAATATCAAACATCAACTTGTGGGATAGTAATCTAAAAGATTGGCTATCTTGCATTTTTTACTTCTTGCCACATTTCTTGCTCAGAATTCATTACAACTAATTGTTTATTTGGATTTTGTGTTTTCAAATTTTTATTTTTAGGCAAATCCTTGTCTGAGTTTGAGTTTTCAAACTCATGTCCTCTTTTCACTTCCCCTACTGACTGCTTCAAAGGGGAATTTTGAACAATTTTTGTTAACTCTTTATTGGGCACTTCTTCTTTAGTAGACACAACTTTTTCTCCTTTCTTTTTATCTCCCAATTCTATATCTTCTTATGTTTCTGAATGTCTAAAACAGTCTTCCACCACTAGCGATGGATCTAGTGCACTCCATTTGTTTGATTTGGACTTTTCTCCCTTCTTTTTCATTACTTGCAGATACCCTTGAGGACAAGATGCATGAAGATAACCTAGTATTTTGCAGTTGTGACATCTAAAAGCGGTATGTTCATAATCTAGAACTTGTGTTAGGTTGTGGAGCTAAAAGCTTCAACCTTTGCAAACTGAGGAACAGATGGTTGCTGAGTTCTACAGGAACCGGCGTCGGCAGCAGGACCGACGTCAGCAGAAACCAGTGCAGAATGCCACCGGCGACGGCAAGAAGTCGGCCGACGTCGGCAGAACCAGACTAGCAGGGACCGGCGTCGGTCGCCTGTGTGTTCCCGAAGTGTTCGTTTCACGGACAGTTAGTTAAGTGAACGATGAGTTTGCATGTTAAGACCAGCCAGAGTCTTGGGTTGCGAGGATAATTGTCTAAATTAAGAGTCTAAGTTAGTGTTTGAGTTAGGGATCTATTTATAGACCCATTGGCATGTATTGTTTAAGGCATGAGATAGAAAGGAAGAGTTCCTTCTAGTTGTAAGATCTGTGAGTTGTAGGTTGTTGCAAGCTCATTGGGGATCTACATGTAAGTTTGGTCTTTGAATTGCAGGTTGCAGGTTCATGAGAGATCAGCTTGAAGTGCTATAGAGTGCTTGGTGTACCGGCAGGGTTATTACTGACTGGTTGGTGAGGTGAACACCAATTCTGTGTGTGAGTTGGTTGTTGGGACCGTTTTTTGTGTAGGAGAGTGTGTGTGAGAAGAATTACTGTACACTTGAGGTGTGGTGAATCTCTGTAAGGTGAAAGAGTGTGGCGGCTCTTTGATGTATTCTTTTCTGTATAGTGTTAATACAAGATAGTGTATTGTCTCTCATATTCTGTGCTATTGGTGAATTCTAGTTACTTGTGTTTCTGGTTATTTCCGCATATTCAATTACTTATATTTGGTAATCATATTGTGCTCTTTCTGAGGAGCAAGATCCTAACGAGTGGTGTCAGAGCAGGTTTGTTGTTCTAGATCCCTGACAAGTGGTATCAGAGCCAGGTTGGGATACTAACAGATTGGTGTAGATCTGGGTAGTGTGTTTTGATTACAGGTTACTCACAGGGTTTCTGTTTGAGTGGGAGTTGAGCAATGGCAGAAAGCAGTCAACTACGAATGGAAAAGTTTAATGGCAAGAACTACCAATTATGGAGGATGCAGATTGAGGACTATCTGTATCAGAAAGATTTGTACTTACCGTTGGGTGGGGTTGCTAGCAAACCCTTGGATATGAAAGATGAAGAATGGGAGGTTCTTGATCGGAAGGCTCTGGGATCTGTTAGATTGAGTCTTGATTCATCTGTGATTTCCAGCTTATCACAGTGTAAGACAACGGTGGAGTTGATGAAATCTTTGGCAAATTTGTATGAAAAACCCTCGGCTTCAAATAAGGTATTTCTTATGAAGCGTTTATTTAATTTGCAAATGATGGAAGGTGGATCTGTTCATAGCCATCTTAGTGATTTCCATGGTTTGGTAAACCAGTTAAGTTCAGTTAATATTGTATTTGATGATGAACTTAGAGCTCTCTTAATCTTGTGTTCATTACCTGAAAGTTGGGAAGGTTTGGTAATGGCAGTTTCTAATACTGTGTCTCCTTCAAAAGTCTTAAAAGTGGATGATGTTGTGAGCGTGATCTTGAATGAAGAGATACGCAGGAAAAGCACAGGTGAATTATCTGGAGATGCTTTGAGTGTTGAAGGAAGAGGAAGGCCAAGAGAGAGGACAGAGCGTGGGAGATCAAGGTCGAAGATAGGCAAAAGATCCAAGTCCAGGTATGGCAGAATAACCTGCTGGAAATGTGGAAAGCAAGGGCACTTAAAGAGAGATTGCAGATCGGGTGAAGATCATCATGAAGAACATGGAGAAGAAGCAGATGTTGCAGGCTACGTTGCACAGGATGCTCTGGTATGTTCTTTGGATAAAGTAGAATCTTGGGTATTAGATTCTGGTGCCTCTTTTCATGCATCTCCACATAGAGAATTTTTTCATGAGTATGTCCAGGGAGACTTTGGAGAAATTTGTGTAGGGGATGGTAAGTCTTGTCAGATTGTTGGCAAAGGCAAAGTGAAGCTGAAATTGCAGACAGGTGACACATGGGTGTTAAAAGAGGTCATGCATGTCCCAGTTCTGAAGCGGAATCTGATTTCTGTTAGAAGTTTGGGTGAAGAGGGTTGCACAGTAACTCTCACAGCGGACTCTTGGAAGGTTACCAAGGGTACACTTGTTATAGCTAGAGGTAAGAAAGTAGGTACGCTTTATCTATCTACTTGTTTTACTGATTCTCTTTCTGGGTTATCTACTTCAGCTGTAGATTCAGAGATGTGGCTTGATAGGCTTGGTCACATAGATAAGAAGGAGATGCTGGTTCTTGAGTCAAAGAATATGCTTTCGGATTTGGAAGGCATGGATCGTGGTTTCTGTATGCAGAAGAAGAAGGTAAGGTTTCTTGAGGAATCCGATGTTAGTGACAAGAACGGGAAAGCCTTGGTTTTCAAGGAGAAAGTGACGGACAGAGTTCAGCATAAGGTGCAGAGGAATTCTGAGCAGAGCAAGGGTGATTTGGACAAGGGTTTGATCCAAAAAGAGCTCGCGGGAAAAAGTCAGGTCTCACAAGAAAAACACAGAGACTGACGTCGGCAGAAAAATCGACGTCGGTGTCCAGACAGGGACCGACGTCGGCTATGTGCAGCCCGACGTCGGTGACTCGGGGCAGACAGAGATCGGCGTCGGCCAGGGGAAACCGACGTCGGCAAGGAGGCAGTCGCAGGAACCGACATCGGTCGTCTGTAGACTGAGATGTGACCGGCATCGGTTACTTAGACGAATTTTGGGTGGACAGCTAGTTGTCATGGAGTCTCAAGCGCCCATATGGAGGACTGAAGGTGTAAGTAAGTTCTTAAATTCGTCATTTCCCTTCTTTACACTACTTGTTGCTCACTTATGGCATAGGACCAGGAAGTTGTTGAAGAAGCAGAACAGGTAGATCCAGGAAACAGTGGGAGCTTGGCATGGATGAGGTTGTGATTCCTTGGAGGAGAACCAAACAGGTGTTTTGGGTAGAGTTGCCAGGTGGGAGTAAGCACTGAGAGACGAATGGATGTTGAGGATGAAGGAGAGCGAAAATGGATACGTGAGATGGAAGATCAGGGTATATGATCTTGTTTTAGCTGCAGGGCAATGGAGGTTTGATCATTGTGTTTCTCTTTACCAGGTTGGATAATATTAGCTACATTATCCTATTTTCTGTATGATGTGCTTGTTGCAGGGTTACATATACAGGTATTGCTGAACTAAAGGTAAAGCTAGTTCAGGGGTTTGTCATGGAGAATCTGGGAGCAGCAAGATTCTTTGGCATGAGTGTGTTCTAGAGACATGGAGGTCTTGTTGACTTTGTTTCAGGATGATTGTGTGAAGCCGGTTAGCACACCGATGGTTAGACAGTTCATAGAACAGGTGTCTTGATTCACATAATGAGGTTGAGTGCATGGTATGTACTAAACCTGAGTTTTCCCAAGCAGTGGGAGTTGTCACAAGTTTGGAGTCAATCCGGGAGAGTAATACTGAAGGGCAGTTCAGTGGGACCAGCAGCAGGTGCACATGCTATGCAGGGTCAAGTTCTTTTTCTACATGGTTGTAGATGCGGATGTGGCAGGTAATTTGGATAACAGATTTTGCACCACGGATTTTGTGGTGGTTGGTCTTCAAGAGTGATCTTGAGGAGGGATACAAAGCCAAAGAAACAAACTAGACGGTGTACAGGTACAGGTACAGGTTGCAGCTGTTTATCTCCAAGTGGGAGATTGTTAGGTTGTGGAGCTAAAAGCTTCAACCTTTGCAAACTGAGGAACAGATGGTTGCTGAGTTCTACAGGAACCGGCGTCGGCAGCAGGACTGACGTCGGCAGAAACCAGTGCAGAATGCCACCGGCGACGGTAGGAAGTCGGCCGACGTCGGCAGAACCAGACTAGCAAGGACCGGCGTCGGTCGCCTGTGTGTTCCTGAAGTGTTCGTTTCACGGACAGTTAGTTAAGTGAACGATGAGTTTGCATGTTAAGACCAGCCAGAGTCTTGGGTTGCGAGGATAATTGTCTAAATTAAGAGTCTAAGTTAGTGTTTGAGTTAGGGATCTATTTATAGACCCATTGGCATGTATTGTTTAAGGCATGAGATAGAAAGGAAGAGTTCCTTCTAGTTGTAAGATCTGTGAGTTGCAGGTTGTTGCAAGCTCATTGGGGATCTACATGTAAGTTTGGTCTTTGAATTGCAGGTTGCAGGTTCATGAGAGATCAGCTTGAAGTGCTATAGAGTGCTTGGTGTACCGGCAGGGTTATTACTGACTGGTTGGTGAGGTGAACACCAATTCTATGTGTGAGTTGGTTGTTGGGACCGTTTTTTGTGTAGGAGAGTGTGTGTGAGAAGAATTACTGTACACTTGAGGTGTGGCGAATCTCTGTAAGGTGAAAGAGTGTGGCGGCTCTTTGATGTATTCTTTTCTGTATAGTGTTAATACAAGATAGTGTATTGTCTCTCATATTCTGTGCTATTGGTGAATTCTAGTTACTTGTGTTTCTGGTTATTTCCGCATATTCAATTGCTTATATTTGGTAATCATACTGTGCTCTTTCTGAGGAGCAAGATCCTAACGAGTGGTGTCAGAGCAGGTTTGTTGTTCTAGATCCCTGACAACTTGAACATGTTGAACTTTACCATATTTTAAAATGTTTTTATCTGGAACCCCTTTGCTTAATTTGATCTCTACATAAATTTTGGTGTAAGTGTACAAGCCTGCAATAGCTCGCTCATGATCATTCTTTAAGAATGATCCCAAAGCATTAGCTATTTCCTTATAAGCATGTTAAAAATGTAAAGGTATATTAGGAAGATGGACCCAAACTGGCATCTTAATGATTGAAAGAGTGAGAGGGTTAAAATTTACAAATCAAGAAGTGATAAACAAGCCCGCATTGCCCCAAAACCAGTGGCCTTCCAAAAGACATTCTAGTAATCTTGTTGATCGCAGAAGTGGACAACAAAAAAACCCTTAGAGCACAGAGAAATTTTACAGTGATTCGACCATGTCTCATGAACCCATTTATATAAAGCGATCATGGTCATAGACCATTAAATCTATAGATAATTGCATCCTCAAGTAGAGAATGAAAATACTCATCCACACCCTCATTCGAGATCTCTACAGAAGGAACCTCCTTCGCTTGGTCAATAATATAGGCTTGAGGAGGAGGAGAGCATTTCATTGAATTTGGAATGGAAGCAACATTTTTGACCACATCTTTAAAGGATGCATGTTTGGGATTTGAAGATTGATTTAACCTAGCCATCCCTCCCTGTAATCTAGAAGCCATGGAGATGACCGAGTCTTTTCCTAACGAATAATAAAACAATGGTAAAACAATTTGCAGCGCCTTAGCCTAATGTACCAAGCACTGGAAGTCAGCTGGAACATCTAAAGAGCCCTGCAGTCTCTTTTTAAATCTATCACAACATCTGTTTGGGTTACCCAAAAATATTTTGTTAACCCTGAAAGAGAGCGCACCATGAATTGATATCCTGGTTGCTTGATTTTTGTGTTCTCTTGTTCAAACATTTTGTCGAACACTTTGCCTTCATCCTCAAGAACCATAGGTTTATGTATTATTAGATCCTTCATTTTGGTCAATCAGTGATGCCTAACCTCCTCTGACTCCCAGCTTGCCTTCACTTCTTCATTTAGCTGCTTAACACATGTGACTCCTCCCATAGGCCCTTGAGGATCTATCCCAGGTCATGTCATGTGCTGTAGAGGAGGTTAAAGAAGGCTTCTGCCAGGACAATAATTGATTGATGATCCATAACCTGCCACAACATCATTGCCCATTCTAAGTGACCCAAACCAACTACCAATTTCAACGAATGGCCGCTCATTTTAAACCCTATCAAAATAACACTCTCCGTAAAAAGACATTCCCCCTGGGTTATCAGGGTCTACAGTGTGAACCAACGGAACTATAGAGAAATAATGAGGCTCCCTCAATGGGAAAACCCCCTCTACAAGTCCCCCGCCACCATTTTCCTTTGAAAACATTGAGGTATCATACCCCTTACTACCTCCATAACCAATTATAGAGTTTCCACGCGCGACCGCACCAAGAGATTGGCCATGGTTATAAATGTGGTAAATTGCTCTGCAGTGTGATGTCTTGCCTCGCCTTACGCTACTCCACCCCGCCTCACCTTGCACTATGCTCCTCATTTTTCTGTCGTAATACCATAACTTCTTAATATAAAAACTATTTTACTAATATTACAAAATTTATAATCCCTTTTCAACACTAACTCTTTTATTATAAATATTAATTATAAAATTTAATGTAATCCTCTTTAAACAAATTAATTAAATTATCAACCCTTAAATTAATATTAAAAATACTCCCAAATTTATATTAGTAGTACTCTATATTTCCATTATCTTTTAAAGAAATATTTAAAAAATTACACCAATATTAAAGGATGTTAAAATTAATTTTGAAGGGTTTGGATGTTTCAGATTTAAAAATAAAATAATAATAATAATTATTATAAAATTCAAAGATTTGGTTGTGAGGTGTTCACCAAATCTAACCAAAACCAAAGTGAAAAAAAAAAACGAAAAAACATTTGCTTTAAGAAAAAGACACGTGTCATTAAAAAACCACTATCCCCCACTGATTATTCGACACGCAGTTTCTTAAAAAACAACCGAGCCAAAGAAGAGATATAACTCCAAGATTCGAAATATTTTCTCTCAGGAACGCTGTCTCTCTCAGCAAGTCAATTACTTCAGCTAGTTGTGATTAAATATATAATGCGTGGAAGGGTTTTGAGGGTTTGAGCAAGCGAAAGCAGCAGCGTTGGCTCATTGTAACCGTTTTTTTTGGTAACGCGAAACTCCAATTTTGTTTTGCACGAAAGAAATTTGAATGGCTATGACGCTGTTTACAGTAATTTGTTTGGTGGTGGTGTTGTATGGACAACCCACAGAGTCCGCAATGGATCTCCCTGGATGGCTCGGTGAAACGTGAGTTACCAACTCTCAGTCCCCCCTTGAATTCTTATTTTAGTGCTTTGATTTTTTTATTGATTGATGTTTTGGTGCATTTTTAAGGGTTTCGACTCTAGGGTCTGTTCCAGTTGCATTATACTTTATGATTTTTACTTCAAATTTCTATATTTTTATGTTTTTCTGTAATGAAGCCTCTATATTAGTATTGGATCAGGGGATGTTTTTAATGAGATCATCCATATATACATGAATTTCTCAATTTCTCTGGAATGGGAAATCTCTCATTTATAGGTAGATAGAGGAACAACTAATCTGTAGATTTTGTCAATCTGCTTTTTGAGTCTGCAATAAGGGAATTGGTTGTTTTGACTAGCTATTACAGTTTGTTTAACTTGGTATCAGGGTTTTGTTCTCTGATAAGTTTGAGATTTGTGGCTTTTTTTAATAACCGGGAAATTTAAAATCTTGTTAATTTATTATTATTATTTTTTTTAACGCCTGGAAATATGGAAAGTTCCATTCACTAGGGCCATCTGCAGGGTGTCTTGCTTTGTGTGCGTATTTATTGGGAGTAATCCCACATGGATACTGACTGATAAAAACAGGTGGTTTATGAGACATTACCTGCACCAAAAGCTTTGGTAATTCGAAAGTAGGATTTGGGTTCCAAGTACCCGTGGTTTTAATGTCATGCTTTGTGGGCTCTAGCTATTTAGTATTTACTGCGGTTGCATATCCCTATGATGGGATTTTACTTTACATCAATAGTATTATCAATTATGGTTGTGCTTGTTTTTATCTGTTAGCTGCTATGACCTGCAATTGTTAACACTATGTGGGGTATGTTTGGACAACATTCTTAAGATTTATAAACATGGATCAGACACGGTGTTCTCCATAATCTTTACACCACAACCTTGCCACATGTCCGTTGGATTTATGGTGTGGCATATTGCAACGGGAAGTTTTGAACTTGCCATGCTCTTACAAGTGTTCTCATTACCATTTCATCACAACCCCTTGGACGTTGTGTACAAAAATTTGGGCTAGTCCTAGAAGAAGAATTAGTTCTTATAAATAAATGAGGGCCAATCTAAATTTTCATTCTGTCAAATAGCTTTTAAACTTTTTTTTGTAAAATAGACAAACGGTGAATTTTTAGCTACCCAAATATTCCCTTGTTTTCTTTTATCTGTGCACGGAGCCCACACGGGTCTACTGATTTGAGTGTTCGAAGAGCAGTTAATTATTTCTTCTTTGTTATTAAACTTCTTATATAGTCTACCTGTTCTCTGGCAAGTACCTTCTATATTATTTGATTTTTTTGTTGTGACTGGTGTACTAATGATTGACTAATATGTGTTTATTCATCAATTCATGATTCTTTATAGCTTGATTGGTCTTTGCACCCAGAAGTGAATTTTTAACCTCTGAGGGTGCAGGCAGATTGGCAAGGCTTGGCTTACTCCTAAGCCTTATATATATGGTAAAGTGAAATATCCCCTAAACTAAGTAGGAATGCTGGCTAGACCTAGACCTAAGAAGTCACCTTTTACCTTTATAGTTCATGTTGCTTTTTGTGTGCCACAACTTGTGCATAATCCATGAAAACTTAATAAATAGAGAAGCATTCAATTTGTTAATGAATATTGTCACCACTTAGATTTTACTCCTGTCTTTGTGTGGTAGTGTGCTGTATAGTATGAGTTGCAAACTATGGGAAATCTAATGACACAATTGGATCACCTTCAAGCTGTGGGACCTATGGGAAATCCAATGACACAATGGGATCACCTCCAAGCTGTGGGACCTTGGTGAATTGAGGTGAACCTCTGGAGAAGGCCGGCTTTCTTTCACTAAGCTTAGTGCAACTGATGTATTACCAGTTCACGTTAAAATACTACTTCTTAGTGACCTTGTTCTTAACTGGGGTTTGACTTGTGAGGAAAAGAGTTTTAGAATGAATTTTAAAACTGGAAAATGGTGATTGCACCAAATGATTATAGTGTAAATTAATGCTTGCTTTGTATGAACATAGTAGAACAATAAATATACTGAAATTTATTGAAGCACAGACTTATACAAGCGTGAAACCAAAGGTAATATTGGCACTTATCATATAAGGAACAAGATTCTTTATTTTCTCTCAACAAGTTTTCAAAAAGGTAGAAATGAATACCATAGATGAATCTTTATGATTGAAATAAGATTTAGAGCATTCACAAATACAACAAAGAGCCTTTCATACACAAAGATGACACAGATAAGGAAGGCAAAATTTCAATCTATTATCATTCTTCAGGTTGCAACATGTAAATCAATTCTTCAAAATGCAAAATAATTTCTCCAACAACAAAAAGATAGATAGGTTACGCTAGGAACCCATATTTATACAAAATTACTCTCTAAAGAGAGGGAGTTATCAAAACCTTACGCCTAGTTGAAGAGCAAGAAAATCTAGGAACTTCATGCAAATGGCATCCTTGGTGGAATAGGCGGCTGGAACAAAAACATGCAATTGTTGGATGCTTCAACAAGTGCTGAAGGAGTGAGGGGTGCAGATCTGAGATCGGGATTCAATGAGCACATTGGCTGATCTGAGATCCATTGATGTCGAGTTTCTAACTTGATGTAGGTCCGTCTAATGTAGATCTGTGATGGGCAAAGCGATGTAGGCCAATGCAAACTTGATCCAGCTCGAGCCAAGTCTAGTTCAAAACCCTTGTTAATACAAAGTGACTCGATGTAGAGATGAAACCATGTGTGTCAGGTGGTGTATGGCCAAGATCAAAAATGTTTGCAAAAGTATCTGTACGGCCTTGAAAATCTTTCAAACCCTCATATATGTATGGCCTGCAAATAGCACAACTAGTCTACTCTGTCTACAACTATTTTGTCAAATCCAAAAAATATGCAATATATGATATATTGACTCAAAAAACTTATACTCACACAAATCTATAATATAATTTAACAATCACACAACTGATAGCAAGTTTGCATGTAGTATGCATTGCTCTTCTGCTGTCAGTGTGAACGAATAGCCTTTCGAATGAAATGGCTTTCTCAGGTGGTCTACACTGATTAGCCATATTATGATCAAGTCCAAAATTATAGAGAGGTCCATTGAACTTGTTTTGATACCAAATATGGGGTTACCCTCATATCTGAAGAAAGCCAATGCTTTATTTGGGGTCAAATCAACAACATATATTAACTAACTTTAAAGATTACATAAATAGGCTTTGAGAAGCCTTACTACAACACATAATGCAAATGCGGGACTAAAAGCCAAACTAATTAAAAATAAACTACTCCCATGTGAGTACTAACTCACTTATCTTTCTACCAGATTCTTTATTTTCTCTCAGCAAGTTTTCAAAAGGGCAGAAAAGAATACCACAGATGAATCTTTATGATTGAAATAAGATTTAGAGAATTCACAAATACAATAAACAACATTCTATACTCAAAGATAACACAGATAAGGAAGACAAAATTACAATCTATTATCATTCTCCAGGTTACATGTAGATCAATTCTTCAAAATGCAAAATAATTTATCCAACAACAAAAAGATGGATGGGTTATGCTAGGAACCCATATTTATACAAAATTATTTTCTCTAAAGAGAGGGAGTTATGAAAACCTTACGCCAAGTTGAAGAGTAAGAAAATATGGGAACTTCATACAAATGGCATCCTTAGTGGAGTAGGCGGCTGGAACAAAAACATGCAACTGCTGGATGCTTTAACAAGTGCTGGAGGAGTGGAGAAATCCATTGGAATCTTCATGCAAACGTCCACTTCCTCTTTGAGTTTAGTTGCTGTTATCTTTTCCAAAGAATGAGGCACCAAAATGAACTAGCACTGAGTAAAGTTGAATGCTTTTAGTTATTTTAGATTTAACTTGCAAAATCTAATTTGTATTTTTCAGTTGAGACTTTTACAACTTTTTAAGTCATCCATCCAATCTTGACAAAAAGGGAAGTGTAAATTACAACATGAGTTTTTGCAAGTTAAGCAACTCAAACTTTGTCAAAAAGAAAAATGCAATTTACAAGTTTCACTTTTGCAACTTAAAGCCTGTCAAAAAGATACTTGAAAATTACAAGTGACTCTTTCTCAAAAAGTGCTGCCAAAATAGTAGTTGCAATTTTACAATGTTTCTTACAACAAAGAAATGTAATTTACAGAATGTATTTTATTGAAAGAATGAATCCACAACCATGACCTCGGAAGATTCCTTGTCCTTCTTTGCTTGTATCTTCTCAATGTAAGCATCAAAGCTTTTGAAGATCTCTTGGAGGCAATCTTTGTCAGGACCAAGTGAATATAGGTTGATTATCTCACATTCTGCCATTATTTCAGAGAGTTTTCTAGATGCAGCCCTGTATACTTGAGTGTCTTTCCCCATCTGATCCAGCGTATTGTGATATTTGATGAATCGGTGGATGGAACTCAAGTTGAGCGTTATATCCCGTGCTGACTCTCTCTTGACTACTCCTTTGAATTTGACCTAAACCTCTTGAACTGAAAGGATTTGATCTTGACGATCTGTTGCTTCACATGACAATTTACTAAGCAAATCTTCAATGTCATAGATCGTATCTGTTGCCTTCTCACATGTAGCCTTGGCCTTATTAATACTCTCAGTGAGTATCCTCATTCTGAAATGCGCTGCCCTATCCAGCTCCTCATGTGTGCAAATTTCTTCAATATTTTCTCTGATATGAGGGTATTAGCCTCAATTAGGTCTATAGCCAACACCTTTGGAAAGAATAGATTTAGACTTTCAATCTCTTCCTCATACTTTCTTATTTCCACTTTCATAGATGCCCAATCATCTTTCAAAGTCTTGTAATAGTCCATTGGTAGCTCTATTACTCTATTTCCTTTCGTGATGAGTTCATCTGCCTAGTCCTTTGTAGCCCTCCCCATACTACTAATCTCTGTCACTGCTTCAAGTGTTTCTTTGTCGGGGAATTGAGCAAGAGATTGAGTTGGTTGGGCTACTGGCTTTATGAACTTCTTTAAGGCAGTTGTCAATTGCTCAACTTTATTCTTCATTTGATCCTGTGACCTTGTCACTATCCATCTTCTCAAAAAGAGAGCTAATACTTGACTGAACATCGTGCTTCAGTCCCTCTCTTGTCAGATGATTCAGGTGCACTTTGGATATTTGATAATCCCCCACCACTAGATCTAACTTTTGTTTGTCTGGTGTGGGGATTGCTATTTCCACATATCTCTCCCTCGCTGAATCATATGATATCCTGGATATGGTCCTGGGGCCTGCTTTTGATCTTTTTGATGCCTCCAATAGACCAAAGTCTTTTGCGTTGGGAGACACCATTTGCTTTCGCTTCTTTGTCACTGATTGTGCGAACCAGCTCAGGGTGGCAGCCTATGAATCTATCGCTGAAGTTGTTACACTGGTGGTCACTGTGACAAGTGTTGTATCCGTCACTGATGTTGTCACTAAATCCTCGGCTGATGATTTTGCTATCTCTTTCCCATCTGTGGGTTGAGCAGCCATAGTTGTATCAGTGGGTCCTTCTATCTCCACCCCTTGGGTGGGGGCTTGGGTTACTGATGGAATGGAAGAAATGGGTTTTTGAATGGGTAAAGTGGGTATTGATGTGTTTACCGGGGGTGTGGGAGCTGGGAGTGACACGAGTGGAGGGGTAGGCATGGGTAGTTGAAATAGGGGAACTTGTGGAAGTATGGAATCCAATTCAATGAATGAATCAATGTGGTAGGAACACTCAAAGTTGATGAAATGGGGAATGTGATGAGATATGAAAATAAATCAGTTTCTACCCCAGTGGTTGGGATGGTTAGTGGGATCGCAGTCAGGATGATTGAGTCCGTAGCCATGTACTATTGGGTGGTGTTAGTGATTAACGGAGTAGTAGTAGTGGATAGAGGGAATGAGGTGGAAGTGATTGTGGAAGAGGGAGGTGCAGGTGGGGTCTGAGTGTCCACTTGTGTTGATTGGCTTTTTGTCAAAAAAGTTACTTGCATAGGTGGGTCAGGGGAAGGTGCAATCACTTGCACTGGAGTACTGGTGGAGTAGCTATTTGGGTTGATTGGGTAGTGGAAGTAGGAGGAGGGAGTATTATGGTTGGATGAATAACAGAGACAGGAGGGAGAATTGTTTGTGCCTATTGAGCAACAGTTGTGTCCTTTGTAGAAGTTGGCATTTGCTAATCCATTTGCTGTGCTATTGCTTCTTGGCTGCTGGATGGACATCTTTTAGCCTTTTGCTTTTGCTTTTGCTTACGTGATACAACTGGCCTGTCTGCTTGATCTGTTTGGGTTCCATTGTTGGAACCCTCTGCTATTGTTACCACACCCTTCTCTTTCACTTCTTTCAACTTGTCATTGATACTCAGGGTCTCCTTGGTAACCTTGACCCCGTTGCTCCTTAGCCAGTTGATTGTTCTATTTATTACCTGGGTGGTCCTATCCATCAATGAGAAGGATTCGGGTATGGGCCACCTGACTAGTGGAAGAGGTTGGAGATAGATCTTATTATCATAGTATACCCTGTCAACTGGAGATTCATCATCTTTTAAGTCCTAAGGGTCTGGTGCCATGTTGTAAGTTTTGATTTGTTCCAGGGTCATCCTGGAATAATCTCTCAACCTCACTTCCTCTTCATCTTGCATGTCTTCCTAGTAATCTTCGTAAAAAGGAACGTGGGAATATGTGTTGATACCCAATATATTGGTAATATGGTCTGTCACATCATAGAATGGCCTTGCATCGAGAGCTCTTAAGGTCATTTGAGTCATGTCATCCCGATATCTACACATTTGGCTTTTGATAGGGAAGGGCATGTATAGCTCCCTATGCTGATGGGGAAGTGGATCCCTGACTTATGTTTGCTTGACAACAACTTGTGGGTTTCTGCAAGCTGCCTTAGAAGTTCCATCAGGTCCCATCTGTCACTTACATACCTCGAAAGGGTGTAGGGACAACCATTGAAACCTCCTACTTTGATGTATGAATATGTTGGGAATTGAATGAAATATGATCTCTAATTTGTGATTTCAGATGTTGCAGCATCAGAGAATCTTCTCCTTTCTAGCTCCTTGTCAAACATAATTATGATGCTGTATATGAAAGCATCATTGACCCTTCTGAAATGTTGTTTGCTTGCCTCAAGGGTGAGGCCAAGCTAGTAGTTAAAGACCTTATTGACCTGATCAGGCACTGTGTTCAATCTTGGGAATGCCCTCCCCTTTGCTAATATGTAGACCAAGTATGAGGTCATGTAAAACTTGCCTGTAGTTTGGACTTCCATCAATTGTTTGTGGATGGAGTCTGAAATCAACTAGGCCTAGTGGATATACTGTTTGTTTTGGTGGATCACCCAGATATACTGGTACATCCAACCCTGATAATTCTTGGCGTCGTCTGGGTTCTCAGTAACTCTGTGCAAGAGTATGATAATGTCACCTACTTCATCTTTGAAGTCTATTATTGCCAGGGTTTTAGGCAACGTTGTGGATGTGGGTCTAGAGGTCTTTAGCCATTGTTTGTTTAGAACCCGTAGACATACAGTATTATTATCTTGATAGAACTTTTTTGAAGTGTTAGGGATTATATCTAGATAACTCTCGTACTCCGGAATCAAGAACACGGTATCTATGAAATTAGGGTTAAGGTTCAAAATCTTTTCCCCTTTGTCGTTCACCACTTCCCTCTTCTCGACATCATAGTGCTTTGTCAATGTGAGCACAAGCTTAGGGCTCTGCACTGATAGTGGGAAGGCTGTTCCCTGGGGCAATCCATTGTCGTAAATGCTTTGAATCCAATCATTCTTGAATTCAACGTTTACTCTATTCCATAAATCAGCTAGGTCTGTGTCGGTGATCTCATTTGTATTGGAGTCCAAGCTGAGTGGGACACTAGGTCCCTTTGACTTGAACTTCATTTCCTTTCCAGACATGTTCTGGGAAAATTGGTGTGGGAAAACCACCTACAAATTTGGCGGGTTTTGGATTTGTAATTGTAGGTAAAAAGCCCGACGGGGTTTAGATTGTGCAATTGCAATTGAAAAGTCTTGCGGGGTTATATTGTGCAATTGCAACTGAAAAGTCCGACTGGGTTTGGACTTGCAATTTGCACTTGCAAAGCCCGTCGAAAATTCCAGTGGGTTTCAGGTTTGTAAAAGCAAGTCGGATTTCTAATGGGATTTGGAGTTGTTTTTGCAAGTCAGATTTTCGCGGGGGTGAGTAGAGAATCTTGTGGGAATATTCTATATTTAATCAATTCTACGAACCCTAGATTTCAACTATGAAGGATAAATGATTGGATGATCTTTTTAACAAGCTTTTAATAGGAAAAACTTGAAGGAATGCGAGCAAAAGGTAAAATGGAAAAAACCTTAAATTCACAGCTAAATCGTTGCAAATTCAATGGAAATCTTATGCTTTGTTGACAAGAAAGATAGCAGTGTGGGTAAAATGGAAGAATATTGTCCTATGTGTGTAGGGGATGGCAATGGCGGACGTGGTGTTGCTTGGCATCGACGAGGTGTTTGCTTGGCGTGGCTTGGCTTTGTGGCACATAGAGCTCAATTTCCAATTTGCAATTTTAAACAATGACTTCCAAAACCCTAGTTTTATTAATAAGACTGCAATTAATGCCAATTAGGGCAGTGGTTGAAAAAACGACAGGATAAGCGGGGTTTCGGAGTCATGGTGGAAGTTTGCATTTTGCATTTTGACCTCTGCTTTCTGTCGAGTGACTTGGTGCTATGGAAGCGGGAAAGCGGAACTCGAGTTGCACTTTGCAACTTTGCAAGTTGCAAAGTGCAACCGGAGTTCTGGTTTCCATAGGTTTAGTAAACGGTGGAAAGCGGGATTCGAGTTGCACTTTGCAATTTTGCAAGTTGCAATGTGCAACCGGAGTTCCATTTCCATGGGTTTAGCAAACGGCAAAAAGCGGGACTCGAGTTGCACTTTGCAACTTTGCACGTTGCAAAGTTCAGCCGGTGTTCCAGTTTCTGTAGGTGTAGTGAATGGCGGAAAGTGGGGTTTTGGCTGCAATTTGCAACTCGCAAAGTTGCAAAATGCAACCGGAGTTCTGGTTTACGTTGGGAATTGGGTGAGCGGGAAGTGGAGGTTGGGGTGCATTTTGCATCTTTGCAAAGTTGCAAATTGCAATCAAACCTCCGGTTTTTGCTAGGCGTGTGAAAAGCGGGAGGTTTGGGTGCAATTTGCAACTTTGCAAGTTGCAAATTGCACTCAAATCTCCAGTTTCTACTAGGTATTGAAAAAAGGGTTTCCTAGGTCACTTGAAGCTTTTTCTCAAAAAATTAGTGGGTCTCCCTTAGGGTATAAGCTGTTTTGACATTTTTGACACAAAAATATCAACAAATACTAAAATGACTGTATATATGTTCCACTTGTAGATGATGGTTTTATTCTAAACAGAAATCTCCATGTTGTTAATAACCATGACTTCCTCTGCACAGGTATAGAGTGCCATTGAGAACTAAAAAGGATGCATCCAAACTTTCCATATTAAAAGTTGGCCCACCATCTGGCTTCGATCCAGCCCGAGTTACTCAGCTAGCTTGGAGTCCCAGGTTTGTGACTGAAGTGATATCAAATTAGATAGGTAATTAGGATGCAGATGTGTTTTATTGACATTAGGCTTTCTTTTTGAGTGTATGCTAGGTTTGCACACTCAATTTGTTTTATGCATGTCATTTGAGCATTGGATTTTCTTTGTTGATGAACCAGGGCTTTTTTGTACAAGAATTTCCTTACAGATGAAGAGTGTGATCATCTCATTGCACTGGCAAGTGAATTATTCCAAGTTCTTTTTTATATTAGAAACTTTTATAAAATTTTATCTCAATTTTGTTTTCATCATTGTTGTATATTGTAACTGCAGTCAAGAGACAAGTTAGAGAAATCTATGGTTGCAGACAATGATTCAGGGAAAAGTGTTATGAGTGAAATCCGAACAAGCTCGGGGATGTTCTTGAATAAAGGCCAGGTGAGTATGCAACATGCTAGGATTCAGGTATTTGTTATTGTTTTCTTTTGTCCAAATTGTTTTCCTTTTTTGTGGGCCGTTTTTTGTTTGCGTGCACTCACAGCGAGTCAGAGCTTTGATTGTGCTCTGTATGTGTGTGTGTGTGCGCGTGCGTGTGTCAGGATTTGTGCAGAAAGTGTAGTGCATCTCCTAAATTGACCCTTGGGTTTTTTTGAATTTAAATTAAAATTTAAGACTTTTGATTATTAAGTATGAGAATGTAAAACATGAGTGTAATCAGCTGCAAGTTCTGAAAGCAAGCTTTTTGTTGCATCCATGAAACTAGCACTTTGATTTCTTAAATGTAGATTGTAAATAAAAAATGGATCTAGTTCCTCTCCCGCTGGTTGAGGAGTGAGCACAAGCGAACTCCTTAAGCTCCTCTTTGTGCATTTTCTAGATGTGAAATGGATTACAAAATGTGCAATGGAGGGCAATGAAAGCATAAAACTATACATGGCAAGAGTAAAACAGTGCTAAAATAATGTGTTAGATTATGATTGCAGATGAGCTGTTAAAAGTATACAAGAGTATACCATATTTTTTGAACTTAAATTAAAATTCAAAGCATTTGACTATTAAGTATGAGAATGTAATACATGGCCGTAATCAGCTGCAAGTCCTGGAAACAGGTTTTTTGTTGCATTCATGAAACTAGTACTTTAATTTCTAAAATGTAGATGTAAATAAAAAATAGATTTAACTTGTCTCCCGCTGGTTGAGGGGTGAGTGCAAGCAAACCCCTCCACCTTCTCTGTGAGCATTTTCTAGATGTGAAATAGATTAAAAAATGTGCAATGAAGAGGGCAATGGGAGTACAAAACTATATGCGGCAAGAAATAAATCACAAATACAGATGAGCTCTTAAAAGTATACTCTTTTATACCATATTTGTTTAGAGCAAAATGCTGGAGTAAATAGATTTTAAAAATGTGTCTACTTCTTTAGCGGATTTGTTTGTTTACACAGTCTGTTTGTCTATGTTAGGATGAAGTTGTTGCAAGGATTGAAGACAGGATTGCAGCTTGGACCTTTCTTCCGAAAGGTGTCAAAGATCATTTACTTGCTTCTTTATATGTGTTGTTTTCAATGTTAGGCTATTAGTTTTATTTCCTGAAGTTGCGTTGAAATGACATTGCTATACTGAAGTTACATTGAAATTACATTTCTACAAATCTTCTTTGTAAGTTTCATGCCATACTCTGAACGTATTTCTATTGCACATTCTGTATTTAGAAAATGGGGAGGCAATGCAGATTTTGCATTACGAGAATGGCCAGAAATATGAACCTCATTTTGATTTTTTTCATGATAAGCTTAATCAAGCCATGGGTGGTCATAGAATTGCCACAGTGTTGATGTATTTATCTGATGTGGTGAAAGGAGGAGAGACTGTGTTTCCTAATTCAGAGGTTAGCAGTTTTAAATCAATTACAACATGTTCTTTATCACTTTTAGATGTTTAGTTTATATTCCAAAGTGGACTTTGGTACTTATGGCAATTCTTCTAGGATTGCAATTTGCTGATGCATATGTTGAGTTTTCAGGCAATGCATAGCCAACTGAAAGATGATTCTTGGTCAGAATGTGCCAAGCATGGTTATTCAGGTAATATTTCTATAAGTCTTAGTTTAATAAGAAATAAATTTTATCTGTAATATAGTTATGTTTATTGATTGGGGAAGAAGCTCAAATTTCTCTGCCCTGTACTCAAACCTCTGTTTTGTATGCAGTGAAGCCCAGCAAAGGGGATGCTCTTCTGTTCTTCAGTCTTCACCCTGATGCCACAACTGATAATAACAGCCTGCATGGCAGTTGTCCTGTTATTGAGGGAGAAAAGTGGTCTGCAACAAAATGGATACATGTAAGAGCCTTTGAATTTCCTAAAAGGAAAGATTCCGGGGAATGCATTGATGAAAATGAACTTTGTGCTCATTGGGCTGCTGTTGGGGAATGCAAGAAGAATCCTGTTTACATGGTTGGTAGTCCAGATTCCCCTGGATTGTGTAGAAAAAGCTGTCATGTATGCTGAACATTCCTAGAGTAAGCTTATTCCCAATGATTTTTAAAATGTAGAAATCTGAAATTTGGGAGTGTTCCCATGCTTGGGCAAAGACATACTTTTTCCCTTGCATTTTGGTTCTTTGGTTTTCATTTGGACTGTTAGATGCCATGAAATGTAAATTTACTATAGGCCGGTTATTTGTATGAAAGGAAGTAAATCCCATTTTATTACAGGAGGGTTATTTAGCCATAAAAAGGATTTAGATTTTAGATTACTGGTTAGAGGAATTTGCACGTTATGTTGGAGTCGTGAAGTGAATGATTAAACTGATTCTCCTTTATTAGCCTTTTGTTTTTGAAAATTCAAGGGCATCAAAGTACCAGCTAAAATACATGGAAAGTGGTTGTGGTTGAGGGCCGGGACATAATGATTCAATCAACTTTATTGTCTGATAAAATGCAAGTATATAGAAAACTTTGTTTCTTGTGTTTCCATTTATTTCAGAGCATCATAGCAGCTTTGGATTTCCCAAAGGTTCTAGGTTAATGGGGTTTGTTAAAAGTTTAAAACTGATTAGTCACAAAACTTTGCTCTTATCAAGATGAGTGTAAATTTAGATTCGAAAATAAATTTGGAGATCATACAATGAATCATTATCCATGAACCGTGGATATGATTTTATGTTGTTTAATTAAGTACCTTTCAAAGAAGGGTAAAGATCTAGCAATTGACGATCCCCATACCTTTATCAAGGGAATCTTATCATGGAGAAAACCCATGATAAGTAGGAAAGATAAGCCAATGTTATTTGGTGTGCTTATAAGTTATACATTTGTTAAGGGTAGCATTAAAATTTCGGTATTTCTGTGTAGCTATTGAATGTTAATTTGTGTAGCATTAAAATTTGTGTTCTCAAAGGAGAGTTTCCCATTTGAGCGGCTGGTGGGGGCACGGTATGTGATTGGTGGAGCCCCAAGTGCAGGAAATAATGAATTTGATGGGTTTTTTAAACATTGCATCATGTTCTTTAAACAGAATTCAGATTTCTTGAGCTGTTTTTAATTCCGTATCAGTTGAACTTCACCGATCACCCTGTTTTGAACAATTACAGTGTTTTCGAACTCTTCCAAATATGGGTTTACATACATTGCAATCGCATTAATTACATTAACATAATGATTGTCATTGGCTGATTAAACAATGGCGGCTTTGTAATAAGGTTTGCTAATATCATGGGTAGTTGGTGGCATTTTTCATGAAATTCCTCTGTTAATTTACAATACTGAAATTGGTATTCTAAGTGCCATCGATTTCTTTGTCTATCTGAAGGTAAATTCCAATCCATTTTTTGCTACGTTACCGGATTCGCCCCTAGCAGGCCCTGGGAGCGCGGGGATACGGCGGTCCGGTACGGGAGCGCGGGGATCCGCGGGGGATACGGCCAGGGTACGGCGTGCCCCCTGCGGATACGGCCGGATACGTCCATCCGCGGGGATCCGCGGGGGATACGGCCAGGGTACGGCGTGTCCCCTGCAGATACGGCCGGATACGTCTTCTTTGTCTATCTGAAGGTAAATTCCAATCCATTTTTTGCTACGTTACCGGATTCGCCCCTAGCAGGCCCTGGGAGCGCGGGGATACGGCGGTCCGGTATGGGAGCGCGGGGATCCGCGGGGGATACGGCCAGGGTACGGCGTGCCCCCTGCGGATACGGCCGGATACGTCCATGGACGTATCCGGCCGTATCCGCAGGGGACACGCCGAACCCTGGCCGTATCCCGGCGTATCGGCCAAATAAAATACTATTTTTTTTATTTTTTTCACTGTGGTTTGGATACGGCTGGATACTCTGCGACCGTTCTCGGCGCCTCCCCGCGACCTGCGATCTGCGGCCTGCGCGCCCTCGTCCTTGCGCGCCTCCGCGCCTCTGCGCCCTCGTCCCATGGACGTATCCGGCCGTATCCGCAGGGGACACGCCGAACCCTGGCCGTATCCCGGCGTATCGGCCAAATAAAATACTATTTTTTTTATTTTTTTCACTGTGGTTTGGATACGGCTGGATACTCTGCGACCGTTCTCGGCGCCTCCCCGCGACCTGCGACCTGCGGCCTGCGCGCCCTCGTCCTTGCGCGCCTCCGCGCCTCTGCG
Organism: Torreya grandis; assembly: GCA_037957365.1. NCBI lineage: Eukaryota > Viridiplantae > Streptophyta > Pinopsida > Cupressales > Taxaceae > Torreya > Torreya grandis. The sequence continues at coordinate 3,149,919 of JARHVA010000393.1, read as the reverse complement.
CCCTCGTCCCTCCGCGCCTGTGCGCCTCCGCCCCTGCGCGCCTCTGGGCCCTCGTCCCTGCGCGCCGCCTCGCCCCCGCGCCGCCGCGCCCCCGCCCTGCTCGCCTGCGCGAACCCTTGCGGGCCGGAGGTATGTTTCAATGTTTTATTTGTTTTTAAAATTTTACATTTCATTTTTAAGTTTTTTTCTTTTCTTTTGAAAATTAAGTTATAGTTTATGTTTATTTTTTTAATTTTTATTTATTTATTTTAACATTTTAATTTTTATTATAATATTATTACATTAAATACTTAATTATATAAGTATTAAATTTTAATTTTAATTTTTTAAATTATTAATTAGTTTAAAATTTTAATTTTTAAATATAAAGTATATACTATTAAATTTTAAATTATTCATTAGTTTAAATTTTTCAATATATAGTATTAAATTTTAAATTATTAAATATTAATTAGTTTAAAAATTTAAAATTTATATTTATAATTAAATTATATTTATATTATGATATTTGGCATTGAATTATGAGTACATATTTTGTGGTTATATAACTTATTTGAAGTTATTTTGTTTCCTCTATGCATATTATATGGTTAATTTTGCTTATATGGCTATATTTTTTTATTTTTAATTTTATATATATATTTTTGTACGGCCGTATCCAGCTGTATCCAAACCACAAAAAAAAAAATCGACGTATCCCCATATCTGATACTCGTACCCGTATCCGTACCCGTATCCGTATCGGCAACTTAGATTTTTTGACGAATAGAATGTTTTTTCTGATAAAGCACATATCTCTGGCTTGATTTTAGTCTCCTTTATATGTGTGACTTTGCTTAAGGAATGGGTTTGCATTAACACACACCAATCGAAGTTTTTATTTTTTGATTCATGAAGTGGGTTAAATTTGGGTCCCTCCCATAAAGAAAATCCTGGCAAACATTGCCCCCCAAAAAGGCTCCTTTTGCGGCAAATTATATTCAAAGGGAGTTCACGACAATGACAAAAGCTATAACAGTGTTCAAAAGACATTAGATACACCATCCAAAAACCCACCATAAAACGCCCACAGGCCACGTACAGTTACACAAAGCAAACAAAAAAGACTTTTTAGGCTTCTAGATACAAAATGAAGCCAGTTTCAAACCTAGAGAACTCAGGATTTTCCCACTTCCTTTGGTTACACCTTCTTTCCTCCCTCCTCCAGACCAGCTTCATCTGCAAGTTCCTCAACAACAGCTATCTTTACTTGTCCCACTACTCCCAGTGAGTATCTTGCCCCATCTGTATTTGTCCTGAACCAGTTCTCTGCTCCAATCATTTCTAGGCAATATTTTTTTGTTTCCGTCCTCCTGTATACGGTATTTTGTCAATCTCTGCATCATACAAAATATATAGCTTTCAAACGCTCATCTTTAGAAAGAATGGGGCCTATGTAGATGGTGGACAGGTCTTTGCGAGGGATAGAACATGGGATACGAGCAGGGGGCTGAATGTGCAAACCAAGACCAGACGGGTGGCCTTTTTCTTTTGATCAGAGAGGCAGTTTCCTCCACGATCGGAATGGCCTTGGAAGGTGGAACTGATCAGGAAGCCCTTACCCTCGTGCTCTATAACCTTGAGATCCCAGATATATTTGACCATTTCAGAATAGTGAGAACGAAAAGCTTCAAATATTCATGTCAGTGACTATAATATCATTCAGATAGTAGCTAATTCTTCATTTTCTGTAGGAGCCTCTGCTTTCGGAGGTTGTATTGCTTCCTAGGAGGAGCATCTAAAGCCTCTCAGGTCCGTATCCAAAATTTAGGAGGAAATGCCCTTGTTTCGAATCAAGAGGGCCAATTTCTTCACTAAATCCTCCTCAATTGAGGTCCTTGTTCATTTTTGCCTAGTGTTAGCAGTCCCTTCTCACCCAGAAGCAGACAAATCATCGAGAGTGCCGCTGTCATCTGCCTGAGATACATTCTTCAAAGGGTGACCCCCAGGCTCAATTTGGCTCATTTAGTTGCCATTAATAGGACCTGCACATTTTTTTTGGGGGCAAGAGTGGTTTTTCAACTGCAACAGAAAGGAAAATAGATAGTGAATGGAGGGAACAAGAGAGTGGAGAAAGAAAGAACAACACGAGGAAAGATAATGAAGCCCTGATCACAAAATATTTGCTAAGCACATTTAGGCCTTGCTACCATTGCTTTCTCATCAGTCTGGGCATTATTGTCCCATGGTTTTTTGTATAACACTGGCAATGATAAGTTCTCTGTAAATGGGCACCCTAGAAAAAGATTTCCCCAAATACTTATTTAAAATGCGAGGACATTTTTTAGATGTAAGGATTGCAATCCCCTTCATTCTTCTGCTCGGCTATTTCCCTCTTTGTTGATCGAAGCTAATAATATTAAACTTCGGAAGTAGATCTCTTTCTTTTTTAAGTATGCTTTCAGTTTCCAACTAGTTGTTGAGCCCTTCTTCATTATGTTTATTATTAGTTACAAGCCACCCTCAACTAATAAATGCGAGTGTCCTTGCAAAATGGTGTTTTTTTTTTTTTTAATATTGTATACAATGCATTTTTTTTTTTTTTTCCAGGAGGCGGCCATGACGGGGAGCCGGAGGCTCGAACCCGGGGTGGCAAGGTGGTAGGCCCCCAACCCTACCACCACACCCCGGCCCGTGGCTTAAAATGGTGAATTTGAGCCCTTCACTCACACCAACCGCTTCCGTCGCAAGGGATGAAGAATGATGCTGCCCCTTAAAGAATTCTGTTTTGATCTCAGAGAAGGCAACTTGTGTCGACCCCACTCTGGTTGCCCTCAGACCTGTCGAATTTAGTTTTATATAATCTTGAGGGGATAACCTTGAGGGGGGGAGGTCCATTTAGCACCTTGATGAATCGACTTTTTATCTCTGAACCCATTAATGGGTGCACACTGATCTAAATTATCATGCAATGGTTTTTACAACTGCTTTGATTGTAAGTTTGTTTAATATATAGATTGACAAGTTCATCCCCGTGCATGTAAGCTCATCTTCGATTGAGCTCTAAAACTAGTCTTAAATGCTTTTTAACGCTCAATGATATGAAGCAACATCTGAGGACTATGAAGGTGTATTTGCTAGTTCGGTCCAAGTTTTTCCTGATGAAGTGGAGATTGATGTGTATGTGGACATGAAGATAGCACGAGTTTGCACACAATTTGAACAATTGGAATCGCAACATAAATTGATTTAGCCTAATCAACTAACCGTTTGACCAATTAAAATGCCTTCAAGGTCCTCACAAACACTTTATATCATGAAGTGTATGATTTGGTAACTTTCTTTTGGTTCAATTTTCCATAGAGAGGAAGTTTACGAGATGTGAAATGCCATGACATAGGAAGTCTGTGATGGCACCTTTAAAACCAAAGACTGATGCTATTCGTTATGGAGTGATTCTTTGGAGACAGTGGATATCATCTAAGGCAGTTGTGAGATTTTCTTAATTCCTAGTCAAAATGATGGCAATGATTGGGTTGACGATCTGGGGCTCATAGCTCTATTTTTATTTGTATTTTCTTTATAGCCTCGGTTATATATCCTCTATTCAGTTTGTGTGTAATGGTTATTATAATAACCTTGTCTTTAAGGTTCTCGGTGTTTGATTTGTGTTTTGAGTGTGTATGTATATGATGTTTGTCTTTCGAGTGTATATGTATATAATGTTTTGTGTTTTGAGTGTGTAAGGTTCTCGGTGTTTGGTTTGTGTTTTGAGTGTCTATGTGTATATGATGTTTTGTGTTTTATTTTGTAAGATGTATAGTTTACTTAAATATTATTCAATAGAGGGCTTTGAACAAAAATGTGAAAAATGTGTTTATATCATGAAACAAGATTGAGTATAATGGAGTGCAATTATCTTTGTTGAATGCAAATAATTTTTTTTTTTTGTTAAGAGACCAGATACAAATAGATATGTTCAACCATTAGGATAGCCATTGAATACAAAATATGTCCCATCAAAGACTATTTTCGCCTTGGTTTGTGACTTCTTTTGCAAAGAAAATGTGCTTTTATCATGTATGCAATGCAAAATATATAACACAGATGGGTGTAATTGATGAGTGCATGAATCTATTGCTTTTGCATCACCATTGTCCAATCAAATTTTGAAATAGTCAATAATCCCAATCCATATCATATTTGATGTGAAACGGAAATGCAGTAAGACTTGAATTGTGTTAAAAATAGTCACCAACAATATAATTGAATGATGCAATTTTAAAAAGATTCTCATGCTTTAAAGCATTGTCAATGGTTGTGAAACATTGGCTATTTTATAGTTTATAAGTATCTACGTAAATTGAAAATTTCAAAGTATCTGATGTGATGTCTTTTCGTTTTTTTTTTGTCATATCTTTTTTTACAATATCAACGTTCTGCTTTTCCCTAGCATAGAAAAGGAATTTGCATAACAAGGTACAATTTGAGTCATTTTTAAAAAAAATACATTTCTTTGCCTAAATATTAAAATAGAAAATTTCTATTTTATAATTTTATATATTTATTTGCCTAATCTTATAGCGCAAAGTTTAGTGTAAAAATTGCGTTTAATACTATCCTTGACAGATAACATAGTTTTTTTTGAATTGAGTACGACGACTTTGACGGGCTAGGCAGTTGTCAAATTCAAGGTCAGGGCATTGTTGAGGTCTTTGTGTCCATGTGATAGTGTATGGCTTCCTTCTTGCTTCCTCTGTGTTTTTTTTCATTTTTTCGACTCTAACCACTGTGTTAGTTCCCTGATGATGCCATCTGACATCATTTTGACTATCTAGCCCTCTTTTTTCCCCTACATTGGCCAACTATCCCCTGACTTGTGAGCCATGGGGGCATTTGGGCATTGGAAGCCCCTTGAGGTCTTCGTAGGTCTTGGGCACCGTGAGTCCTTAAGATGCTATTGTGTGGCAGTGTCTTAGGTCCTCGAGCCCTAAAGGCCGACAAAAGCCCTTCAAAAAGTCCTTGGAATGACCTCAAGATTTTCATCGTTTGTCGAAATCCAAGCTATCCAGTGTTTTATTCAACTATATAGTTCAAAATTCTATGCTCATAATAATAACAAGCAACCTAGTGTTTTGCTACCTAGTGTTTTATTCAAAACCGTGACAAAAAGAGAACCCATCTGGAGTATGGATCATTTACATCATATTTGACTCGTGCTGGTGATCATCTACTATTTTGTCTCGCTCAACTTTGTTCAATCCACTTAGTTCTTGTCTAAAATTTGATCTTTTAGCGTTTTTTCAAAACTGTCTAATATTGCCCTGGGTAGTGTTGACCATTTTTTGCCCAGCAGGGCAAAAATCGGTCCTCTTCTTCCCTTGCTTTTCAGAGCTAGTCATTTTTAGGTTGCACAAGTCTATTGAGCTTTGGTTCATCGCTCAAGTTCAACGCTTCAGCGTTGGTTCAACCAATTGGTTCAATGGCTTGGTTCAACCGCTTCGGTTCGAGTGCCAAAGTTCAACGCTCGGTTCAATTGGCAAAGTTCAACGCAAGGTTCATCGGCCTCAGTTCAATTCAGTTGGTTTAGTGGCTTTTTGTTCAAGTGACATTCGGTTCATTGAACGGTTCAAGGGGCTCGACGCGCAACGTTGAACCGGTTCAACAAGTGGTTCAACGTGATTAGTTTAATCATTTGGTTCAACCACTTGGTTTGGCGCGCAACTTTGAACCGTTGAACCGGTTCAATGAGTGGTTCAACGGGTTGGTTCAAGGGTGCGCCCCAAGGCCGAAGGGCAGTCCTGAGTTCAAATGCCCTTGCGGAGGGTAGGGAGCATTCCAAAGATAGCCAAAGAAGCGTTTCAAAGGCGCAAAGAAGACTTAACGCTGAATTCTTTCAGACTTTTTGTCTGAAGGAATTCCTTCGGACAAAAAGCCCGAAGGAATTTGGGGGAAGCTCAGTTCAAAGAGGCCGCCAGCGCAGGGAAAAGACAAAGCGGCCAATTCCCGCGGACTTTTTGTCCGTGGGAAAAAGGCCCGAAGCACAGAAAACTGCAGAAAAGACTCGACAAATTTTGCCAAGAACAGTGACGGCCGCGCGAACGTCAATTTTAACACAGTGAGGTAGTCGTTTGTTTTTGAACTGTCTGAGCGCCAACCATGGAAAGAGCCCAAGGAATGTAGTGACCCGCCAGAAGATCGCCCCCGAGGGTTGAAAGAGCAAGAAGAAGAAAAGGAGTAGAAAAGACAAAGCAATTTAAGTGGCGAAGGGAAGGTGAGTTATTGCTAGACGAGTGACGTGGCCAGTTTTTCTCCAAGTTGGCATTTAAGAGGGGACAAACTGCAGTTTGTTTGCAGAAAAGAGGTGCGGTCATGTTCTTACATTAATGTTTGAATGCCAAAGTCAATTTTGGCGATTGTACATGGTTCCAACAGGGCTTTTCTGAAGAATGACATCAGTAACAGTGGCTTCCTCTTCCCAAGGTTTAGAACGCACATGGGCCACTGGCAGAAAAGGGCGCCAAAATCTTTCCCAAGAAGCGCCAAGTTCTCTTCCGCTTTCTATATATTGTAAACTTCTCTTTTGAGAAAAGGTATCGACTCTCAGCCTTAAGGCAAAACTCTGCCCAAAAATCTCTCATGTTTGTAAGGTAGAGCTGCCAGAGTTTTACCTTGAATCGAAACATAGCATTTTTACCTCCATTCTGAGTTTTGCATCTTTAGTATGTGTCTATGCCTTGATTCTGTGTTAAGTCATTTTCTTAATGCTTTTGTAGAATGATTTCAGCATGTCTGGTGCATTTTTGAGTTTCCTTTTACAGGTCTGTTAGAAGTGTCCCTAGAGGAGTATAGGTGAAGTGGATAGGCTGCTGCAGTGTGTCTTAGAACGCCTCTAGTAGTTATTTCCTCCCTGTATCTCCACGGACCCCTGACCCACTGATGCAGAAGGTTTTCTCATGTCAGATGAAGTGTATAGGCGCTTCTTTTCGGTGGAAAGTGTATGTTCGGGCGGAGTAGATCAACCTTTTTTGGTGTATCACCTTTTCATTTTTTAGGCTTAGGTTCTGTTTTTAGCATCTCTCTCTCCCTTTTCATCCCCCCTTTTTTTCATTTTATTTGTTAGCAGTAGGAGAAACCAGGGCCTAAAAGATACATCAGAGGGAGCTAGCCCTTATCTAGAGACTCTCCCCTCCAGCTTCGCCGGTCCCACAGGCGAGAGGGGAGTTTCCATTGTTGCGTGTGGAAAGGCAGGAGCTCGGCCTCCTGCCCACGGGTGCAAATCCACTGCATCAACATTTTCTGGCACGCCCGGTGGGACCAACTGGAACAACGTTTGTCCAAAGAGTTGAGGAATTTTTGGTGTGTTCTTCAACCGACCAGCCTTTGGAGGCTTTTGCATCAACATCAATGGCGACTCCGAGTTGAATCTGCTGGTTAAGCAACCTGGTGCCATCAAAAATCACTTTTTGCATGAATAATCCCTCTGCACAAAATCATGGACCTTGTTTTCCTTCCTATAATTTTGATCAAGCTCAGCTTTTTTATGGCATCTCCCCAAGCATCCCTCGTAGTTGCCTAGCAACGATAAGGGAAGTAGCCCTACAGTTTGAGAAGCAGACGATGGAGATTGACAGACCGGAGGAGCAGTACGGATATCAGCAGGAGCTGATGTACAAAGAGGTGTGTTTGTTCAGGCAAGCTGAGGCCTTGCAATCCATGGAGGAGGAGGTAGTAAAATGGAGGAATCCATTCATTCAAGGCAGTCAGCCTTGCACGCCCCCTCCTATCCTAAAGAAAGCCCCCTTTTGTACACAAAATCCTTTCTATCAGATGGTACTTGCTCACTCCAGTTCATCTGATGCATCTGCTCTCAATTTCGTGCACTTGGATTTCAAACATCAAAGGGCATCAGAGCAACGCCCCATGGAGATCAATCTTCTCAATTCCTTACATTGTGAATCTTCCATTGGGGAGTATACCACGAGCCAGCACGTCCCTCTTCTAGAGACTCTTCCAGTGCATCAACAGTCTCTTCCTAGCGTTCCTCAACGTCCCCAAGTCTTTCAACGTGATGTGCAGATTTCGAGTTGGAGGAAGGAATGCCAGGAACCAGCCCAGAGCCTTGAAGAGGATGATGCTGGTGACCTCCAAGAAAGACTCTTTTAGGATAATCTAGCCAAACAAATTGAAGATTTAGAGGCTAGGATGAGACTGCTTCATGAAGGAGAGTTCGAACTTCTAGACCTTGTGGAGGAGCCCCAAGACATTGGAGAAAATAGAGTTGCTGCCTATTCACAAGAGCAAAATTCCAATTCCAAGATCCTGAACTGGGGGAAAACAGTAGAATCATGGGGCAGGAAGGAGGAGAAGCAAGGTTTTTCTCAAAACCTTGAAGAAGATGAGGCTGCCCCTGCTCATGATGATGCTGGTGACTCCAAAAAAGGCGCTTCCAAGAGGATATGGCTAGGAGAATTGCAGAGTTGGAATCTAAAGAGAGATTCTTCAGCGAGTGTGTGATGGACAGTTCAGACCCAACGACACATTCTATGTTTGAACACACCCCATCTACGCACCCCCAAGAGAGCTATCAGGTCACACCTGATATTGATGAAGTGCTAGCCAAGTGGAAAGAGGAGAATCATTTGATTCTAGCTCAAGGACTGCCTCCTCTTCCACATGGTTTTCCCACTTCACCCTTTCTCAAGGAGCAACATGTTCTGCAGGAGGTGAGTGAGGAGCAGAAGATCCAATTTGCGGTTTCCCAAGAGGCTGTCATGAGCGACAACGAAGAAGAAATCATCATTGATGCTCCTTGTGAAGATCTCATCAGCAATGGAGAAGACTCAGGTCACGCATACATGCGGAAGTTCCAGCAGTATGAGGAGGAACAAAAGGATGGTGAGCTCTCTCCCCCCTTGTTCGATGAACTTCCTTGTTGCTTCAATGAGGAGGACGACTACGCTAAGGAACCTGAGTTGGAGGAGGATCAGGAAAACATCTTTGAAAATCTAGAGATCCTGATCTCTGAGGAGAAAAATGAGAGGTCTGTCTTCCTGGAGGAAGGCCTTGAAGAAGAAAGCTTCGAACAAAGAGGCGATGTTCTGTGCGATGAGCAATCATTTTGTGAGTCCATTTCAGACATCACAATAGTCAGTCACCCTTCTTCAAGAAGGCCAAGAGGGAGCAGAGGATGAGTCTGACAGAGTCTTCAACGAGGCAGAAGGAAACAAGTCAGACCATGATGCATTGCAGAGGGACTGTACAGATCAAAGGGCTTATGGTGATGAGCCAGTAGCCATTGATTTCTTGATGAGATACACCAGCGTGAAGAACCAACAGGGGGTGAGCTTCCAAGAACAAACAGAGTACGTATACGTTGGAGGCATGTTTCAATCTAATCCACTCGGATACAAGCCAACTCAGGTGGCAGGGAAGAGGAGCAGGCCACTAGCTCTCCTTTTTATTCAACCATTTCGCTGGCATCATAAGTTTCCTTGCCAGGGAGGGGACTTAAGAAGTTTTCTCTTTGATCCAAGAGGGAAGCAGATGTACCTGGTTAGTTGTATATAGTAGTTGTTTTCAGTTGTTTTTCCTGCTTTCCCTAAGTGCAGTTTGCACAAGTAGTGTTTTTTAGCCTTGTGTGTGTTTTCCTTTGTGTGTGGGGTAAAAGGCTTCATGTTTTGTTTCTTGGATCTTTTGGGGCTGTTGCTGATCTTTGTTCAAGCTGCATCTGACTCTGTGCCCAATGGACTACAAGGAAACTGGTCTCTAAGCATAGTAGGCATGCTTCCCCTAGGAGTTGCCAATTTGTTGACCATTTTTTGCCCAACAGGCCAAAAATTGGTCCCCTTCTTCCCTTGCTTTTCAGAGCCAGTCATTTTTAGGTTGCACAAGTCTATCGAGCTTTGGTTCATCGCTCAAGTTTAACGCTTCTGCGTTGGTTCAATGGCTTGGTTCAACCGCTTCGGTTCGAATGCCAAAGTTCAACGCTCGGTTCAATCGACAAAGTTCAATGCAAGGTTCATCGTCCTCGGTTCAATTCAGTTGGTTCAGTGGCTTTTTGTTCAAACAACATTCGGTTCATCAAACAGTTTAAGGGGCTCAGCGCGCAACGTTGAACTGTTGAACCAGTTCAACGTGTTGGTTCAACGCGATTAGTTCAATCATTCGGTTCAACGTTTGGTTCAACCACTTGGCTTGGCACGCAAATTTGAACCGTTGAACCAGTTCAACGAGTGGTTCAATGGGTTGGTTCAAGGGTGTGCCCCAAGGCCGAAGGGCAGGTGCCCTTGCGGAGGGCAGTCCTGAGTTCAAATGCCCTTGTGGAGGGTAGGGAGCGTTCCAAAGACAACCAAAGAAGCGTTTCAAAGGCGCGAAGAAGACTTAAGGCTGAATTCTTTCGAACTTTTTGTCCGAAGGAATTCCTTCGGACAAAAAGCCCGAAGGAATTTGGGGGAAGCTCAGTTCAAAGAAGCTGCCAGCACAGGGAAAAGACAAAGCGGCCAATTCTCGCAGACTTTTTATCCGCGGGAAAAAGGCTTAAAGCATAGAAACCCGCAGAAAAGACTTGACGGATTTTGCCAGAATAGTGATGGCTGCGCGAACGTCAATTTTAACACAATGAGGTAGTCGTTTGTTTTTGAACTGCCTGAGTGCCAACCATGGAAAGAGCCCAAGGAATGTAGCGACCCGCCAGAAGATTGCCCCCAAGGGCTGAAAGAGCAGGAAGAAGACAAGGAGCAGAAAAGACAATTCAAGTGGCAAATGGAAGGTGAGTTATTGCCAGACGAGCGACATGGCCTGTTTTTCTCCAAGTTGGCATTTAAGAGGAGACAAACTGCAGTCTGTTTGCAGAAAAGAGGCGCGGCCATGTTCTTATATTAATGTTTGAATGCCAAAGTCAATTTTGGCGATTGTACAACATGGTTCCAACAGGTCTTTTCTAAAGAATGACATCAGTAACAGTGGCTTCCTCTTCCCAAGGTTCAGAACGCACATGGGCCACTGGCAGAAAAGGGCGCCAAAATCTTTCCAAGGAAGTGCCAAGTTCTCTTCCTCTTTTTATATATTTTAAACTTCTCTTTTGAGAAAAGGTATCGACTCTCAGCGTTAAGGCAAAACTCTGCCCAAAAATCTCTCGGGCTTGTAAGGCAGAGCTGCCAGAATTTTACCTTGAATCAAAACATAGCATTTTTACCTCCATTCTGAGTTTTGCATCTTTAGTATGTGTCTATACCTGGATTCTGTGTTAAGTCATTTTTTTAATGCTTTTGTAGAATGATTTCAACATGTTTGGTGCATTTTTGAGTTTCCTTTTACAGGTCTGTCAGAAGTGTCCCTAGAGGAGTATAGGTGAAGTGGATAGGCTGTTGTAGTGTGTCTCAGAACGCCTCTAGTAGTTATTTCCTCCCTGTATCTCCACGGACCCCTGACCCACTGATGCAAAAGGTTTTCTCATGTCAGATGAAGTGTATAGGCACTTCTTTTCGGTGGAAAGTGTATGTTCGGGCGGAGTAGATCAACCTTTTTTGGTGTATCACCTTTTCATTTTTTAGGCTTAGGCTCTGTTTTCAGCATCTCTCTCTCCCTTTTCACCCCCCTTTTTTCATTTTATTTGTTAGCAGTAGGAGAAACTAGGTCCTAAAAGATACCTCAGAGGGAGCTAGCCCTTATCTAGAGACTCTCCCCTCCAGCTTCGTCGGTCCCACAGGCGAGAGGGGAGTTTCCATTGTTGCATGTGGAAAGGCAGGAGCTCGGCCTCCTGCCCATGGGTGCAAATCCATTGCGTCAACAGGTAGACGACACAACTTCTTTTTGGCGATGATGACTTTCAAAACCGAACAATAGAGCAACAATATGCAATCACCATTCTTGAAAAAATAATAAGCCTAAGAAATGCCTTCTTAGGTTTAAAAGAAACTTAATTTGATTATTTGAGTCAAAATTCTATGCTCCTAACAATAATAATTGCAATATTATAAAAAAAAATTGATTATTTGAGTCAAAATTCTATGCTCCTAACAATAATAATTGCAATATTATAAAAAAGAGGATACTTTGTCCTATAATTTTTTTGTACATGCAAACATATTACAAAGCATAATTATTGTTTTTTTTTGGTATCCAACTGAAATAGGGTTTCTCAAAAAGAATCTCACAGTAGTCATATTCAGAAAAAAGTAGTCATATTTAGAAAAAAGAATCTCACCTACTCAAATAGTGGAACAAATTGACACAGTAATGAGAGCAACAACAATCGAAGCAACAACTAAGGTAAAAACCAATGCAAAGTCCTCCAAATATAAGTTATTAAAAAATCAACACAAACTTTAAAATCAATTGAGCATTGATGATCATCAAAACCCCAAAAAAATTGTATGCCTACTTTGCATTTAATTTCCACCGCCCTTGTACAATGAAATATGTCTTTAAATTTTAACTGAACTTTAGTTTTGGGATTTGATTGGACAATGCATTTTCTCCTTTTTTTAAAAATTGAAATACAATTTTCCTTAGGAAAATAGTCTTGTCTTTATACAACTACTAATAAAAACTAAGAAAATTTATAATTTTTGAATTTTGAATTTTACAAATACAATGTAAAAAATACCTTTTCTAATCTATAAATTTAAAAAAATGTTAAATATTTGCTTCGCACATTGTCTAATGTACAAAGTATTTGATCAACCCGATTACAATATTACCTGTGCAATAAGGACTAAAAATGTAAGAAATGTGTCTTGTTAATTTTTTTTAAAAATTAATTAAAATTATGTTATTATAAAATCAATGTTGTTTTCTATCCTTGGTTTGGATGATTTTATGGTGGGTTAAAAACTATAAGAATGACTATTAATGTTGGAAGATCAATTTTGAGTGAGTCATTTGTTAAAATAAAATTTTAACAAAGTAAAGAACAATTATGAGAGTTCTTTGTGAGAATTAGATGTTCTAACTAAAGAACAATTATGAACGAGTCATTTGTGAGAATTGAATTTAGAAGCTTATTATCCACGAAAATGAAACTCTTATCAAACAAGGATTCCATGAATTACAATGTGATGTGTCTAATGTTAGTGTATATAGAGGAGTCAACTTTTTTTTAAAAAAATTTTACGTTATAGTCGTACGTAAACTGGGCTTTTAAAAGAAAAATCGGGAAGGAGTACTACTATTTCATTCAATTTTTATGCACCGTATTCATTGTGGGCAAATGTGGATTTATACAACAAATAAACATCTTCTTCTAAGGTGGGCCTCACCTTTTCCGAGTTGGGATAAAGGCCTCATCTTGTGCATTGGGTGGGGTTTGACGTTGGTGGGGAGCACAACACTCTCATTTACGCTGATGCAATAGTCCTTTTTCTTTTCACACTTCTATTTTTTTTTTAAATTAATTATTTTTAATATTTTTATAATTCACACTTTACATGGGATGTCTCTAAAGTCTATTTATTATGTTATATGCTGAGTTTTGGATGGTTTATTTTAGAAAGGACTATAATTATGCATTTTTTACTATGAATCTTAAATAACTTGTTGAGGTCAACATACCCCATTTTTTGAAAGTTGGGACCTTTGAGATGTTTTGAAGCTTAAACCTGCAACCATGACCTGTCTTGGATATTATTTAGAATTTGAAGATCATCCACTATGTCAAACTTGGGTATTGATTTATGGTTTGTCTTAAGCTTACCTAACCCTACTAATGATTAGTCTTCATGTCTCTAAGTTGCAGGTTTCATGGAGCCTTTATTGATGGTTCATGTTCTAAAACCCTAACATAAACCCCCTGGTTCACGTTTGAATTCAAATTTGGTGGGAACAGTTTAAATATGTTTGGACTTAAGCCTAAGTTTTTATGTTAAGGCTCAGTCGTGTTTTTCAACACAAACCCTAGCTTAAAAATTATATTTGGTCCACTTTTTTATTCTCCCATTGTTCCTTTTATATTTCTAACATGATCCTTATGTATGGCGGGGGTCCCTTTTATTTTAACATAATATACTTTGTTATAACTTTAGCCTAAAGCCTTAACCCTAAGGCCTTGTTCCTATTTATTAACATGGATGATACCTTAGTCTTAATGCTTTAGCCTAGATTTTTACCTCCCAAGTCCAATTTTATGTCAACACTATCCCTTTGTTAACATCTTAGCCTAATTTTTTAATACTAAGGCCCTGACGTATTTATTAATACAAATGGGACCTTAGCCTTAACACTTTAGCCTAAGTCTTTACCTTAGCCTCGAGTTCTAACTTAATGTCCTTCCTTTGCAGATGTGACGGCTTGCACTTCATCACAGGGCATGATCCAACGACACGAAGAAATCCTGATAGAGTCCAGCACTTAGTCCTTTGGACCAATCACATTCAAGCTCTCGGATCATGATCTACAATTCTCGCTTCATCACGGATCGAAGATCAGACGGAGTGAAGACATCATGGAAAATTCAAAATCCAAGGAGCTCCATGGAGTTGCCATGCGACATACCTGCATTCAAAGATTAAAAGCAAAGGGGCATGCATGATAGAAGGGACCAATCATGAGCAAGCTCCTGGATCACAATTAGATGGCTCTCACTTCATCATGATTCTTGATCCAACAGAGCAAATTGGGCCCGAGATCTTGGGAAGCCCCGCAGAGGTGCCAAGTGGCACTCTCACATTAGAACACATGAATTTGACGACCGTAAATTTGACATTCATGTGATCATTATTTGACATTGGTGAGGACGTATTTGACGTTTGTACGACCATCAACTTTAAGCCCATCAAAGCCAAGAACTTCATGAGCTTAAAATTGATGTTCTTGTGACTGTCATTTGGCATCTGCAAGGATGTATTTGACGTCCGTGAGACCATCAAATTTAAGATAATGAATAATTTTGCTCAGGACTAAGGTGCACTCCAAAATGTTGTTAGAAAGCTCATGAACTTCCTGTTAGGATTGTGGAGCTAAAAGCTTCACTGATGCAAACAGGAGAGGAGGTTGCTGAAGGTTGCTGAGTTGCAGAAGAAGTTGGGGTCGGTCTGATCAGCCGACGTCGGCGGGATAGCACAGAGAAGCAACCGACGTCGGTCATATATCGGCCGACATCGGTCACCTCCAGGCGGACAGGGACCGGCGTCGGTCGCCTGTGTGGTTCGACTGCGAGCTATTTACGGGCAGTTAGCTAACGAACCAAGAGTTTGCATGATGAGTGCTAATTTTAGACTCATAGCTGCGGATCTAATTATTGTAATTAGATGTCTAATCATTGTTTGGATGAGATCTATATAATAGACTCATGGTTGTATTGGAAAAGTGTGCTAGGGAGTAAGAGAGCATAATTATAAGCTCCTTCTGTGTGTGAGGTAGAGCTATGGTGCGTTCCTCCTAGTGCCACAGTACCAGGTGTGTTGGTGCTGGATTGGAGAGCCAGCTGGGTTCTTCAATAAGTAAGATCGTTGATCTGCAGGTGTATGTGTGTGTAAGGTCGAGGTTCACAGGTGATTGGAACCATTGCTTGATTTGCAGGTGTGCAAGGTCATACAGACAGCAACACTACAGGGAGCAGTATCAGGCAGGATCTACTTGGAGTACAGGTGTGTACTCGGATAGAGCAAGAGGAAGGCAAGGGAGTTCCTTCCATAAGTATGGTCTGTTGAATTGCAGGTTGTTGCAGATTCATGGGAGATCTACTTGAAGTACCTTGAGTACTTGTGGAGCACGTGGAGTGCTTGTGGAGTGCGTGGAGCACTTGTGGTGTGCGTGGAGCACGGGAGGTGAACACCAACTCTGTATTTGAGTTGGGTGTTGGGACCTGTGAGAGGGAGAGCTTTGGGGAGAAGAATTACTGTTCACTTGAGGCGTGGGAAACCTCTGTAAGGTGGTGGAGAAGAAGTGGCATCTTCTTTATTGTATTCTTTTCTGTATAAAGTGTTAATACAATTTGGTATTGTCTCTCATATGCTGTGTTATTCTGAATTCTAGTTACTTGGTGAATCTGGTTAATTTCCGCATATTAAGTTGCTTGGTATTAGTAATCAAATTGTGTGCTTCCGGTGTACATCCTCTCCCAACAAGTGGTATCAGAGCCTTGGTTGTAGGTTCTTGAGCTTGATACCAACAGGTGGTATCTGAGCTGAGGTTGGAGGAAGCAGGTTTTGTGTTTGGTTACAGGGCACTCTCAGGGGTTTCTGATCGAGTGGGAGTAGAGCAACTACAGATCAAAGTAAGCTAAGAATGGAGGAGTTGAAAAGCACAGATGGTCACTCATGGTCCTATGGAAAGAAAGAGCAGGTAAAAGATTATTGTTGGTTGGTAACAGATCAGCATGAAGAAACTGAAGATACAGATGTAGCAGGTGTTGTTGCACAGGATGTGTTTGCAGGTTTCTTGGATAAAGTTGAATCTTGGATAAAAGATTCGGTTGCCTCTTTCCATGCAGTTCCAGGTAGAGGAGCTGGTGAGCCTTGCCAAAGGATTGGCAAAGGGGAAGTGAAGCTGAAATTGCAGGCGGCCAACACACAGGTGTTGATGAAGGTCATGCAGGTCCCAGGTTTGGAGATATGGCTAATTTCTTCAGAAAGATTGGGTGATGAGAGATGCACAAGAACTCTCACAGCGGATGCACTTGAATTAGCTGGTGGTAAGAAAACAGGTATCCTTTATCTACTTGTTTATATTACTGATTCTTCTTTTGTTGCGGAGACGTGGCTTCGTAGGCTTGGTCACATGAGCAGGAAGGAGATGCATGTTCTTAAGCGGAAGACAGATATATTTGACAGGCTTAAGAACTGGAAAGCCTTGGTGTTTATGGAGGAGATGGCGGACAGAACCCAGTGGATGTGGCTAGATACTTCTGAGCAGGGCAGTTTGGACATGGATTTTGATTCAAAGAAGCTCGCGGGTAAAAAGTCATCACTCACAGGAAAACACAGGTACCGATGTCGGTCAGGAGGAACCGGCGTCGAACAGACAGGTGCCGATGTCGGTCACGTGCAGACCGAAGCCGGCGATGTCGGGCAGGGTAAGACCGATGTCGGTCATGGGACCGACGTCGGCAGTATGTAAGACCGATGTCGATTAGGAGAACCGACGTCGGCAGCAGGGACACCAGCGCAGGCAGGTTGGTAGTCAGGTACAGACGCATGGAACTGACGTCAGTCGGATGCAGACTGTGGTGTGACCGAGGTCGGTCACTGTAACGAATTTTGGGTGGACAGCAAGCTGTCAAGGAGTCTCAAACACCCATACGGAGGACTGAAGGCGTAAGTAGGCCCTCAAATTCGTTGTTCCTCTTCTTTATACATGTTGCTGATTGTAGAGCAGGAAGGATCCAGGAAACAGGTGTGAGCTTGGCATGGATGAGGATGTGATTCCTTGGAGGAGAACCAGACAGGTGTGTCTTGGTGGAGATGCTAGCAGGTATAAAAGCACAGAGACGAATGGATACCTTAGTAGAAGAATGGAGAGAACGGATACGTGAGACGGAAGACCAGGTTATATGGTCTTGTGGAGCTGCAGGACAGTGGTACCAGGTTTGACAGGTGGAGGACGGAGCATGGCTTCAGTCAATGTCAGGGTAACTACTGTGGTTTTGTCTTACCAGGGGGATGATGAGTCGCGACATCATTCTGTTGCTGTATGTGGATGGTATGTTTTGCTATAGCAGGTGTGTACATACAGGGTTTTGCTGAGCTAAGGGTAAGATTAGTTCAGTGGCACGTCATGAGGAGTTTGGAGCAGCAGAATTCTTTGACATGGGAGGCATGGAGATCACAGGTTGATTTTGTCTCGAGTGGGAGCTGATGTGAATCAGGTGTTGGCGAGGTTCGGGATACAGAGCCGGAGCACACTAAGGGCTGGACAGGTACAGTGTCCGAAATCACATGAGGTCTGGTATAGACCTGAGTATTCCCATGCAGTGGGAGCTGTCAGAGAGTTAGGAGCCAATTCGGGGAAGTGGATTCTCAGGTTTTCTGAGAGGGACCGGCAGCAGGTGTTGCTATGCAGGGTCAGGAATTCACTACATGTATTTGTAGGTTCGGATGTGGCAGGTTACTCGGATGACAGGTGGTACATCACAGGTTGTGTGGTGGGTTGTCTTCAGGTGGGAGCTTGAAGAGGGATACAAACCAGGAAACAGATTAGACGGAGTACAGGTACAGGTACAGTGCAGTTGTTTATCTCCAAGTGGGAGATTGTTAGGATTGTGGAGCTAAAAGCTTCACTGATGCAAACAGGAGAGGAGGTTGCTGAAGGTTGCTGAGTTGCAGAAGAAGTTGGGGTCGGTCTGATCAGCCGACGTCGGCGGGATAGCACAGAGAAGCAACCGACGTCGGTCATATATCGGCCGACGTCGGTCACCTCCAGGCGGACAGGGACCGGCGTCGGTCGCCTGTGTGGTTCGACTGCGAGCTATTTACGGGCAGTTAGCTAACGAACCAAGAGTTTGCATGATGAGTGCTAATTTTAGACTCATAGCTGCGGATCTAATTATTGTAATTAGATGTCTAATCATTGTTTGGATGAGATCTATATAATAGACTCATGGTTGTATTGGAAAAGTGTGCTAGGGAGTAAGAGAGCATAATTATAAGCTCCTTCTGTGTGTGAGGTAGAGCTATGGTGCGTTCCTCCTAGTGCCACAGTACCATGTGTGTTGGTGTTGGATTGGAGAGCCAGCTGGGTTCTTCAATAAGTAAGATCGTTGATCTGCAGGTGTATGTGTGTGCAAGGTCGAGGTTCACAGGTGATTGGAACCATTGCTTGATTTGCAGGTGTGCAAGGTCATACAGACAGCAACACTACAGGGAGCAGTATCAGGCAGGATCTACTTGGAGTACAGGTGTGTACTCGGATAGAGCAAGAGGAAGGCAAGGGAGTTCCTTCCATAAGTATGGTCTGTTGAATTGCAGGTTGTTGTAGATTCATGGGAGATCTACTTGAAGTACCTTGAGTACTTGTGGAGCACGTGGAGTGCTTGTGGAGTGCGTGGAGCACTTGTGGTGTGCGTGGAGCACGGGAGGTGAACACCAACTCTGTATTTGAGTTGGGTGTTGGGACCTGTGAGAGGGAGAGCTTTGGGGAGAAGAATTACTGTTCACTTGAGGCGTGGGAAACCTCTGTAAGGTGGTGGAGAAGAAGTGGCATCTTCTTTATTGTATTCTTTTCTGTATAAAGTGTTAATACAATTTGGTATTGTCTCTCATATGCTGTGTTATTCTGAATTCTAGTTACTTGGTGAATCTGGTTAATTTCCGCATATTAAGTTGCTTGGTATTAGTAATCAAATTGTGTGCTTCCGGTGTACATCCTCTCCCAACACTTCCTTATAGACTAATGGAAGCCCTCAGAGGATGCTCAAATGTTGGAAATCTTTGAACTGCAAATATTGAAATGGTCTTATGGATTAAGTATATGCAATATGAACTTAGTCTAAGTCTATACCTTAAAGTCCCCATAGCATTTTATTTAAATACCGTGAACCTTAGGCTATAGACTTACTAAGTCTTATTTTAAAGAATCTTTGTGATGTAAAAATTAGAACAAATGCTCTTAAATGAAGGTTTTAGTGTGTTTATTAATGCAATAAAAATCTATTTGGCACTGGATCATTATATCACTTTGACCTATTTTGAGCATGCTCTATAGGCTTGACATGAATAATTTAATCCAAAGTATACGTTGTGTTTATTAAACACAATGTAAACTTTGACGTAAAGTATTTAGCAATGGTCCCTTTGTCTAAATCCAATGGACTTAGGTATAAACATTTTAGCCTAAAGTTCATTTTGTCTTTAATAAACACAAAATGAACCTTATCCTAAGGTATTTAACCCCGAGTCCCTATCTAAGTTCTTTGACTTAAAACTTAGCATAAAATGCTTTAACCTAAGTTTATTTATGTTTATTAATACGAAATAGACTTAGGTAAAAACATTTTAGCCTAAGTTCCTGTATATCTATGTGCTAACTTAAGGCTTGTGCATCTTTGTAGATCAATGGATCGCACTTCATTGCAGAAGGATGATCCAAAGGTGCGAGGATGTCAAAGACTTTTCAATGGAGATCCAAGAGCTTGTGGGCTCGACGCATGGAAAAAACACGTTCAAAGCAGAATCGACAAAGGATCTAATGGTTCATGCTTCATCACGTTCTTTAATCCAATGACACGAAAGCCCTAATGACTTTTCAAATAAGCTCATAAGGCCCATAGAGGTGCCAAGTGGCACAACCACGAGACTCGAGACCAAAAGAAGCCAATAATGAACAAAGTCTCAGATGTCAATCGATAGCTCATGCTAATCCAGGGTTTTGATCCAACATTATGAAGTAAAAAGGCATTTTTAAATACCAACGGCTAGTGCTTGCAAAGACATTTATGAAAAATGCCATGAAAGGTTCCAGATTGATGCCACATAAGCACCACACAAGTAAAAAATGGGAAAAGAAGAGATCATGTGTGCCCCATAATACAAAAGTATAAAGGCAAAGGTCCAAATCAAATTCAAAGCACGTATGAACCGAACTCCAAATAAGCTACCAACATTAAAACTTTGAAGCCCTAGACTTGCATAAAAGGAGCCTAAGTAAACTTGGATTGATTACCAGTGAATTCAAAAGGAAACTTAATTATGCTTTTTAAACATGAAAGAGTTACCCAGAGACTGAGTGCAATCCAATTATGAATAATTTGCAAGCACAGAAGCCATGGCAACTCGAAGACAACAATTATGAGATGATACATGACTGTACCTATCTACAGATAATACGAGAAAGGTTTTCAAGGATATAGAGCTGGATGTCACGGCCCTAAACAATGGAAATAGGAATTGGTCCGAACTCTTCTTCACCATAGAGGAGTTAAAACCCATCACCAAGGAAGATTAGAGGATTGCCATGATAAGCAGAAAGTACTATGACCTAGTTGTGGTTTAAATGGCTGACCTCCACCATGTAGCTGCCAAACCAGTGGTACTTCACTGCATTGATGTCCTTGCTCCAATTTTTATTGATTGTAGAATTGATGGTGATTGGGTCATCCATAAGGGAAGCTCTAGGAGAGTATCCTGCATTTCCCCACTAGCCTTTGAAAGTTACTACAAGCTCCCAAAACTCCATGTGGACCTGCCCACAATCAAAAGATGGACCACTAAGCATGACCTAGACACCATCCTTAGACCATGGTTGCTCCAAGAAAACCATGTATTTCGAGATTTTGAGGGAAAGATCCCCATTTTCCAATTTAGGGAAGGGTTTAGGGTTATCATGACCTTATTACACAAAGTATTTGGAGCCCCTGTCACCACTTATGTCAACAAAACTTGGGTGTCCTATGTTTACTTTATGGTGGAGAAAGAGCTTGTTCCTCCAATTGGGGATATGATCAGTGTCTTCCTAGAAAAACAATTCACTGCAAACAAAAGGAAGATAAGCAAGCAGTTTTACATGATGTCTTATTTGCTGGATGCCCTACTAGCTTCCACTAAGATCCCCAACATCAAAAATTGGTCTCCTGAAGGTAGAACCACCATCTCCCACCACTACTCAAAACTACACATCTTAAAATATAGGCACCACATGTAATTCATATGTGACTATGTCTATCCTACGTTGGTGGTGGCCATCACAGGGATTCCCATGCCCAGGATTCCCCCTTTGATCAAGAAGTATGTGGAGATGATGGGTGATATTTGGTTTTATCCAAATGATTCGATTATTAGAATTGAGGGAATTCTAACCCAACCCTATAGGTTGCCAATCTACGTTCCTCCTAAGCTAGCAGAATAAGAAATTGCATCCCAACTCCTTCACGAAGTTGGAGTTTGCAAAGACAAAAGAAAGGGCCTTCTCCATCCCTTTCTTTTGACAATAGGAAGAACAATTTTATAAGACTGGAAGTAGGTGGGCACCATGTCCAGACATAGGGACTCTTTCACATTTAAATTGTATGATCTCAGATAGTGGGATCTTAAGAATGTAGTAGGTCCACATTTGAAGAATAAGCAATTGCCCAAACCAATCTATGAGCATGAACTGGGTCCTCATGACACTTTGTATATAAAGGCCAAATTTTTTGAAGAAGTATTGGCCAGGTTTAAGGGAACCAATCTCAATCTTGTACACAGATTAACCAATGATAACAAACCAACAGGGGACATCTAGGAAATGCATCCCCTTTAGTACCATTGTTTGCCTAGCCCTTCCATGCCACCTCAAGACCAGCCTCAGATGGAGCTTCCACAACCCCAAGCACAAATTGTACAAGGAACTAGTAAATAAAAGCTAGAAGTGAGACTTGGAGAGGGACCCTCATCCTTAGCTCCCCCTTAGAGACCACCATCCCCAGTTGAGCACTTGGAGATGATTGCCCTTGAGCTTGATGAAACAGTAGAAGGTACCCTCAAAGACCTCGCTAAAGCATATGGCTCCGAGGAAGAAGAAGCACAAGCTGAAGAAGCTCAAGTTTAAGCAGAACAAGCTGAGGGAGAGAAAGGGAAAGAAGTAGCTCTTGATATATTCCCAGTGGCACAACAAGAAAAGAGAAAGGCAGAGTTGGCATTGGTCCCTATTGGATCAAGGAAGAGGCCAAGGTTGATTCTCACTCATCCCACAAGTGAGATCAACCTGTTTAGTGAAGAGTTCCCCATTCATAGACCAATCATCCCTAATTGGTTCATGTATGGAAAACTACAAAAGATCCCTTCCCACTCCCACTCTTGGGCCTTGACCCAATCTATCAATGTGGATGTTCATGAAGAAATCAAGCCATGGATCAAGGCTTTAATGAAGGAACATGAAGAAAGAAGAATTGTGGCGACTACAGGGCTAGAGAGCAAGAAAATGGATGCTCCAGGAACATCAATCAACATAGGGGGATAGGTCCCATAACCTCCAAAATTCATAGATCCAGTCACCACTGTACAATTCAATCTAGAGATAACTAGATTAGAAAGGTCACCACTAGGAAAGCCATGGTGGGAACTGAGGAGTTCACCTTCCAAAAGGTGGAACCTTTTGTAGGTCTGACTCCAGTTGAAGGACAACAACCAAGTGAACATCCCATCCATGAAGAGGATGTTGAGAGCTTAATTGAGGCTCATTCAGGTCAAGAAAACACTGGGATTAGAGGAATGAAGTAGAAAATTCAAAACTTAGAAAAGGAAAAAAGAAAACTTAGAGACACATGCCATTTTGTCAGTGCCTGATGCTATAATAGACATGTTTGAGGCTTCCTTTTTTGATATGTTTAATTATCTACAGTCAATGAAGCTGAGGCAAGATGCATTAAGCCAATAAAGTGAAGTGGCTAAAGGACTGATATCAAAATGGTAGGAGACAAAGACCAAGTTAAGGGATATCATGAGTATATTGATTAGGAATTAGATTCCTAAATTCAAAACTGCTTGCCTATCCCACCTAAATGCTGCTCAAGGGATAGTGGTGGACAAAATAAAAAGTTTAAGTACTTGGTCAGCAAGCTTGGATATACTCCTTAGGTATGATGAAGAGGTGATTGCCTGGGTCAAGAAACTACTTGGCACCATGTTAGCTAATCCTACCAAGACTATAATAGAGTATAAGCATAGGGTCACTTTGGTGATGCAATCAGTCAAAAGCAAGAGCCAAGGTCAGTCTGACAGAGATAATAACAAAATCTTAGGCATGATCTTCATAGTTGAGGAAAAGATAACAGAGGCTAGGAGCATCAAGGAAGCTATGGCTAGGAATGACAGGGACTTTGATGATTTAGCTGATCATGAAGATGTCTGATTTCTAAAGCCTCTTGTAGATTTTGGGATGATCAAGGAACAACATCAGAGGGCCATGGAATTTCTACAAGAACAACAGGGTAGTCCCTCAGCAATGTGCCCACCAATCTGATTGATATTCCTTTTTTGTAAAACATTGTAATATTTGGAATAGGGAATATTATTTTGTAAGGCATATGCTAGTTTTTTAGCATATTGCCTCTAAGTCAGTCCAATTTTAAGAAACAAATTTATTCTAGAGCTTTCTTAAGAAGGACAACTATCCTTATTTTTTGTATAGTTGTATCTTATAACTGACCGGTATACTGCCTAATCTTTCTATAAAAGGCATGTATTATCATCTTGTAAAGGAGAGATAATCTTGAGTAAATTTTGTATACTTAGAGCAATTCATATAATTAGTGAATTCTGTAAATATTGTCCATATTTGATATGCCAATTTTTAATATAGATTTTCTCTCAATTGCTAGTTTTATGTCTTAAATTTGAATAGTTTCTTTGAATTCTAGATTGCATCTTTAATCATAGGGTTTCTAATTTGTGCATATACTAGATTAGTTGATGGATGTTGGATTTTATTCACTTAATTTTGCTCTGTATTTAGATGTACAAATGCTATTTGATTATAGTAGTAAATCTTTAAAGTAAATTTGGTTCTTACTCGTGATTCTTTACATCATCCTTAAAAGTTTGCCTGGTATATAGTGAAATTTGAGCTTAAGCTATTTTCCATTATATATTGGTTTGAATTCATACTTAGTTGTAATTTATGCTTTGTCATAATGTTTGAGGCTAAGATAGGCAATCACTTGTCTTCTTTCTACCCTACTCTTCTCATTTGCTCTTTTTTAACCAAATCACTATAGTTTAGAATTCATTATGAATATCCATTTAGATTATTTTGTAGCTTAAGTTTGGATCATAATTCACTAAGAATTAGCAAAGATACTTAAAATTTATAGAGAATTGGACCATGATGGACCCCAACCATCAATTAATATAAATTTATGGGGACAGTTAAACATTGATTTGCCGCTATTTCACCATAGGTAATATTAAATTGCCACAACTTGCTAATCATGCTCTGAATTCCTAATAATTTTAAAATGAGAAGTGTTCTTGAACACTAAAGATGTCTATGGTATACATAGAGACGTCAACAGGTCCCACTGGCACTAGAAGGAGAGCCATCTTTGTGAATTCCTTGAATCTTTGTTAGTCTTAACATGTTTTGATCTAAGATTGATGCTATCATTGCAATTTTGAGTAAACCTTTTCTTAGAAGTGTAAGGATCATTTATCCTTGTGGTTTGTTACATATATTTGTGTTTTTTTAGACAAAGGTCAAAATTATTTGAGTTTTGATGCTTGGTTTTGGTAAATTTAACTTAAACTTTGAAAATCTATAGTATTTGAGGTTAGGATAGCTTGTTTTGACCAAAGGTTGTCATATCTTTCATATATCTAGGCTTTTTTGAGCTTAATATTATAAAGATAGATCATATTTGCATAATTCGACATATCATTGAGTTATCTTAGGCAAAGATCAACATCCTTTACTATTCTTTATGTAATCTTTGCAAAATAAGCTTAATGCACAAGTTTAATCCTTGTTCTTTATAAAGGTTAGCCTAATACATCATATTTCAAATAGGATCTTTGATCTTCAAGCTATAATTTCCAAAGATTCAAACTAGATCACACTCAAATACAAGGGAAAATTTACTTGAACTCAAGGTTCACAGAAAAGCTAGGTGTGATAAAGGTAGATGTAGGAGATCCAAATATTTACCAACATCACCTCTTAAAGGTACCTTTTCCTTCAACCTTCATCTAGGTATGGCTTGGTTGGGAAAATCTTTAATCAATGTGCCAGGTGTGTTACATGATCTCCCACGTAATCGTAAAAAGTATTTGCCTACATTTAGTCCAACGGTTATAGTGACTGCTGAAGAACATATCAAGTCTTTTAAAGCTGATTTGAGGTTACTAAATGTTGTGCATGAGAATGTAGCTTGCAAGTTATTTCCCTTTACCTTTAAGTATGCTATTTATGAATGGTTTTTGAACTTGCCTAACAATTATGCCACTAGCTAGGATGGGTTTAATAATGTTTTCATAGATCTATTTGGTAAAATTATCAGTCCATGTGTCAACTACCATCATTTCACCACCATTAGGAGGGTTGCAAGTGAGCCTATCAGGCCCTTTAATGCTAGATTTTAGAAAATGTATAGTAGGACCATAAAACCTTATAAGCTTGATGATGTTTTAGCTCTATAAATATACAATAATGTAGTAGATCCCATGACCTCTATATTTTTGAAGAGATCTATGCCAACTATAACTTCATTAGCTAGGGCTTAGTTTGAGGTAGTGACCATAAATGATCAAATGTAGCTCAAGGGATAAATGACCTATTATATTCCAAAAATTAACACACATATGCCCATCCTAAACATATTCTCCAAAAATAACTAGAATATTCTATCCTTGAACCAACTTCCAAATCTAAATCAATTGCCCTTAAGTCATGTTGCTCCCAATCAAAACTTAGGATTCTTGAATCATCCTACTAATGGATTTAGTGTAAATGATCAAAGAACTTTAATACCATATACTAATATTAACCAGGTGCACAATTCTAAAATTCCTAAGAGTGAGAATGAGTCTATCTTGAAAATTGTCCAAAAATTAAGCATTGATTTCCTTCAGTTACAGAAACAAGTAGGCAATACTATAGAGAACTATAGTAGGAATTTCTCATTTCAAAGGTTTAATAGGCCAAACAATAGATTTTAGAATGATAGTTTCCAAAATAATAAGAATAGTGAACCATCTTCTAGCAATAAGAATATGAACATTAATCTTACTGATATTGCATTACCCGATTATTATAGAGTGCATTATACAATCAAGCATGGTGAGATTGATTGTATAGAGTTTTGCAAAGATTTTAAAGATTTAAAATAGGATTTGGATACATTTGAAGTGGTTCCTAATAAGGAAATTGGTTCAAGTACTTTTGGGTCCAAATCATCTGTTAAGCCTTTATGGTAGAGACATTTGATTTCCATTTTCAAGAGGAGAATGAACTTAATGAGATCCCTGAGGAGATCCAAGCCTTCCAAAAATTATTTAAAAAGACTTATCTCTTGAGGAATAGAGAGAAGAGGTAACCCTTGAATACCTCAATGCCTCCAAATAAATTTGGAACTCCTCTTAACACTTCTTCAAGCAATAACCTAGAGCCACCTAAAGGGAGTACCTCTAAACCCAACATTGATATTCCTAATTCTTCTAATAAAATTGAATATAACATTGTTGAAGATATGTAGAAGATAAAAGCTAACATCACCTTGCATGAATTAACGTAGATTACAGAGCAAAGGGACCTCTTGCTGGAATCACTATCAAAGAAATCCAACAAGCCACCCAAGGTTGACCATGTTAATGTAATTGTACACAAAGCTAAGGTAGAATCTTCTCCTTTCCTGCTCACTATCAGGATGTTTGGTAAAAAATTGCACAACTATTTATTATATTTTGGTGACTCCACCAATATCATGCTAGTAGGTATTTGCAAACAACTTGGCTTAACATGTATAAAGTCTGATAGGGTTTTCACCCAATTAGACAAATCTCGAGTTAAGGTTGTTTGGGAATTATTAAATGTTTATATGTAGTTAGCTTCTAAACCTAGGGTGCAATAGTTTATTGATATTCAGGTTTTTGATATTCCTGATGTTTATGAGATCTTGTTAAGTAGGGAATAAACCAAGGCTCTCAATGGATACATGTCCATAGATTGCTGACATTTGTGGCTACCTTGAAAGGGAGTTCCTAATCAGATCAGGGTTGAGAGAGAGCCAAGGATGAAGCACATGATTACTGAGTACAATTCCATCAACAAGAGGGTTAACATTATTGACTCAGACTTAGGGGTTTTCACCTTAGAGACCACAAAGGTATGTGATCCCAAAAGTACTCGTGCTATCTCTGGGCTATGAAAATTACATTTTGATGGTGCTAAGTGTAAGGTTGGATCTGGAGTAGGCATTGTCCTTACTGACCCTGCTGGTAAATATTATCATGCTTCCTATAGACTCCAATTACATTACACTAACAATCTTGCTGAGTATGAGGCCCTTAGCCTAGGTTTGCAATTTGCTTTTAAGAATAAAGTCAAAGAACTACTAGTCTATGGGGATTCAGAACTAGTGGTCAACCAGGTGAGAAACAAATACCAATGCAAGATCTCATACCTTAAGAGGTATAAGTTTAGGGTCTGAGATCTGATTGAGTCCTTTGATACTTTTGGCATTGTTTCCATCCCAAGAGAAGAGAACCAAGCTGATGATGAGTTGGCATCTATTGCAACCAATCTCATACCTAACCAAGACTCCCCTAATTTTAACATTAAGCTAGTCCCTTATTCTTTGATGCCTAATAATGTTAATCATTTTCAAGTCTTCAGTGATGACCAATAGATTGGATTTCATGACCAATTTTGGAGCATTTGATGCTCATATTATTGATGAGACTAATGAAAATACATCTAAGGAGGAAAAATTTGATGGTAAAGTCATTCAGTTGAATTACAACAAGATCCCTAAGGGGATGATTGCTTTAAAGAGACTATTTGATCAAGACAAACTGGTTGAGGTTTTTAAGATTCCCAAAGTTAATGGGAAGGACTATAATGCTGTTGATCTTGGTCTCCAAGATCAACCCCAGCTGGTAAACATTAGAAAAGCCTGCACAAACATTGAGAATAAGAAGGCCAAAGAGTTGCTAACCAGATACAAAGATGTCATAGCTTGGTCCTATTATGACCTACAGATCTTTGATCCAAGGATCATCACCCACACTATACCCCTTAAATAAAATTGCAAGCCCTTCAAGAAAAAATAGAGGCCTGTAAACTCTGTCTTACAACCAATGATCTTTAAGAAAGTTAAGAGGCTACTAGATGCTAGGATAGTCTTCTCCATAAGGTATTCTACCTGGGTGGCTAATTTGGTGCTAGTAAAAAAAAGAATGGTGAGATTAGGCTCTGTATTGAATATAGGAACTTAAACAAAACATCTGAGAAAGATAACTATCCTCTTCCTTCTCTTGACCAATTGATTTAAGTTGTTTCAAATTCAGCTATGATGTCTTTCCTTGATGGATTTTTAGGTTACAACTAGGTGTTGGTTGACATGGAAGATATGATGAAAACAACATTCAAAACCAAGTGGGGGACCTTTGCTTACAAAAGAATGCCCTTTGGGTTGTTAATCAATGCAGGAGCTACCTTTCAAATTTCCATGGACAATGCCTTCCATAGCTTGATAAGTAAGTGCATCATTATATATATGGATGATCTAACAATTTTTTTCTAAAAATAGGGAATACCACTTTATGCACTTACATCAATTTTTTGAGAGATGCAGAAGGTATACACTATTCTTAAACCGTAAGAAGAGTATCTTTTGTGTTATTGAAGGTAAAATATTGGGTCATGTTATAACTAAAGATGGGATCTCTATAGATCTTAAAAGAGTGGAGGCCATACTAGAATAGAGCCTCCAAATAGTAGAAAAGAGCTAAAGTCATTTTTGGGTAAGATAAACTTTGTAAGAAAGTTTATTTCTGGATTTGCAGAGATTGTCAAGCCATTAAATGACATGCTGAAGAAGGATGCCAATGTCACATGGAATGAAGAATCCAAGAAGGCATTCAATGATATTAAGGAGGCCATTAACCAAGTTCTAGTCCTTATAAGTCCTAAATTTTAAAGGGACTTCTACCTCTACTCTTTTGTATCTGACCATACTATGGATGCTGTATTAACTGAGAAGATTGATGGGTGTGATCACCCAATAGCTTTTATGAGCATTAAATTTATGAATGCTAAGTTGAATTATTCATTGATTGATAAGAAAGAATATGCATTAGTCAAGGCAATAAATAAATTTAGGTATTATTTCCTTAAAAATAAGGTGCATGCTATCTTACCTAACCCTACCACTAAGCTTATGTTAAGTTAGAATGAGCTACGAGAATGTAGAGGTAAGTGGATGTCAGTTTTGTAGGAGTATGACTTATAAATGAAAACTATAAAACTAGTAAGGTGCCAAGGTCTGATCTAGATGATTAATAATACTAACCCTAGGCTAAGTATTATGCAAGTGGATCAACAAAAATTTTAAGCTAGTGAGTGGTATGATTCCATCATCTATTTACTAATCAATGGTACTTGTCTTATAGGGCTAACCAGGGAGAAAAAGAAGGATCTAAGACTGAAGACAACCCATTATTTGATCAAGAATGGGGTCTTGTATAAAATAAACTTTGAGGGGGTCTACCTGAGATGTGTCTCATAAGAAGAAGCCACCTAAATCATGAGTACCTTCCATGAAAAGTTGGGTAATGAACATCCATCTGGGAGAGCCACAACCCACAAGATTATTAGAGCTAGCTATTATTGGCCAACTATTTTCATAGATGCCCAGAAGGATGTGAGGGAATGTCACTCATGTTAAATTTTTAGCACAAACAAACCAAAGGTAGCATTACCTTTACAACTAGCTATGGTTGACAAACCCTTTGCACAATGGGGATTGGATTTTTTTGGGGTGATCAACTCTAATTATTTTAAAGGTCACAAGTATGTCCTGACTGCTACATATTATTTCATAAGGTGGACTGAAACTATAGCCGCCAAACATTGCAGGACTAAGGAAGTGATCAATTTATTAGAGGAGAACATTTATACCAGATTTGAAACTCCAATCTCATTGGTGTGTGATAATGGATTTGCATTTATATCCATTGAGATGACAAAATGGGCTTATGACAATGGCATTTGTCTCAAGTTCTCATCCAACCATTATCCCCAATGAAATGGAGTGTTTGAGTCTACCAATAAGAACCTAATGAAGGCAATCAAGAAGTCTACTGTAGACAAGCCCATGATGTGACATAAGCTACTCAAATATGCCTTATGGGTAGATAGGATTAAAATTAAGGAAGCCTTGAAGGCATCACCATTTCTATTGGTGTATGGCCAAGAACAAATATTTACTATCACCCTCAAGTTTCCCATGTATAAATTCATGCATGAATACATGGAGGAAAGCCAAGAGCTTGTAGAGTCAAGATTGTTAGCTATCATTCAGATAGAGGATGCAAGAGAGAAAGATTTTACAAAATTTAATAGACATCATACCACATTAAAAATATGGTTTGACAAAATATCAAAGATCAAGGTGTTCAAACAGGGGGACCTAGTTCTCCTTTGGGATAAATCATTTGAGTCTAAGGGAAAGCATAACAAGTTCACACCCCTATGAATTGGTCCCTACCAGATTGAAAACACCCTGGGAGACAACACCTTTAAGCTCAAAGAATTGTAGGGAGTAGAGTTCACACTGCCCACCAATGGGTAGTACCTCAAACATTACTTCTTTACTACTCTGCCTGGAGTCTTTATGGAGTAAAAACTATAAGATGGTTAGGCTTAGTGTAGGTAGACTAGTTAGTTTCTTTTAGTTCTTTCCTTCCTATCCCTTGTTTGTACATAAGCATGTGTATATTTGTTTGTTTCCCTTTGTGTCTTGATTTTTTGCTTTTTGCTTGTGTTTGCTTTTGTTTCCTTGTTCCCTGATCCCAATAAGTCCTTTTGGACAACCTTGAGCTCAAAGTTTGTTCAGTTTCTTGAAATCCCATAAATCAGAAATGAAGGTATAAACCTAATACATATGCTGACCATGGTGTTGAAATGTTATCCCAATGTTATTGTTTGAATAAATTGGTAAAGATTGATAAATGAGTTAACTATTTTATGAAAACTTAAACATTGTCTTGACCTAAATTTGGTTTTAAGAATATTTGTACTTGCAAGATGAAAGCTTGATTTGTTGAAGTACATTCATGATTGCACTTAAAAAACACCCTTACCTGAGATAATGGTTGCAATCATAAGTGATTTTTTGAGGAGAAAACATTTGACCAAATCCTTAAACCTGGCTATCTTGGCTACCAACCTTGTTGAAAGCATAAAAATCTAAAAAATACAAAAATAAGAATGCAATTCAAAATTAAAATATTTTCAAGCATAGGTGATTCTAGTAACCTCCACTGGGGCTATAGACGACTAGTTAGAAGTGGAGTAAGGCTTTGAGAAGAACCAAAGGCATCTCTATCAGGGCTCTAGATGTTTGGATGTAGCAGAGCAATGCCCAAACCTTCCCTGAACTAAAAACATGGTTCTTAATGGATACCTAAACATGCTCTAAGTCAGTGTTAATGATTAAAGATATGAAACTTGGAAATTGTCTCCTAAAACTCATGGAAAACAATAAATGGAATCAAAGCACACACAACATGGTTATGTCTTAATGTTTGATCCCAATTCTATAAGTGCAAGGTTTATTTCAACCATAATCTGATCCAGATAATGGCATAGATCAAATGGAGTGGATGACTTAGTTGTTTATCTAAACCAGAGTCTCTAGGTTCTGACATATTGCTATGTTTCTCCCAAAAGTCACCATTTGTTGAGGTTAACATACCCTACTTTTGAAAATTGAGACTCTTGAGATGTTTTGAAGCTTAAAATTAAAAGCATGGCCTATCTTGGATATTATTTAGAATTTGAAGATCATCCACAATGCCAAACTTGGGTATTGATTTATGGTTTATCTTAAGCTTACCTAACCCTACTAATGATTGGTCTTCATGTCTTTAAGTTGAAGGTTTTATGGATCCCTTGTTGATGGTTCATGTTTTACAACCCTTAGATAAACCCCTTAGTTCAAATTTGAATTCAAATTTGGTGGGAACAATTTGAATATGTTTGGACTTAAGCTTAAGTTTTAATGTTAAGGCTTGTCATGTTTCTCAACACAAACAAACCTTAGATTAAAAATTATGTTTGGTCAATTTTTTTATTCTCCATTGTTCCTTTTATATTTATAACATGATCCTTATGTTTGGTAGGGTCCCCTTTTATTTTAACATAAACTACTTTGTTATAAATTTAGCCTAAATCCTTAACCCTAAGGCCCTGTTCATATTTATTAACATGAACGAGACCTTAGTCTTAATACTTTAGCCTAGATTTTTACCTCCCAAGTCCAATTGTATGTCAGCACTATCTCTTTGTTAACATGTTAACCTAAATTTTTAATACTAAATCCCCAATGTATTTTTTAATATAAATGAGACCTTAGGCTTAACACTTTAGCCTAAGTCTTTACCTTAGTCCCAAGTTCTAACTTAATGTCCTTGCTTCTTCATAGATCTAATGGCTCATGCTTCATTATGGGGCATGATCCAATGGCATGAAGAAATCCAAATATATTCCAACACTTAGTCCTTTAGACCAATCACATTCAAGCTCTTAAATCATGATCAACGGTTCTCACTTCATCACAGACCGAAGATCAGACATAGCGAAGACATCGTGAAAATTTCAAAATTTGAATAAATCCATAGAGTTACCACATAACATTCCCATGTTCGAAGATTAAAAACAAAGGGGCATACATGATAAAAGGGACCAATCATGAACAAGCTCTTGGATCATGATGGCTTTCACTTCGTCATGATTTTTGAGCCAATAGAGCAAAATGGGCCAAAGATCCTGGGAAGCCTTGTGGAGGTGCCAAGTGGCACTCTCACATTGGAACATAGGAGTTTTATGAGCATAAATTTGACATTCAGATGATCATAATTTAATGTTCATGAGGATGTATTTGACGTCTATGTGACCATCAAATTTAATCCCATCAAAGCCAAGAACTTCACAAGCTTAAAATTGATGTTCTCATGACCATCATTTGGCATCTGTAAAGACATATTTGATGTCTACAAGATTTCTAAATTTAAGATAATGAATTATTTTTCTCAGGAGTAGGGTGCATTACAAAATGTTATTAGAAAGCTCATGAACTACCTTGCAGACTAATGGAAGCCCTTGAAGGATGCTCAAATGCTAGAAATATTTGAACTACAAATATTGAAATGGTTGTTGACCATTTTTGGTCCAACAGGCCAAAATCAGTCCCCTTCCTTCCCTACTGTCCTGATCCAGTTTCATTTTTTGATTTTGCACAAGTATGGAATTTTCTACGGACTTTGCAGGTCCATTTCTACGAACTCTGCAAGTCCATTCTACAGACTCCACAAGATTTTATACGAACTCCACAAGAATTCCTATGAATTCTACAGGTCCATTTCTATAGACTTTGTAGGTATGTTTTCTACAGACTCTGCAGAGAATAAATGGGTTCCCAACACTTAGGTGCAAAATGGACAAGTACTTGTTTCAAGAGTCTGGTTTAGTCGGTTTGGTTCAAGTGCCTGGTTCATCATTTTGCTTCAATGGCTTGTTTCAATGGCTCAATTCAACAGTCGGTTCAATGCCTTCATTTAATATTCAGTTCAACAGGTTGTTTCAAAGGGATGGTTCAATTAAAAAAAAGTTCAAGAGAGTCTCTCAGAGGACAAGTGCCCTTGTAGAGGGCATTTGGTTGGTGACAATACCGAAGCAGATTTCCTGAAGGGCACTTTTGGAAGTCAGTCAAAGGAAAGAACGAAGACATAATTTCTTCAAACTTTTTGTCCGAAGGAATTCCTTTGAACAAAAGTTTGAAAAAATTTGGAAAGGCTACGAGCAAAGAATCCAAGGGAAGACAAGTAAAAGACTTAAGGCTAAGGCGAAGAATAATTTATTCAGACTTTTTGTCTGAAGGAATTCCTTCAGATAAAAAGTCCAAAGAAATTTAGGAGAAAAGCCCAATAGAAATTCAAAAAAAACAAAGGCAAGTGCTCGAAACAATTCTTGCAGACTTTTGTCCGCGGGAAAAAGTCCACGGGAAAATGTCTGCGGGGAATTAGTCGAAGAGAAAAAGGCCGCCAAAGGACCCCGAAGGGCAGCTGCCCTTGCGGGGGACTCTCGGCTGCTGAATGAAGGGCACTTCTCCAAAGTTGAAGGGATACTTCCCCTTCAGGAGGGTCTGAAGAAAAAGGCCGAATCAGAGGGAAAGCCTCGAAGGAATTTGCCAAGGACGGTGACGTCTTTGAAGCCATCAACTTCAAGGAAATAGACTAGCCGTTGTTTTTTCAAACAACGATGGGCCCGTGAACATCATTTTTACAACAGAGAAATAGCCATTTGATCTTTGAATTCTTGAGTGCCAACCAGAAAAGAGCCCAGAGAACAAAGAGACAAAGAGGTAGAAGCCGACAAAAGACAAACTAGGAAGACGATGCTGAAAAAAGATAAAAGTTGAGAATGAACTCAACGACCTACTAATAAAGGGCCAAAGGAGCCAGAAGAGACAAGGTAAGGAAAAGACAAAAGAGCCAAGTTTAGAAATAGACAAAATAGTCCAAGTGGAAAAGGAAGGCGTCGAATCAAGGAGTTATTTCAGCAGTTGAAATAGTGCTTGCCAAGTCATCATAAATGGGATGCAAATAGTGAACGATGGATCCTATTTTTCTCTATTTTACATTTATGAGCAAAAAAACTGCATGGATGCCTTCAAGGAGTAGTCTTGGTTATGGAGAAATGGCACGGCCTATGTTTTTAAATGCTTAAAGTCATAATCAGAACCGACACAACATTTATATTTTAGCAGCTTCCTCTTCCCAACGCCCTCGGGATGCACATGGGCCACTTGTCAAAGGGTGCTAAAAGTATTTTTTTAAAAGAGGCACCTTTTGTTTCTCTCTTTTATATATATTTTTAACTTCTCATTTTTAGAGCTATATTTTCACATTGTAAGGTGAAGCCCTGGCAATTTTCACCTGGAATCAATAAAACGTATTTTTACCTCTATTTTGGTTAGATACCTCTGAGTGTGTTTGAGTGTTAGTCTTGTGTTTAGTCATTGCTTCCTAATGCTTTCACAGGGTTGACACCAACACATCTAGTATCTATAAGATGCCATTCCTGTAGGTGACAAGAAGCGCTGTACCTGGAGTACAAAGACATAAGGAGGTTACTAGATAGTGTGTTTTTTCTATAGCACCTATGGTGAGTCCCTTTTTCTATGTGTTCTATTAAAACCTCCCTGTTAAGCTTCCTACAGTCTAGTCCTTTTACCAGTTAAAGTGTATATATGTGTCTTATAGTTCAGAGTGTGAGTGTGAGTAGGTCGAAGTTATTTGGTGCATCACCTTCTTAGAGTAGGTTTTGTTTTCCTATAATCCTTCTCCCTTTTCATCCCCCCCCATTATATATATATATATATATATATATATATATATATATATATATATATATATATATATATATATATATATATATATATATATATATATATATATTAGCACTTATTAGAATAACTCAGATGCATCAAAGCGAGCTAGCCCTTATCTAGAGACTCTCCCCTCTAGCTTCGCTAGTCCCACAAGTGAGAGGGGAGTTTCCATTTTGATGTGTGGAAGGGAGGAGCTCGGCCTCTTACCCAGGGTGCAATCCACTATGTCAACAGTTTTTAGCACACTTGGTGGGACCCAGTTTTTACACTTAGTAAAGTCTTAGGATTGATGCTGGTCATGTTACAACAAAATAAACTATTTTTAGCATCTGGCGACTCCACTGGTAAGAGCTTCAGTTTCTAATCAAAGACCAGTCTGACTTCCTATGCCTAAAATCACCACACGGTTTTCTTCCAAGGGTGTCCCATTTGAATTCATTGAATTGCCTTTAAACTCAACAAAGTGACTGAGGTTTGAGAGGACCCATCCTTATTCAACAAACCACTTTCCCAAACCTGCTATAACAAACACCTATACAAGAAAGCCGTAGTTACATCTTGTCATAGCTATGGCATTACCCTTTGTGACTTTTTGTGGTCAGAGTCCTTTGAATCTCTAGCGTTATGACCCAATTCCAGGAGCAGTCCTCAAAAGTGTGCCCCTTTTGATGGAGAGGGGCCCATTATAGTTATTGAACACATCAAAAATGTTACTAACATCTGCAATATTCACAATGTTATTGAGGATAATATTACAACCAGATTGCTGGCTTTGTCTCTCAAGGGAAAAGCTCTGCACCGGTATGGGACTTTAACCATAAATTCAGTCAGTTCTTGGAATGAATTGGGTACTCGCTTGACAGGCTATTTTGGGGAGAAGAGTGACCACCTCTCACTTGTCGAGCGACTGACTACAATGAAAAGAGCTCCACATGAATACATGCAGGATTTCAACTCTCAGTTTCAAAACACATGGGATAGAATCCCCATTCTGGTAAAGCTGACTCCTAGCTATGCTTTCCTTTATTACTTAAGAGCGTTGAACAATGATATTGCTATTATGACACAGTCCATGGGAGGACATGTGCTGCCTGCTGCCTATGACATAGCTATAGCAACTGAAAATTACCTAGTGCAGGCTGGGAAAATAGCTCCTAGACCCCATATGGTGATTTTCCTTGAAATGCTGCCTCCAATTCAGACCGTTGCTCCCACCTTAGCTCTTTTTCCTAGCATAGAAAAGCCAGCTGCTACTCCATCTAATGAACTTCATGAAGTCAAGAGTCTTTTGCAAAATATGACAAATGAACTTATGGCTATTAAAAGGCAACAAGCTCAAAGCCACTGACCAAACCAAGGATACCAACAGTATGGTCAAGAAAATAGACCCCCTTTCTAAAATTACAATCAAGGATAGGGTCAGCTTACACAGACCAAACCCTTTCAAGGCTATAATCTAGGCACCCCTTCATCATCCAAGGCTATGGTGCCCATTCAAAACAATCTGGTGTAAGAACAACCAAGTTGTTCAACCATGGGATATGGTCAGGAGTAGGCTGTTTATACAAATGAAATGATGGGTCACTACCCAAATGTACAAGACAATCAGGTAGCTGCCCAATTCCAAGGTTTTGAGGCTTCAATGCAACTCAGCACGAGCAGTAGTCAGACCTAGCCTGATTCTACTCTCATGAACCACCTGAAAGGTGAGTTCTATGCAGTCAATTATGTGAGTACTGTAGACAATCAGGGCGACTGTGTTGCAACCAATACAAGATTTAAAAGGAGAGTAATGGAAGAAGCTTAGGCTACTGCCCAAGCATCAACAATACCTTCTTCATCACATATAAACTAAAAGGTCTCAAACTTTAGACCGCCAATTGTACCTTCAGCTCCTCGACCTGCACCTCAAGCTGTAAATAACTCCAAAGAAAATTTGAAGGAAGGCAATCCTCGAGTAAATGTGGTTGACCATATGAAGAAGCTGCACATGAACATCTCCTTGTGGGATTCACTATCAATTCTGGGGTAAAAAGACATTCTGCAAAAGGAATTGTATCAGCTAGATGAACAAGCTGTCCCAACAAAAGCCGATAATGTTTTGATGATGAATGGATAGCCTTCCACCTCAAGTCAGGTCAATAAAGAAGAAAAGGTTTCCATTTTTTATTAGTCCTTGGTCATAAGAGATTTATTGGTGCACAATTGCATCATTGATATGGAACAAGCACCTCAGTAATGCCCAAATACATAGCCGACAAGATAGGTTTGAAATACAAAGAAATGACTAAGAGAGTCCTGCAGCTGGATGGAACACTAGAAAAGATAGTTGGGGTGGTGAAAGGTTTGAGCTTGATGCTACATGCTTGCCCAACCTTCTCAATTCTTCATGATGTGGTAGTGGCAGATGTCCCTCCTTACTTTGCCATCTGCTTATCCAGGGATTTTACATCCAAGATAGGCGGCTACTTAGCAGTAGTTTTTAGAACCAAGTATGGGACTAAATTTAAAAATCAATCTAAGCCACTCCACATGGATCATCTAGAACCATACTCGCTCAAGGTGGGAAATGTCAGCGATGCCATTATTGATCAAGAAGAGTTCCAAGTAGACCAATCTCCATCCTCTACCCTTGAAGGAGTTGCAGACTTGCTCTTAGATGAATGGGTAAGTGACAACTTCGAGCATGATCCTTACAAATTCATTGAGGAGGCAGGCCTTGAAATTTATTTCATGCATGAAGAGGGTACTTTTGTACCAAATCTGATGAAAGTGAGCTAGGAAAGCTCAAGTCTATGGCAACTGTTCTTTGATGGTTCAAGAAGTAAGTTGAGAGCTGGTGGTGGAGTGGTGTTGGTTTCTCCTTCAAAGGAGAGATACTTTTTAGCTTTTCAATTCTAATTTTCCTGCACATGCAATGTTTCAGAATATGAATCCCTCATCCATGGTTTGGATTGGGCGAGGAAAAGAGGAATCAAAGAGCTGCAAGTTTTTGGTGATAATGAGCTGATTGTCAATCAGGTAAGAGGCCAGAATTTGACAAAGAATTCTTTAATGAAGTCCTACAAACATAGGGTATGGGACTTAGTGGAAAATTTATTTGTTTTAAATATTACCTCCATTCCTAGAGAGCAAAAAAAGAAAGCAAATAGGCTAGCAACAGTTGGTGCCTAGTTCAAAATCCCTCAGGAAATAGGCTAAGACCACAGCTCATGCCACTTGAAGGTAGTGATCTAGCCCTCTGTACCTGATAACATCACCAATTGGCAAGTATTCGATAGCAACCAACAAATAGCACTCTTCTTGCAAGAAGAAGTGGAATTCGCTGCTAAAAACTAGGCAAAGCTACAACAACAATATGACAGCCAAATAATTTAGCTGAAGAACAATAAGCTCCCCAAAGGTTTGGTCACTCTAGAGAGTATCTTCAATGGAGATGACGAGTTGAAAAGTGACAAGGCATGCATTGCAACAAAGGAGGAACACCATGAGAAGTTGAAAATATTCAATGATAAGCTGCTTGCACTTGGGAAAGTGTGCACGGATCGTGAAAGGTAGGCCTTCATCTTGTTGTGCCAAGAATTTGCTGATATCTTCGCTTGGGAGTATAGTGATTTGAAGGGTTTTGACCCAAATTTGGCCCAGCATACCATTGAGATGGAATAAGGCATCAAGCCAATCAAGTAGAAGCAGAGGCCTGTCAACCCAATGATTGAGCCTCTCATGTGGAAGGAGCTCACCAAGTTGATTGAGTCTAGGATAATATTTCCAATCAAACACTCTTCTTGGCTGATCAATCTTGTTCCTATCCAGAAAAAGAATGGGGAGATTAGACTGTGCGTTGATTTTAGAGACCTCAATAGAGTC
Organism: Torreya grandis; assembly: GCA_037957365.1. NCBI lineage: Eukaryota > Viridiplantae > Streptophyta > Pinopsida > Cupressales > Taxaceae > Torreya > Torreya grandis. The sequence goes on along the minus strand of JARHVA010000393.1, from coordinate 3,110,054 downwards.
TCTTTGAAAGACCATTATCCTCTCCCAAGCATGGAGTAGATCATTCAAATGGTGACAGGCAGTGAGCATTTCTCCCTCCTGGATGGGTATTTAGGATACAACTAGATTTTGATGCAAGACTATGACCAGCATAAGACAACCTTCACAACCAAATGGGGGACATTTGCTTATAAGAAAATGCCTTTCAGACTGTCTAATGCTGGTGCCACCTTCTAATGAGCTATGGACATGGCCTTTCAAGGCCTGATCAATAACACTATGCTGGTATATCTTGATGATGTGACAATTTTCTCCAAGGAAGTGAGCCAACACATGAAACACCTCAGACAAATCTTTGAGAGGTGTAGAGAGTTTGGTATCTCTCTCAACTCGAGGAAATGTGTGTTAATTGTCCACGAGGGGAAGCTCCTTGGTCACATCATTTCTAAGGAAGGCTTGACCATTGATCCAGAAAGAGTTTGCTCCATCTTTGAGCTGTCCTTGCCTAAGCACAAAAAAGGTCTGTAAAGCTTCTTCGACAAGATAAATTTCATCTAGAGATTTATCTCAAATTTTGTGGAAGTGGTCAAGCCGTTGACCTCTATGCTGAGGAAGAGTTAGGAGTTCACATGGACAACACAAAGAAAGGACAGTTTTAAAGAAATCAAGTAGGTCATAGCCCAGGCTCCTACTTTGATCAGCCCTGACTTCACCAAAGATTTCAACCTCTACACCTTCGGCAATGAAGAGGTAATCTCCACCATGCTTACCCAAGCAAAGGATGATAACCTTGAGCAACCAATTGTGTTTTTCAGCCAAGGCCTAGAGGGTTTTGAGGTCAGATACACATATGTGGAAAAGCAAGTCTTGGCGATCATACGGAGTCTAAAGAAATTCAAACATATGCTGTCCAATAGCAGAATCCACCTCATGGTTCCACATCTTGGCATCAAGGATTTTTTGATTAACTGAGCCCTGAATGAAAAGAGAGCAGGGTGGATGACTAAGGTGATGGAATACGATGTGGATATCAAGATCACCAAATTGGTAAGAGGGAGAGGCCTGTGTGAGCACCTTACTGTAGACTTTAAGCAACAGAAAGAGGATAGTCTGCTAATTCATGATGTAGCTACAACAAAAGAACCAACTGTCATGAAGGATTGGGCATTAGACGTGAGGCATTTTCTTCTCACTGGTGAGTGCCCACAGGGTCTTGATAGGACCAAGAGGAGATATTTTAGACTCTAGTGTCTCCCTTATGTCTAGATTGATGGAGTGTTGTTAAGAAGGGATCTCTCAAGAGTCCTTTTAAGATGCTTGGACTCAAGTTAGGCTGATAGGGTGCTATCTGAGTTCCATGATGGGCTAGCTGGAGGTCATTTTGCTCTTAGGGCTACAACGGCAAGGATAATGAGAGCTAGTTACTTATGGCCTAATATTTTTAGGGACACCCATGCTTGGGTATGAAAGTGCCAAAAATGTGCACTTTTTGATGGGAAACAATGTTTGGCTGCCATGCCTTTACATCCTATTCAGGTAGAGCATCCATTCATGCAATGGGGCCTTGACTTCATATGGATGATTAATCCTCCTTCTAGTGCTGGACACAAGTGGGTCCTGACCACCATGGATTATTTCACAAGATGGGTAGAGGCTGTTGACCTGAAGGAAGCCAATGAAAGTGTAGTCCTAGATTTTTATGAGGACCCAATGGCAAGGTTCGGGGTTCCAACAACCATAATCTCAAATAACACGTTAGCTTTTCTGGGAACTAAAACAAGTGAATGGGCGCTGAGATATGGTATCTATCTTAGCACTTCATCTAATTGCTACCCACAGGGGAATGGGCTGGCTAAATCTACAAATAAGAATTTGATCAAGATCATCAAGCAAACCATGGAGGAGAATCAGAGGACTGGGCATGCCAAGTTGAAAAAACCCCTTTGGGCAGATAGGGTCACCCCAAAGAGGGAAATTGGTAACTCACCATACACACTTGTCTATGGAAGGGAAGCTAGGCTCCCCATTTCACTTTGGTTGCCAGCCTTGGACCTCGCTCACTAGCTATAATTAGAAGAAGGCAATATCATGGAGGTTAGGCTATGCGAGCTGATGGAGCTCCAAGAGACAAGGGACTAAGCTATGGCTTCTATGACCAGCTGCCAATAGCAAACAAAGAGGCACTTCAACAAGAAATATTCATCAAAAGGTTTCTCTAAAGGAGAAATTGTCTTGAAATTGGATGAGGACCAAGCTAAGCCTAGAAAGCACGTGAAGTTTGATGCCCTATGGAGTGGCCCATACGTCATTACTCAGTGCAAGTAGCATAATGCATTCTAACTCTGCAGGTTGGATGGTGAAGAACTGTATATCTTAGTTAATGGGATACATCTTAAGCATTATCACTGAGCCCCTTTTCCACCATGTATATATTTCCCTTGCTTTTCTCTTGTTTTTCCTAAGTGCCTTTTGCACATGTTAGTAGTTTTCTTAGTTTTGTGTGTGTTTTCATTTCCTTTTGGGGTAAATCTTTGTGATTGATTCTTGAATCTATCATGGATGTTGTTGATCTTTTAAGTTACATTCTGACTCCATGCCCAATGGACTTTAAGGCAATTGGTTTCTAAGCATAGCAGGCATCCTTCCCCTGGGAGTCGCCATTTTATTGACCATTTTTGGTTTAATAGGCCAAAATCGGTCCCCTTCCTTCCCGTGCTGTCCTGAGCCAGTTCAATTTTTTGATTTTGCACAAGTCTAAAATTTTCTATGGACTCTATAAGTCCATTTCTACGGACTCTGCAGGTCCATTTCTATGAACTCTGTAGGTCCATTTCTACAGACTCTGCAGGTCCATTTCTATGGACTCCATAGGATTTTCTAGGGACTCCACAAGAATTTCTACGAACTCTGCAGGTCCATTTCTACGGACTCTGCAAGTATGTTTTCTACGGACTCTATAGAGATTAAATGGGTTCCCAACACTTAGGTGTAAAATGGATAAGTACTTGTTTCAAGAGTCTGGTTCAGTCAATTTGGTTCAAGTGCCTGGTTCATCATTTTGCTTCAACGACTTGTTTCAATGGCTCGGTTCAACAGTCGGTTCAATGCCTTCGTTTAATGTTCAGTTTAATGGGTTGTTTCAAAGGGACGGTTCAATTAAAAAAAGTTCAAGAGAGTCTCCCGGAGGACAAGTGCCCTTGTGGAGGGCATTTGGTCGGCGACAATACCGAAGTAGATTTCTTGAAGGGTACTTTTAGAAGTTAGTTAAAGGAAAGAACGAAGACATAATTTCTTCAGACTTTTTGTTGTAAGGAATTCCTTTGGTCAAAAGTCCAAAGAAATTTGGAAAGGCTACGAGCAAAGAATCCAAGGGAAGAAAAGTAAAAGACTTAAGGCTAAGGCGAAGAATAATTTCTTCAAACTTTTTGTCCGAAGGAATTCCTTTGGACAAAAAGTCTAAAGAAATTTGGGAGAAAATCCCAAGAGAAATTCAAAAAAGACAAAGGCAAGTGCTCAAAACAATTCTTTCAGACTTTTGTCCGCAAGAAAAAGTCTACGAGAAAATGTCCACGGGGAATTAGTTGAAGAGAAAAAGGCCGCTGAAGGACCCCGAAGGGCAGGTGCCCTTGTGGGGGACTCTCAGCTACCAAATGAAGGGCACTTCTCCAAATCCGAAGGGATACTTCCCCTTCGAGAGGGTCCGAATCAAAAGGCCAAATCAGAGGGAAAGGCCCAAAGGAATTTTCCAAGGACGGTGATGTCTCTAAAGCCATCAACTTCAAGGAAATAGACTAGCCGTTGTTTTTTTAAACAGTGACGGGCCCACAAATGTCATTTTTACAACAGAGAAATAGCTGTTTGATCTTTGAATTCTTGAGCGCCAACTAGAAAAGAGCGCAAAGAACAAAGAGACAAAGAGGCAGAAGATGGCAAAAGACAAACCAGGAAGACGACGCTGAAAAAAGACAAAAGTTGAGAATGAACTCAGTGACCTGCTAATAAAGGGCCAAAGGAGCCAGAAGAGACAAGGTAAGGAAAAGACAAAAGAGCCAAGTGTAAAAATAGACAAAATAATCCAAGTGGCAAAGGAAGGCGTTGACTCAAGGAGTTATTCCAGCGGTTGAAATAGTGCTTGCCAAGTGGTCATAAATGGGATGCAAACATTGAATGATGTGACCCATTTTTCTCCATTTTACATTTATGAGTAGACAAACCTCATGGGTGCCTTCAAGGAGCAGTCTTGGTTATGGAGAAATGGTGCAGACTATGTTTTTAAATGCCTGAAGTCAGAATCAGAACTGACACAACATTTATATTTTAGTAGCTTCCTCTTCCCAACGCCCTCGGGATGCACATGGGCCACTTGTCAAAGGGTGCCAAAAGACTTTTTTCGAAAGAGGCACCTTTTGTTTCTCTCTTCTATATATATTTTTAACTTCTCATTTTTAGAGCTATATTTTCACATTGTAAGGCGAAGCCTTGGAAATTTTCACCTGGAATCAATAGAATGTATTTTTACCTCTATTCTAGTTAGATACCTCTGAGTGTGTCTGAGTGTTAGTCTTGTGTTTAGTCATTGCTTCCTAATGATTTCATAGGGTTGAAACCAACACATCTGGTATCTATAAGGTGCCATTCCTGTAGGTGACAAGAAGAGCTATACCTGGAGCACAGAGATAGAAAGAGTTTACTAGACAGTGTGCTTTTTCTACAGCACCTATGCTGAGTCCTTTTTTCTGTGTTCCATTAAAGCCTCCCTATTAAGCTTCCTGCAGTCTGGTCCTTTTACCAGTTAGAGTGTATGTATGTGTCTTATGGTTCAAAGTGTGAGTGTGAATAGGTCGAAGTTATTTGGTGCATCACCCTCTTAGAGTAGGTTTTGTTTTCCTATAATCCTTATCCCTTTTCATCCTCCCATTATATATGTGTGTGTGTGTGTGTGTGTGTGTGTGTGTGTGTGTGTGTATGTATTAACACTTATTGGAATAACTCAGATGCATCAAGGGAACTAGCCCTTATCTAGAGACTCTTCCTTGCAGCTTCACCGGTCCCACAAGTGAGAGGGGAGTTTCCATTTTGACGTGTGGAAGGTAGAAGCTTGGCCTCCTGCCCAGGGTGCAATCCACTACATCAACAATGGTCTTATGGTCTAAGTATATGAAAAATGAACTTAGTCTAAGTTTATACCTTAAGGTCCCCATAATATTTTATTTAAATATCGTGAACCTTAGGCTATAGACTTATATTAAGTCTTATTTTAAAGAATCTTTGTGATGTAAAACTTAAACCAAATGCTTTTAACTAAAGGTTTTAGCGTGTTTATTAATGCAATAAAACTCTATTTGACACTAGATCATTATATCACTTTGACACCTTTTGAGCATGTTCTATAGGCTTATCATGAATATTTTAGCTCAAATTATGCGTTATGTTTATTAAACACAATGTAAACTTTGACCTAAAGTATTAATCCATGATCCCCTTTGTCTAAATCCAATGAAATTAGGTATAAACATTTTAGCCTAAAGTTCATTTTGTGTTTAATAAACACAAGATGAACCTTAGCCTAAGGTAATTTAATCAAGTCCCTACCTAAGTTCTTTGACTTAAAACTTAGCATAAAATGCTTTAAACTAAGTCTATTTGTGTTTATTAATATGAAATAGACTTAGGTAAAAACATTTTATCCTAACTTCCTATATATCTATGTGCTAACTTAAGGCTCGTGCAACTTTGTAGATCAATGACTCATGTTTCATCACATAAGGATGATCCAACAGTGCGAGGATGCCAAAGAATTTTCAATGGAGCTCTAAGAGCCCACGAGTTTGACACGTGGAAAAAGCACATTCAAATTAGAACTGACAAAATATCTAATGGTTTGTAATTCATTATGCTCCTCGATCCAATGGTGTGAAAGCCCCAACAACTTTTCAAAGAAGCTCAGAAGGCTCACGAAGGTGCCAAATGGCACAACCATGAGACTCGAGACCAAAAGAAGCCAATAATGAATAAATTCTTGGATCTCAATGAATGACTAACACTAATCCAAGATTTTGATACAATGGTACAAAGAAAAAAGGCATTTTTAAATGCCAACAACTAGTGCTTCAAAAGACACATATGAAAAATGCCACAAAAGGTTCTAGATTAATGCTACATAAGTACCATGCAAGCAAAAAATGACAAAATAAGAGATCTTTTGTGCCCCAAAATTCTAAAGTATAAAGGAAAAGGTCCAAATCAAATCCAAAGCACATATGAGTTGAAATCTGAATGAGCTACCTCCAGTAAAACTTTGAAGCCTTAGACTTGCATAAAAGGACCCTAAGTAAACTTGGATTGATTACCAATGAATTCAAAAGGAAGATTAATTGTATTTTTTAAACATGAAAGATTTAATCATAGACCAATTACAATCCAATTGTAAAGAATTTTCAAGCACAAAAGCCATGGCAACTTGAAGACAATAATTGTGAGATGAGATAGAACTATACCTGTCTACGGACAATGAGGGAAAGGTTTTCAAGGATACAAAGATAAATGTTATGACCTTGAATAATGGAAATAGGAATTTCTCCAAACTCTTCTTCACCATAGAGGAGCTAAAACCCATCACTAAGGAGGAATAGAGGATTGCCATGAAAAGTAAAAAGTACTATGACCTAGTTACAGTTCAAATGGTCAACCTCCACCATGCAGTTACCAAACTAGAGGCACTTCACTACATTAATGTCCTTGATCCAATTTTTATTGATTGTAGAATTGATGGTGATTGGATCATCCATGAGAGAAGCTCTAGGAGAGTATCCTACATTTCCCCACTAACATTTGAAAGTTACTACAAGCTCTCAAAACCCCATGTGGACCTACCCACAATCAAAGGATGGACCACTGAGCATGACCTAGACAACATCCTTAGACCATGGTTGATCCAAAGAAACCATGTATTTCAAGATTTTGAGGGAAATATCCCCATTGTCTAGTTTAGGGAAGGGATTAGGGTTATCATGATCTTATTAGATAGAGTATCTGGGTCCCGTGTCACCACTTATGTCAACAAAACTTGGGTGTCCTATGTTTACTTTATGGTGGAGAAAGAGCTTATTCCTCCATTTGGGGATATGATCAGTGTCTTCCTAGGAAAAAAATTCAATGTAATCAAAAGGAAGATAAGCAAACAGTTTTACATGATGTCTTATTTATTGGATGCCCTGCTGGCTTCCACTAAGATCCCCAACATCAAGAATTGGTTTCTTGAAGTCAAAACCACCATCTCCCACCAATACTCAAAAATACACATCTTAAAATATAGGCACCATGTGTAATTCATATGTGACCGTGTCTATCCTGCATTGGTGTAGGCCATCATAGGGATTCTCATACCCAAGATTCCTCCTTTGATCAAGAAGTATGTGGAGATGATGGGTGATATCTAGTTTTATCCATACTACATGGTTATTAAAATTGATGGAATTTTAACCCAACCCTACAAGTTGCCAATCTACATTCCTCCTAAGCTAGCAGAATAGGAAATTGCATTCTAACTCCTTCACGGAGTTAATGGGGTTTGCAAAGAGAAAAGAAAGGGCCTTATCCATCACTTTCTTTTGACAATAAGAAGAACAATTTTACAAGACTAGAAGCAGGTGGACACCATATCCAGACATAGGGACTCTTTCACATTTCAATTAGATGATATCAGACAATGGGATCCTAAGAATGTAGTAGGCCCACATTTAAAGAACAAACAATTGCCCAAACCAACTATGAACATGAACTGGGCCCTCATGACACTTTGTACATAAAGGCCAAATTTTTTGAGGAAGTATTGGCTAGGTTTAAGGGAACCAATCTTAAGATTGTACATAAGTTAACTAATGATAACAAATCAATAGGGGACATCTAGCAAATGTATCCCTTTTAGTACCATTTGTTACCTAACCCTTCTAGGCCACCTCAAGACCAGCTTCAGATTGAGCTCCCATATCCCCAAGCACAAATTGTACAAGGAACTAGTAAAGAAAATATAGAAGAGAGACCTAGAGAGGGACCCTAATCCTTAGTTCCCCCTTAGAGACCACCATCCCTAGTTGAGGTCTTGGAGTTGATTGCTCTTGAGCCTGATGAAATAGTATAAGGTGACCTCAAAGACATTGTTGAAGCATATGGCTTCGAGGAAGAAGAAACATAGGCTAAAGAAGCTCAAGTTCAAGTAGAACAAGTTGAGGGAGAGGAAGGGAAATAAGTATCTCCTAATATATTCCCAATGGCACAATAAGAAAAGAGAAAGATAGATTTGACATTGGTCCCTTTTAGATCAAGTAAGAGTCCAAGGTTGATTCTCACCCATCTCACAAGTGAGATCAACTTGTTCAGTGAAGAGTTCCCCATTCATGGACCAATCATCCTTGATTGGTTCATGTATGAAAAGCTATAAAATATTCATTCCCACTTACACTCTTGGGTCTTTACCCAATCTATCAATGTGGATGTTCATGAAGAAATCAAGCCATGGATTATGAAGGAACAAGAAGAAAGAAGAATTATGGCCACTATAAGGCTAGAGAGTAAGAAAATGGATGCTCGAGGAGTATCAAGCAACAGAGGAGTAGAGGTCCCATAATCTCCAAAATTCATAAAGCCAGTCACCACTGCACAATTTAATCCAAAGACAACTAGATTAGAAAGGGTCACCACTAGGAAAGCCATGATGGGAACTGAGGAGTTCACCTTTTAGAAGGTGGAACATTTTGTAGGTCTGACTCCAGTTTAAGGACAATAGCCAGGTGAACATCCCATCCGTAAAGAGGATGTTGAGAGATTAATTGAGGCCCAGTCATCTCAAGCAAAGGCTAGGATTAGAAGAATGAAGAAGAAAATTCCAAACTTGGAAAATGAAAAAGAAAACTTAGAGACACAGGCCATTTTGTTAGTGCTTGATGCTATAATAGACATGTTTGAGGCTTCCTTTTTTGATATATTTAATTATCTATAGTCAATAAAGCTAAGGCAAGATGAATTAAGCCAACAAAGTGAAGTGGCCAAAGGACTAATAGCAGAATGGTAGGAGGTAGAGACCAAGTTAAGGGATATCATCAGTATATTGACTAGGAACAAGATTCCGAAATTCAAAACTGCTAGCCTATCCCACCTAAATGCTACTCTAAGAATAGTGGTGGATAAAATACAAAGTTTAAGTACTTGGTCAAGAGGCTTGGATAGAATCCTTAGGGATGATGAAGCGCTGATTACCTAGATCAAGTAGCTACTTGACACCATGTTAGCTGATCCTACTAAGACTACTGCCTTGGGAATTATTGATGATGTAGAGTACAAGCATAGGGTCACTTTGGTGATGTAATCAGTCAAAATCAAGAACCAAGGTCAGTCTGGGAGAGACAATAGTAGAATATTAGGCATGATCTTCACAACTGAGGAAAATATAACATAGGCCAGGAGCATCAAGGAAGCTATGGATAGGAATGACAGGGACTTTGATGATTTAGTTGATCATGAAGATGTCTACTTTCTAAATCCTCTTGTAGATTTGGGGCTGATCAAGGAACAACATCAGAGGGCCATGAAACTTCTACAAGAATAATTTGGGAGTTCCTTGACAATAGGCCCACCAAGCTGATTGATATTCCTTCTCTGTAGAACATCATAATATTTGGAATAGGGAATATTCTTTTGTAAAGCATATGCTAGTTTGTTAGCATATTGCTTCTAGGTCAGTCCAATTTTAAGAAACAAATGTATTCTAGAGATTTCTTAAGAAGGACAATTGTCCTTATCTTTTGTACAATTGTATCTTATAACCGATCTGTATACTGCCTAATCTTTCTATAAAAGGCATGTATTACCATCTTGTAAAAGAGAGCAAAATTTGAATTTTTTTTGTATACTCGGAGTAGTTAATATAATCAAGAAATTCTACAAAGATTGTTCGTATTTGATATGTCAATTGTTAATATAGCTTTTCTCTCAATTGCTGGTTTTATGTCTTAAATTTGAATAGTTTCTTTGAATTCTAGGTTGCATCTTTAATCATAAGGTTTATAATTTGTACATATGCTAGATTAGTTGAAGGATATTGGATTTAATTGACCTCATTTTGCTTTGTATTCAGATGTGCAAATTCTATTTGATTATAGTAGTAAATCTTTAAAGTAAATCTGGTTCTTGTGATTCTTTACGTCATCCTTCAAATTTTGCTTGGTATATAGTGAAATCTGAGCTTAATCTATTTTCCATTATATATTGTTTTGAATGCATACTTAGTTTCTATTAATGCTTTGTCATAATTTTTGAGGCTAAGATAGGCAATCACTTGTTTTCTTTCTGCCCTACTCTTCTCATTTGCTCTTTTTTAACCAGATCACTATAGTTTAGAATTCATTATAAATATCCATTTAGATTAATTTGTAGCTTAAGTTTGGAACATAAATCACTAGGCAAAGATACTTATAATTTACAAAAAATTGGAGCATGATGGCTCCCAACCATCAATTAATATAAATTTGTGGGGATAGTTAAACATTGCTTTACCGCTATTTCACCATAGGTAACATTAAGTTGCCATAACCTGCTACTCATGCTTTAAATTCCTAATAATTCTAAAATGAGAAGTGTTCTTGAACACTAAGGACATCTATGATATACATAGAGGCATCAACACTTGTCTCTCATATTCATTGTTAATTCATGCTTAAATAAATTTTCAATGAAAATAGTATTATATTTTACGTTTTGTTAGATTAGTACTTTTTAATTATTTAAATACCAATGTAAAGAATTTACCATCATATGACATTTTCTTGTTCATTTTATGTGAACCTTAAGCTTTTTTATAATTATTATTTTTTCATTTTTAAAATAAAAATGACTATAAAACTTAACCTCTACAACAAAACACAACACAAATATTCCTTGAGTTGACACACCTAAATTTGCCTTGTACAAGTTATAAAACATGATATGTTTTGTTATATAAAATTATACCCTACTATGAGGGCATTTAATACATATTCTATTATCAAGTAGCCAATATTTAGCAATACGCAACACTAAACGAAATAACTAAATATCAAAGTTGTTATCCTTTTTTTTGAGAGATTTTCTAAGGGCAATGGGATGGAGGTGTTTGTTGCACCAAAGAAAACTTTTTTCTTATACTTGGGAACCACCACATCAAGTTGTGACCTATATGGCTGCCTCCGTTGGGGAATTTCCATGCTAAAAGATATATATCCGCTAGATAATCTACATGCTTATCCTTCTCTACTTAATGTTTAAAAGTATTAAATTCAAAGGAAAAATTTAATTGTTGTTGAATGTCGCACACAACCTCATCAATATAAGTACCGACATGGTAGACATCTAACCAGTAAAATGATATTTTTTAAAGGAGGAACAAAGAATCAATTTGTAGGGATCACATTTTGAGTTTAGTGATAAATCTTGTTTTATAGCTATAAGCTCTAATAAATTGTTTTGTCATTGATTTTTGAAAGTGCAAATCTAACCCTAATGATATTGAAAAATACCCCTAAAGCTTCCTTGACCTAGATTATCCCTAGAAGTTTCTCTAGTATTTATTGTTATTATACTTGGCGGCATTGAGTGCCATAGGGTCTAGGTATTCTTGGAATACTCCATGATTAACTAGAATATATGATTTAATGTGATTAGAAGTTGATAAAATATTCTCTTTAATATACTATATCTTCAAATGTAGATATTTTTTTTGTGCCACCTCTTTAGTGTATACAAAAAAATTGGTGTTAGACAAGAACTTTTGACCACTCTTTATCTTGAAAAAATTGTCTAGCCCATTCTAACCAAATAACCCATAAAAAATAAAACTAGGGCCTATGAACCAATTGTAAGTTATAATATGTGACCAATATTATAGATGTTAATTCGATGTTCTTTTCACAATATATTATATTTGAATTTTGAGATATTAATTTTTTCCACCTCCTCCATGTTATAATAAATGTGGTGTTAGATTCTAACCCTTGAACTATCTTGAAAAACATGTTTGTTTGATTTTAACCGAAACAACCCATAAAATAAAACTAGGGCCTATGAATTATTCATTGTAATTTAGAATAGGCGATTTAAATTAGTTTTCGAGGCAAGTTAATCTAAGTATCTTCAAATGAGCCCTTGATAGTGCCATGATGTAACTACATACATGACCAATTTAGCCAAATGAATCTAGCAAAATTACAATCATAAAATATATGACATCATGTTTCTTCATTAGCTTGGTAGACTATACATCTAAACAAACCTCATATACCCCAATGCTAATTTATCAAAGGTTAATAATTTGTAATGAATTAAGGACCATATAAATATTGAAAAATTTGGCCTTATTATAAGCTCCATATTTGATAAGACTCTTGGAAAGTTGTTAATAATCCGTTATTTTGGGAACCAATTATGAGTACTATTGGTTAACCATGTTGGGGTTGCTTAACGAGTGACCCATATCCAAGTAGTCTTCACATGTTTAATGTAATAATAAATTTTACACAAAATATGTATAAACATGTTGAAATTAAATAGATCTAAGCATAACTGATTGAAACATAAAATTAAGAACTATCTAAGAGGCAAAGTAGTGAGAAATGTAAAGCAACACAATGAATTGACAAAGGGGTTAAGAAACCATCATACTTTGACTATTCTATAAATTTGAGTTTGTATTTCGATTGTGTTTATTTTAATTGACCTATTCATGAGTTTCTAGACCTACACATTACTTTGGGATGATCTTGTCCATGTATGCATTTGTTATGTGAGAATTTGACCACTTTGGTTATGTCCTTGTGCCATCAGATTCATCTTTGTAGGGTTTCATAGTCTGGGTTTTTTAGTACCTATGCACTATGTATTTTATATTTAGATGTGTAGGATAGAATATGTTGTATTAATGAATCTTAACTTTGATATAGCTTGCACACTCTAAAACAAAACCAAATTAAAGGAGTTAGGAAACCGTTGAAACAATATTGCAAATTATGTATCCCACAAGCTTGAAATCAGACCTCCAAGTAGCTCTTGTGGTTTGTGAACAAAATATATTGACTATGTGTTTCAATATCCTTTTCCTTAGAAGTGATCAATGTAATTATTGAAATCTAATTACCTTCCTTTGGCATAAGGGAATTTGTAGAGAGACCAAATAGATAAGTGTCATAAAAATGTTAATATTTGATTGAATGAAGCACCACTTGGATGGAGAAGCTTGGATCTAGGCTTGAAATTTGATGTAATCAAGTGTAAAGTGTTATTCTTCTTCTCTCTTCTAGTTCTTCTCTAATTTTCAAATGGCTTGGAGAAACCTTGTATTTATAGGATGATTTAGGATAACTAAAGTGTGTCGACCAATTTTAAAAATACAAATGGAAAGGGTTAAGGCTCATGACCAATGGTAACAAATAAATGAAACCAAAAGATAAAAGAGACAAACCCCTATGGGTATTAATTTATACAAGATAGGATTGTACAACCATGGGTTTATCCAGGAGACATGTTAAGCTCTATTTACGAGACATAATTGGAAATGGATAAGATGTAGTCCAGATGTGTATACATATACCATTTGGATAAACATTGAGATGATTTTAATTTATATGGACCAAATAAAGACTTATTTGGGGTCAAGGCCATCCTATAAATAAGTTAAAATGCACAAGTTTTCTAAATAAATTAAACTAGGAATGAAATAAAGAAAAAAGGGTTTTGTACCAAATTTGGGTGTTTACATAATACTCAAACTTTCACATGGGTAAGAGAGTGAAAAAATGCATCCATAAAATACAAATGTAAATAATTTTAAATATGAAACTTCACTTACCTAGGTAAAAATGAAAGGTTTTGACGTTGCTATTTCTAAGCTTACATCTAGACTTGATTAGTTGATTTAATTGAAACAAGTGCCAATTATTGTAGATAGTTAATTTTCGCATGATATTCATTCATATTTTTGAATATTTTGAATTATATATCAAAATTTAAATAAAGTATAAAAAATAATACACATGTTTGGTATTACCCCCTAATGCCAACCTAATTGTTCTATATCTAAACTTTTGATAGGTGTTGAAAACATAACCCAACACTTTGTCATGGGGGTCACAATGCCCGACACACACATCTTAGACTTTAAAAAAGTTTTTAAAATATAGTTAAGACACTCCTCTGGGAGTCACCATCAGCCAATCCATTTCTTGATCAAGGACATAGATAAATCATCTCATTTTCGATCATTTTGTTTCATTTTGAATTTGAAAATGCCTATCTATATGCCCTCCTTTTGAGGAGATGGATGATGAACCTCTTTCTACTATCACTCATATAAAAATACACATGTTAAAATCACCATATGCTATGAAAAATAATTTAGTTATCATGTATTATTATCCAAAACATATGTAATTGAAAAATCATCATCATATGTTAGAAAAATAAGTTAGCCAAAACATGTTATTATCTACACATATAAAAATTGAATTTTATTTTTGTGATTATTCTATCATTTGAATTTTGTATTAGAATCCAATAATTCCATAATATATAATGTAAAATTCAATTTAAAAATGAGAGCAACTAGTATATCCCTTCTGACAAACATGCCCCTAGATGGGTTAGACAAAACAATGGTAACATAATTAAGCAATATACCCCAATAGATGTATGGTAAATTCCATGAAAATGTAGACACCAAACAAGTTCTTACATATAAATATAAGCATGATACTATATATAATGTACTTATGTCAAGACTACCCAATGTTAGTGACCACACCCAAGTTGATGACTTGACAAGTTAATGTCTTGACTCATGATGCAACTCACAAGACATTATGAAAAGAGGATCCTATATGAATAGGATGCACAACTAGATAAATACATGTGATCACAAACAAGCATTCACACACAAATAGTCAGTGTAACAATTGTAATGAAGAATATCTATGGGATATGAGTTGTATAAGATACTAGTATAATATGTAGTAATCTAGTTCAATATGATATATGACAAACAATGATAGATATCACCATAAAAGAATCCATTAAAATGGTAATGCCCTCAATTTAGGAAATGTTATCTATGAAATTGGCCCCTTCAATATGTGGGCACATAGTGTGAAATCTAGTATTATGTAACATGTGAATATGCATAATGCTTATTCAAGAAATATCATGAAAAAGTCATATGTATAAACCACAAATAAAGAAAACTTGTAGTTGAGGTGAACATGTAACATGTATAAAGAATTTTTTTTAAAATTTTTTAATGTTTTTGAATTTTTCAAATGTTTATATGTTTTCACCCCTTGATGGGAAATGCATGAGCTTAGTAGTCATCAAACATGATAAGCATAGTGTGAGTGTATGAAGATTATATTGAGTATCATGTTCTACGTAATAGTGCAAGCCAAATATATAAATATAGGTACCAAAGTGTAGTATAGAATCAAGATGTCATGACATATGATAATGCTAAAATAGAAATTGAATTTTAAGTTAAGGATATTGATGTCCATGAGAAAGACTTCTTACCCTCCTGTATGAATATGCTCAAAGAAAACTAGAACAATGATAACCATCATATGTCAATCATGAAATTCAAAGTTAATGATATGTACTACCAATTATATATAGAAAACATCTGTGAGTATAATTCACCCATAATAAAATGTGTGCTATGTACAACAATTTAGAATATATGATCAAGTGAATAATGTATATGAAATTCAGGCAATGTCAAGATGTAAACATTGCTAAGGATATGAAAACCTCAAGCAAAAAATATAATGCAAGGCATTTGAGTAATATGACCTATTAAATTGATACATTTATAAACATAAAAATTTGTAGGATAAAATCAAAATGTCATGCCCCCAAAGGAGGTTTATGCTAAAATCTATCATTTTATTAAATCTAGACATACTCTAGTCTAGACTAAAACCCCAAATTGTCTTTATTAGATTTTGTTGTATCAAATATTAGAATTCAATATTTTTATTATTGTATTCCAATTTAAATTTTTTTGGAATTAGATAAATATTTATAGATTTTAATTTGAAGGTTTTTGGAATTCAATGTTAAACAACTAGAGTTATTGAAATTTAATTTGTTGAATTAACACAATATTTTATTGTGAATCATAATAATAATTAACATTTTATTTTGATGTAATATAATTGGAGACAAATATCAAAAATATCAATGTAGGAAAAATAAAGACAAATTATGACAAATATTAGTGCAACCAAAATATCAAAACTATCAATGCAACATATAGTGTGGTGAAATTATCACATATATTTATGCAACAATTAGTGTGAAAAATTTATGAAAAAAATAAATGCAGTCATATCAAAAATAACCATTCAAAATTTAATGTGGTGAAATCATCATACATATATTTTCAATGTTTAGTGCAAAGATTTTATGATAAATAAACCCTTATGACAATTTAAACATCATAACTATCATAAATATACATAATATATTTATTTGATTGAAAAAAAATTACATATAAATATGTAAATATTATTATTTTAATACCATAAATATAATCTTGCATAAATCATCACAAACGTAGTAAGTGTTGAATTTATTATCACAAATCACTGTCATTTTTTTTAATTAAAAAGAAACTCTTGTGATAATTTAAACATCAAAATTATCATACATATAATCAATGCAATATCAAATTAATTGAAAATAGTTTACATATAACTATGTATATATTATTTTTTACATACCATAATTATAAGCTTGCATAAATCACTAAAAAATCAGTAAGTGTTGAATTATTATCACCTAACTATTTGATGTATTTTTTGAAACCTTAATGGGTACTTGATTGAATGTTTGAGTTAGACCAACATGTCTTCCATAATGACTATGTTTCTTGTTCAATGCTATTAATTACATGTTAGCCAATATTAATTTATGTGCTACTATGAGGTTACAATGATATGAGTAAACACACTTTTAACGATTGGTTAAAATTTGAAAAAAGTCCTTTACATCCTTGATTATTCAAAAAAAATTGAAGTTTGAATTTTTTTTGATATGACATTCCTTAACCTATGTAAAATTACGCCTATGATGTCCAGTGGAAAATAATGACATACATAGATAAAAATGATTCTCAAGAGAGAAAATATATAGGTGAAGAATTGATTCATCTAATATGAAATAGTTATAGGCTCATTTGAATAAAAATGACACATTTATGATAATGTAGGATCTCAAGACAAGTGGACACATATGAAAATTTATCCAAAGCTTAATCAATTAAATGATATATTTATGTTGGGAAAAATTACTCAAAATTCCCTCACTAATTTGTAATATTATTTTATTCACAATTTCTTCAGTATGCTACCTTAACATATAATCAAGAGAACCTAATCTCAACTAGTAGTAGATCAACACATTCTTTTTAGCAATCAATTAGATGGAAAAATTGTGTAAGCAGAGATTATTCAATATTTCTGGGGGTGTCTTGAAACAAATGTAATCAAATTAATGTAGATGGGTTTAAATAATTATCACATATCCAATCCTAATTCATTGTTTCAAGCTTATCATTTATTTTTCATGGAATATATTATTAAAACCTCCTTTATACCCATCAAATTTATTTCATACCAACATAAATAAATAAGGCATGACCCTTTTATTACATTCAAGGAACACATCCTTTGAATATTTATTATTCTTTAAACACATTTTTAGTGGTTATCAATTATATATTTATTGACTATGCTACGTGGCACATCACCATTCCCTATAACCCACTATGGTCTTCTAAGCTAGATTCGAGGAAATTTTCTTACCTTTTTTGATTTAACAATAAAATGCTACGAACAAATAAACTAATTAAAATTGATTTAGATTTACAAAAATATAGAGATCTGAATGTGAAATATCAAATTTATAGAATTTAAATGTGCTAAAAATAATAAATTGACAAATAAATATGCAAACATAGCCCAAAATGAATGTATGTTAATTGCACATGTTGATTATTATTGGAAATTGACTGTAAAGACCTTTGATATGTGTCACAATTGGAAACATAAATTTAAACTTTGCTGGGATAAGGATGCACTTCATCCTTGTCTTTTGACTGGGGTCACTTCCTAGTTGACAATGCGACTAATTTTTTTATTTGGGTGTGTGCATCTATCTGTGAGGCTTTACTACTTAACTGTGTGTCGTGATTTTCCATATGAAAGAGCTAAAAATACAAAACCTAGCTCTTGCAAAATAAACCAAATAGAAATAAAATACAAAAAAGGAGGAATAGGTTTAGGAGAATAGCTAAGCTATCCTTACAAAACCCCATGTAATATGAGTGTTGCCTATATAGCCCAAAAGGGCCTTAGGTTGATATAGTTCTCCCTCCTAGAGTGAGTGTGTGAATATTAACATTTATATATGAATGAAACTAGATAGATTTATTTGAAATTTTGACAATGAGTGTCGTTGACCTACAATAAATGAATTCTAAATTTGCCTATGACTGTTAGAATGTATAAGAATTGAAATTGGAAAGAATAATTCCTTTTTTCTCAATACGCGATAAAATTTTCAAGTAATTGCTAGATGTGTTTGGAGAAGCCTTGATGTGCTTATATAGAGGAATATTTTGAATGTTTTCCCTAAGAGACCTTGTTAAAAGTGTGAGAGGGGTAAAATACAATGTCTTGAATTAAAAAAGTTACCATCAGATTGCGTGGGACAAGGCCACATTAATGGCTGACCTTGTTCAACCTAGTGTGATTATGTCCCATAAGGACAACGATTGCTAGAACTAGTCTGACATGAGTTTGTAAGCAAAATAGGATTGTCTGAATGATGTTTAGAGTAGTTGTAAGAAAATAAATATAATAATGAATGTTTTCATAGAGATTTTAAGTTAACAAAATGACAAATAGACCAACTGAGGGTAAGGATGTCAAGATTAAACATTGGCAAGTACTTAATGATTAAATTTGAGTGTACATTTGCCCCACTTTATTCTAGTGATTAAATGAAGTGAAATTACTAGAGTAAAGTAGATGCAAATCTGTGTGTGTATACACACCTTGTATTTTGATGTGAATCTTGATCGTACAAGAAATCTTAATAAAACTATTGTAAAAATGGAATTGAAAGTAGTTAAGGTTTATATTTAAAAATAATAAATCTAAAACTTACAATTTTAAATTTGAAAAGAGAGAAAGGAAAGTATACACCTAAAAGATCATGCAATCTAATTGCATTGTAACTTAAAATTAGAGAGGTGTGTGTGCCCCCTTGTTGAGGTATTTGGACAAATTATAAACCCTATGGCAAATTAAGAGTGATAAATTCTTAATTTGAAAACTAGTGAAAGCTCTTGCGTTGGAAATATTGTATTCTCCAACTCTCATTTGAATAGATAGAGTACCTTGTAAACTAATTGAAGGGTGGAACCAAAAAATGTGGCTCATTACTTTATAATTTAAAGGGGTTGAATCATCAAATGTAGCTTGATACAATATAAAAAGTACAACCATATATGTTGAGTGTCACTAGACTCAAACATGGCCCACTTAAAATATGAAGATGAATCACACCACTGCAAATTGTGACAAGACCTATGTTCCAAAAAGCTCTGACACCACTTGTCAAAATTAAGAGCACACTTGATTACCTTTGTATTAGCAGCTAAATGAGGAATTTAACCAGAAGTACAAGTAACTAGAAATAAGAAATAACACAAAATATGAGAGGCAACACACAATTGTATTCAACTCATTACAGAAGGAAATTACAATAAAGAGATCACACTCTTCTTCCACTTCGTGGGCATACCAGTAATATTTCCTCAAGAGTTATCTTCTCTCAATACAGGTCACAACAAACGGCTAACACAGAGGTGTTGTTCACCTCAACTAGTCAGTATCAATACTGCCAGTACAATTGAGTACGAATCAGTACTCCAAGTAGATCTCACCATGATCTTGCTCCTTGATGTGTTGCTGTCACCTTGGATCTTACTACCCCACAGATCTCCTTTTGAACCTCACACACACACACCCCTGCAGACCAACCTGATCTTACTTATCACATGTAGATCTTCAACCTGATCTTGCACACCCTGCAGATCAATCCTGATCTTACATACCTGGAAGAACCCTTGTGATTCCACCATGGGAAGAACTCTCCTAGTTCTACACCTTTAAAATACAGCCCATGATTCTATTATATAGATCCCATGCATACAATAATTAGACAAGCGGCTCAAGACTCAAACTAGTCTTTAACATGCAAACAACTGGTTTGTTAACTAACTGTTCGTCAATAGGCAGTTCTGGAACCACACAGGTGACTGACGTCAGTCCCTATCTGCCTGAGGATGACCGACATTGGCTGACTACTGTCGATGTTGATTGCTTTTTTTTGACCCCTACCCGATGTTGGTGATCCTGTCGACGTCGGCAACTGTGACACTCAACACCCTCCTCCATGTTTGCATCCAGGTGAAGCTTTTAGCTCCACAACCTAACAATCTCCCACTTGGAGATAAATAGTTGCACTTGTACCTATACCAGTACATTGTCTAATCTGTATCCTGGCTTGTATTCCTCTTCAAGATCAATCTTGAAGACCAACCACCACACACCCTGTGGTGCTACACCTGTGTCTAAATTTCTCCATTCTCAGCTTACTTTCTTCTACCATTGCTATACTCCCACTCAATCAAAAACCCCTGAGAGTGACCTGTAATCAAAAAACACTTAACAGATCTGAAACCACCTGTTAGTCAACCTCGCTCTGAGAACCTCCAACCTTGCTCTGATTCCAATTGACAGGACCTATGTTCCACAAAGCTCTGATACCACTTGTCAGGATCTAGACAATAACAATTGATTACTTTTGCAAGCAACTAAATACAAAATTAAACTAGAATTGAAAACAACTAGAAATCAAAAATAGCAAAGAACAAGAGATACAAGAAACCACCCTGAAAACTTGTATTAAACTCTTGGAAATATAATTGAAGAAATCTCTCTTTCTTCCACACCTCTCTCAGATGTATAGATCTCTTTCCAAATCTCTTTCCCTCAAGAGTTCTCTCTCTCTCAATTACAATCAATTCCAACAACCTGGATTGATACACATATATTTTACAATACTGTTCCAATAAGCTATGAAGATCTAATCCTATATATAATATTAGGAAACATGAGCATACAATTATAGCCATTAGATGCACCTCCTAATCAAGGGCTCAAAATAGTCCTACTAAAGATAGAGATGTAGACTTAAGACTAACACTTAATCCTATCATGCAAACATTCTATTCTGTCCACGAAAATAGATTCTAGATGCACAGGTGACTGACATCGGTCCCTACTTGTCTGCACCTGACTGACGTCGGCCGATCCACTATCGACGTCGGCATCTCCCAATCGACTCCTAATCGATGTCAGTTGCTCTTGACTGACGCTGGTGACTGTGTAACTCCTGCAACCTGTAATAAACTCATTTGGTGAAGCTTTTAGCTCCACACCTTAACAATGGAGATGACCGAGGTCGGTCACTGTCAGAGAATTTGGGCAGACAGTGTGTTGTGAATGAGTCTCAGACGCTCATTAGGAGGTCAGAAAGGGTAAGTAAACCTCTAATTAGATATTCCCCTTCATTATTCTATTTATTGCTTAATGATGGTGGAGAAATAGAGAGTTTTGATGAAGTAATACAGGTGGAATCCAAGAATCAGTGGGAGCTAGGCATGAATGAGGAAATTGATTCCTTAAAAGAGAACCAAACATGGGATTTGGTTGAGTTGCCGACAGGAAAGAAGACACTGAAGAACAAATGGATCTACAGATTGAAGGAAGGTGAGAATGGACAGATGAGATATAAGGCCAGGTTGGTAGTGAAAGGATTTGCACAGAAACCAGGTATTGATTTTGGTGAGATTTTTTCTCCTGTAGTTAAAATGACTTCTATATGGACTATATTGTCTTTAGTTGATATTGAGGATTTGCATCTTGAGAAGCTTGATGTTAAGACATTGTTTCTTCATGGAGATTTGGATGAAGAAATATATATGGATCAGCCGGAAGGATTTGAGGTCAAAGGTAAGGAGAAACTTGTGTGTAGATTGAAGAAAAGCTTGTATGGTCTCAAGCAAGCTCCTAGACAGTGGTATTTGAAATTTGACAGGTTTATGACTGAGCATGGCTACAGTAGGTGTCAATCAGACCATTGTGTGTATTTTAAGAGATTAGATAATGGTAGATATATTATTCTGTTGTTGTATGTAGATGATATGCTGGTTGCAAGATCACACATAAAGGATATCTCTGAGCTTAAGGTGAAATTAGCTCACACATTTGCCATGAAGGATTTGGGAGTAGCAAAGAAAATCCTTGGCATGAGTATTAAGAGAGACAGGGAAAATCACAGGTTGATTTTGTCTCAAGAGGATTATGTGAACAAGGTGTTACAACGGTTCAATATGTAGGATGCAAAACCAATAAGCACACCTATGGCTGGACACTTCAAGTTGAGTAAAGAATAGTGTCCTAATTCACATGATGAGGTAGAGTACATGAGTAGAGTTCCATATGCTTCTGCAGTTGGGAGCTTAATGTATGTAATGGTATGTACTAGGCTTGATATTGCCTAAGCAGTGGGAGTTGTAAGTAAGTATATGGCCAATCTAGGGAAGGAACACTGGAAAGCAGTTCAGTGGATCCTTAGATATCTAAGAGGGACCAGCAGTAGGCATTTGTGTTATGGTGGGTCTAACACTTCTCTACATGGTTATGTAGATTCAGATATGGCAGGTGATTTGGATGGCAGAAGGAGCACCACAGGATATGTTTTCACTATTGGTGGAACAACAATTAGCTGGATTTCAAAGTTACATAAGGTTTTTGCCTTGTCTACTACAGAGGCAAAATACATTGCAGTCACAGAGGCTAGCAAAGAGATGATATGGATGACACAGTTCATGGAAGAGATTGGAAAGGAGCAAGAGAGTTGCAGATTATACAGTGATAGTCAGAGTGCAATTCATTTGGCTAAGAATTCAGCCTTTCATTCAAGAACAAAGCATATACAACTTAGGTACCACTTCATTAGACAGGTATTGGAGGATGGTGAGTTGAAGCTGGAAAAGATCCATACAAATAAGAACCCTGCTGATATGTTAACCAAGCCGGTAACAAAGGAGAAGTTGAATCTTCATTCAACTTTTGTTGGTCTTCATGATTGAGTTTGAAGATGGAGGAGCTAGAAGATGTTGCTGTATAGGTACTGGTGCAGCTGTTTATCTCCAAGTGGGAGATTATTAAGGTGTGGAGCTAAAAGCTTCACCAAATGAGTATATTGTAGGTTGTAGGAGTTACACAGTCACTGGCGTCGATCAGGAGCGACCGACATCAGTTAGGAGTCGACTGGGAGATGCCGACGTTGGTAGTGGATCAATCGACGTCGGTCAGGTGTAGATAGGTAAGGATCGATGTCAGTCACCTGTGCATCCAGAATCTATTTTTGTGGATAGAACAGAATGTTTGCATGATAGGATTAAGTGTTAGTCTTAAGTCTGCATCTCTATCTTTAGTAGGACTGTTTTGAGCCCTTGATTAGGAGGTGCATCTAATGGCTGTAATTGTATGCTCATGTTTCCTAATATTATATATAGGATTAGATCTTCATATCTTATTGGAACAGTATTGTAAAATATATGTGTATCAATCCAGGTTGTTGGAGTTGATTGTAATTGAGAGAGAGAGAACTCTTGAGGGAAAGAGATCTGGAAAGAGATCTGTACATTTGAGAGAGGTGTGGAAGAAAGAGAGATTTCTTCAATTGTATTTCCAAGAGTTTAATACAAGTTTTTAGGGTGGTTTCTTGTATCTCTTGTTCTTTGCTATTTTTGATTTCTAGTTGTTTTCAATTCTGGTTTAATTCTGTATTTAGTTGCTTGCAAAAGTAATCAACTATTATTGTCTAGATCCTGACAAATTGATCTAGATTATATTTGAAACTTTGAAACCTTTGAACTTGAGAAATTTGAAATTGCCATGTAGTAACTTGAACATGAATGAAAGTCATGCTTCTTGTACTATACTAAATTGATATTAAATGCCATTAAATTCATAATTGTTTGAAACCTGTAATCTATAACTATAGGAATGATTGTATATGCTTAGCATATACCCCCATAATTTGAAAATACTAAATCATATTTGAAACTATTTAACCCTTTTCAATTTAATGACTTAAACTAATTGGTATTAAACTATTGAAATTGAAATGTTAAAATATACTAATTTGATAATGAAATACAATCAATATACACTATGCTATAAAACTTATAGAAATCATAAACTTGCTAAAAATATTAAAAGACCTAAGGATGTTAAAACCTCCCTAAAACATAAATAGACCTATGTAAACACAATGTAGCTAAAAATTATGTGAAACTTTCCTTCAGACATAATAATGCTAAAAATAATAATTCACAGTTTGGTGGGAAAGTATGCGGGAGGCAGACAAGGGTGGATTGTGACCTTGTATTGCTAATGTGACCACATTATGGTTAGTTGCATTCCTAATTTTTTGGATCTAGGTTTGTGTAATTGCCTGCAAAGGTTAATTTTTGAAATATGTGTTCTGTGTTATCACATGGAAGGCCTGTAAAACATAAAAACCTATATCCTACACATGCAATAGATATAAATTAGATAAAAAAGGGAAATAAAAATGGGTTAGTAAAGATGGCTGAGTTAGCTTTAACAACTCATGGTAATAGATTTTTGCCTACATAGCCCAAATGGGACTCAAGTTGATTTAGTTCTCCCTCGAGTGATTGTGTGATTTATGATGATGCAACTAGAATGAATATAATAAGAAGATTGGTTGGAAAGCTTAATAATGGATGCCATTGATATGAAATAAATAATATTTAGACTTGGATTACTTTTTTATTTGATAGGTGAATAAATGGGTTGATGGTTATTGTACCCAAATAAAAGAAAAGTGTAAGATATGTAAGACATATCAGTAATACAAAGTGAGATTACACATAGTATCTAACCAAAAACTTTAGCCTAAAAAACACCAAAATTCAACAAAAAACCAAAAGAGACATAGACCAAAAAACTGACTAGTTTGTCTACTTGGACTTAGAGTAATAAAACAACTTCTTGGTCTCTATGTTCTCTTCTTTATTGCTCTTGCCTCTAGTCTGATTCCCAATTCCCTACTCATTCTCCTCATTTAGCCTCTTGCATTTCATTCTAGTGGGCTTGAAATCCTCCTTTCCTTACTCATTATCCTTTTTATTTTCCTCATTACTGACCTTGTGAGTGGTTCTAAAACTAGGAGGAATGAAATCATATATGCTAGCTTCCTCCTTGTCATTACCCAGATCATAGGTGCCTTGAGCCAAAAGACATTCAATTTTTCAAACTTGTCTGATATTTCTGTGCACAATAGTTTCTGAATTGTCACTTTGTTGTGCAATTTTTCAAGGGACTACTCAATGTCATCTTTTATATTGAGGTTTAATAAATATTGACCCATGATAGCTAATAAGGTCATAAATTTAGGATCCCCCATATGATTACCTCTCAGATTAGTCTCTTCTTACATGAAATCCTCTCATGTATATTCATTTTGATCCCCTATTTTCTTAGATTCAGACTCTAAGAAAAATTCATCATCCCTACCCGAATCTTCATCTTCATTGGTGATGTTTATTGCCTCTATCAATACTAGACCAAAGGGGTTCTTCTTTCTTTACCAAAAACAAAATGAGACCTTGGTGCATAATGTCCACTCAAGGATTGGTCTTGAAATTTATGACCGAGGCTTCTAGAGATTTAATGAGGAAAAAGGGTAAACTGATAATATGACCCCTAAAATGGTTAAGAAAAATAAAATGATGTAAGAAAATTACCATGTGCTTCCCTTCTAGCCTGATCTATCTCATTATTTGCAAACACATGTCTGGCCATTTTTTGGCCAAATCCACCCTCATGAACCCTTTCTAGTTCAAAAATTTTGGCTTCTTTTTTTCCTTGCTGTAGAAGATGTTGAATAGCTCTTCTTTCCTTTTCTTTTACTTTAAGGCCTTAACTCCTGAATAGTCCTTACCATTAATCTCCCCTATGACCTCTTCAATGATTAAAACCCTTAACCCATGCATGCAAACTTCCCTATCAATCCACTCACAAGAAAAATCTCTAGATAGTGCTATGTCATGGCCAACCAACATTTCCATATAGGTATCCAACCCTTTTGACCATCTTTTTCCACACATATTTATCCTCCTTCATGTCTATGTAGGAGATAGGCTCAACATGATCTCAGTCACCTCTCATTTTAGCCGGTGTGTTATTACTATAGTTTTTATGGCCAAAGTCCTTAGGAATGAAAGCAATAATGATGTTAAAAATGAAGCCGTATAAAATATTGTTGCTTAGTTCAAAATTAATCCATGCATGTAAATACTTAAGGCTTGAGTGGGGCATGATGTCCTTGCAAGTGTGAATGTCCCTTATCCTATATTGAGTCTATTGAATCATTAATAGGCTCATCATATCACTCTATGGAGTGATGTTTATCAAACTCAATGAAGGGGATGATATCATTAGGGAATGCCTCATCACCTTGCCAATATGTAAAGGAGAAAATATAGACCCATAAGTTATCCATTTTGTTAGCACATTTGGTACCCTCTCTATACATGTGGGAAATGGACACTCCTTGGAAGTGGGTAAGCAAGTTTTTTGCATCATCAATGATCCTAATTATATTATAAGAATCTTGAGTCAAACCTTTCAAGTAGTTGATAATATTCATGGAATTGCCCTCCACCTGTAAATATTCCAATCTGAGCTTAACCATGAGATCAATGCCCCATAAGGTAGCTTTGGCTTTTGAAACATGGTTCATTTAGATCCCAAGAGGTCCCATGTATACTACCCTAAGATTTCCATATAAATCTTGGGTAACACCTCCCACACCTGTTGGGCCTAGATTTCCTTTAGCAACCCCATCAAAATTCAACTTGAACCAATGGGGAGGAGGAAGAATCCACTTGACCTTAAATATATCAATGCATTGCTTGTGAGGTTTAGCAGGAAGCACTGCTTGTGAGGTTTAGCAGGAATTTCAAGATTACGCTGGTGGATAATCTGGGATAGTTGAGGATAATAAATCCTATAATTAGATTATGATTTTTATAACATTGAAAAGTTAAAGTAGGAAGGAGTAGTGTTCTTTTGTTCAATGTGAAATGTAATTACTAGAGGGATCTAGTGGGGTTGCAAAGAGTGGCCTTGATGTGATTTTATAAGAAATATTTAAAATAATTTCACTAACTGACTTTACTAAATATTTGGGTGAGGCATTGTGAAATGTATCGATTAAAAAAATTGATTATTAGAACATGGGAGATAAGGCCACACTAGAGGACAAGGTCATAATATATCCTCATCTGAGTAGTGCAGACATGTCCTAGAAGACCAAATATAGTTGGTATAGGTATAACTAGAGATTATGGGATAAATAGGCATGAATACAACTAAAATATAGATGCTTGTATGATATTTTTAGTGCTTAAAATATGATGAAGTCTATCTTATAGATTAGGAGTTAGAGAAATGATGAATAGACCAAGTGAGGGTAAAGATGCCAAGAATAAACATTGTCAAACATTTAATGATTAATTTAATATGTTTGCATTTGCCCCCATTTTATTTTAGTGATACACAAAGTAAAATTACTTGAGTAAAGTAGATGTAAACTTGAGTGTGTATAGACTCTTTATATTTTGATGTGAAGCTTGATTGTGCAAGATACCTTAATGTAATAAACCTACAATGATGCCATTGAAATTAATATTTTCTCATATTATAAATTGAAAACGTGGAATTTGCTATTTTTAATTTAAAAAGAGAGCAAGTAGATAAAATTTCCCTATAACTTTGCAGATGGAAAAGTATATGGCTCCTTTTTGGGACATTTGGAGAAGTGCTGAACTATGGCAAATTGAGAGTGATCAAGTCTCAATTTGAAAATGATTGAATGTTCTTGAATTGGAAGGATTATATGCTCCAAATTTCATTTGACTATATAGAGTACTCTGTAAAATATTTGAAGGGGTGGAACCACAAATTATGGCCCACTACATATTGAAAAAGTACAACCATAGATGTTGAGTGTTGTTAGACTCTAATGTGACCCACTTGCAACTGAGACAAATCACACTGCTATAGATGGATATAAATTTATTTTAAAATTTTCAACTTTGAAACCTAAGAATTTAAAAATACCATAGTATAAATGTGAACATGAATGAACATCATTCCCTTGTATCTACACTGTATTAAAATGCTATTTTGAAACTGTAATTGAAACTTTGCACTTTCAAAACTTTTTACAACTTACAACTTTTGAATTGTTTGAAACTTATAATTTTTAAATATAGAGATGAGTGCACATGCATGCTACATGCCCCCATAAATTAAAAATGTTGAATCATATTTCCATTTGGAAACTATTTATTGCTAGAAATTTGAAAATTTTCTCATGAAGCTTGAATGTTCTAAGCAAGCTCATTGTGATGATCCCCCTTTCGAGATGAGAAATGAATATTGCAAACTCACTTATCTCAAACAAAAGTATATGCAAAAGATATAACATTTTGAATATTAAAATTGATGGCATTAATGGTATTGAATATAATAGTGAATTTTTCATATGAAGGATGTGTTAGAAATATATATCATTGAAACATAAAAGCAATGTATGAATGATGTACATCATGACACTTAGAGTAAAAACATAATATATAAGTGATGCATGAAATGAAACATGACACCATATTAAAGTGATATAATGCATTATTTTAATCATGAAAACATAGTAAAAACAAAATTCATATAAGTAATGCCATATAATGTCATGTCATTCACATAATATGTCACTCATAAGGCTCACGAAGCTACATACAAAGAACATGTAAAATTTTGAATAACACACAAGGCCAAGGGCCACATGCAAATGAAATGATGATGTCATAAAATAAATAAATTAGAACATACAAGGATAAGGATCACATACACAATAAGTAAGCAATTCTAACCTATCTTGTAGTAAAATACAAATGTAAATCAAAACATGTAACAAAAGAGAGTAGTGTACCTCAAATATATGTATGAATATCATTTTTAGTAGGAAACATATTTCATTTAATATATTTTAAAAATATGAATGATTTTTAAATACATTTGTATGATATGTAACTCAACATGATAGAGAGGTGTGGATAAATTCAACCTCTAAAAGTGTTCACAAATAACATAGACATGCCCCCAATTTAGCAAGGCTATTAGGTAATAAGGGAATACCAACTTCAAAGAATCATGTGGAAGCATGTCTTGTATCATGAGATATGATATCTAATTAATATAAAATAAACAATCACATGAAAAGAAGTGAGCTAGTAACCTTTGAAAATGCTTTGGGTCATAATTTTAATTTTTGAAAATATTTTGATTCTTTTGAATTTTTAAAATATATGCATTGTTTATTTTTTTTCTAATATTTGATAAATTATTGATTTAAGTATAATAACGATGTAAATTCATGATATCCAGTGGGTTTTTAATAGGATTACCTTCAATGTGGCTAATTGGTGATCTCCTACACATAGTCTTTTAGTGATTATGAATGGACATAACCATTTGGGATTGAATTTTCCTTTATTCTTGCTATTTTAATTTGTATTCCTTTGATATTATTTAAGAACAAGATCACCAATTTGAAATTCATGATCATGAATTTTATTTCCATATGCTTGTTCAATACATGCCTGATATACTTTAAAATCTTCAAGAACATGTATACATTTGTTATTAAGAATTTATAATTTATGGAGGCATTTTTATCGATACTAATTATCTTTGATAATATATTTTAATGAGACTTATAAAGAGGTTATTTAAATATCAAGAGGGTGTAATGCTTTTGTTCCATAAATAAGAGATTAGGGCATAACCTTTATTTGTGTGATATGCCCAAAGAACATCAATGATTTGATTATGCTAATCTGTTATGTGATTTACAATGTCTTGATTAATATTTTATTAATTTTATTTGATTTACCATTTCCATGCATGTAATATGGGGTAGATAAATTCTAACATATTTTTACCTTAACACAAAATATTTTGACTATTTTATTCTTGAGAGAGAAACCATTATTAGTTATAATGGGAGAAGGCAATACAAATCTTGTGATAATGTGTGTTACAAATAAATTGCAATTATCCTCACCTATTGTAAATTGTAGGGGTATTTCTTCCACCCATTTTGTAAAATTATTAGTAGTTTTAATAATAAAATTATTCCCATCTGAAGATTATAGATTGATTTTTCTGATTAAATCAAAGCCCCAAAGGGAGAAAGGCCATGAAGAGATATAGGTTTTAGCACATATGATGGAGCATGATTAATGTTGTTGTGACTTTGACATTAGGAACATAATTTATCATAGTCATGATATTATTTTTCCATTTTTGGCCAATAATATTCTTATTGTAAGCATTTGAAATAAATAATTTTACCAATAAAGTGGCCACCACATTCGCTATCATAAAATTCAAGTATAATACTTTGAGCTTCAACCGTATTTAAACATCATAATAATTATCCCTCAAAATTATGTTTAAAAGAGATCCACCAATGAGTACATAACATATTACTTAGAATTATAACTTATTATTGTCCTCTCGCATGACATTTTAAAGGAAAAGTAGATTTATACAGGTAATTATATATCGATGTACCATTTAAGATTATCCACACTTTGTGTGACTACCAAAACATATAATGTGATGATAATATCTATATCAATTTAAGGATTATGCATTTGTTGGATATTAAAAATTACATGATCATCATTGATATCAACTGGGATTAAATATATGCTATCTACTAATCAACATGTTGATTATATTTGTGAGGGATTGTCTGAATGAAGAAATAAGAAATGTGTAATATGAAACGTTGGACCATGTATTTATAATGGATTAGATTATCCTCTTTAGTTTGATAAATATTTAGCACCTAATTGATTACAAGCTATGAATCACCATATAATTGTAAATATTTGATGTGTAAATTTTGTGTGATTACTAATCCACGTATGAGAGCTTCATACTTTGCTATGTTATTTGTGCATGAAAATCCCAAATATAAAGTGAAAGGCATATGTATACCTTATTGGGTAACAAACCCAATCCAAAACCAACACCTATAATACATTTAGATCCATTGAAATGCATGGTCCACATATTGGTGTTGATATTATAATAATTAAATTCATCTCAAAATTCTATAGTAATGTGTAATAGATCATGTAATGGGGCAACAAGTTGATTTACAATGACTTTCCTTTTAATATATTTTTGTGAGATAAAATATAGACAAAATTTAGTAAGAAGCATT
Source organism: Torreya grandis (assembly GCA_037957365.1). Classification (NCBI taxonomy): domain Eukaryota; kingdom Viridiplantae; phylum Streptophyta; class Pinopsida; order Cupressales; family Taxaceae; genus Torreya; species Torreya grandis. Next base: position 3,078,527 of record JARHVA010000393.1, on the reverse strand, counting down.
ACCTATTTTACTATCATCCTCATAGATGAGACTTTGAAATAATATTTTTGATTGGATCAAATTTAATGATGACACAAGTTTCATTATGAAGCAAATAATGCCATAGTTTTTGCATGGAAAAAATAATATATAAACATAGATTTTTGATACTAATATAATTTTGATCATAATTGATAAGTGTGAAACTAATGTAATAAATAGGACTTTAACACTAATCATCATTATATTGTGTGAGAAAATCCCCAAATCTTCATAAGTGGCATAAATGTTTAACAAGAGGGGTTGATCTAGAATGGGACGCATGGGAATAGGTGGGTTGAGAAGATACTCTTTAATTGCTTCAAAACTTTGTTGAAAAGAGTCATCCCATTCACATTGAGTATATTTCTTAAGTAACCTTGTCAAATATTGCATTTTATCTACCAATTATGCCACAAAGCATCACATAGCTTGAATACAACCTTGTTAGCATCAAAGTTGCTTTAAATTAGTTGGTGGTGGCATATCGAGTATAGTTTTGAATTTTTTAAGGTCTACTTCAATGCCTTTTTATGAAATGATAAAACCCAACAACTTGCCATAAGATACCCTAAAAATACACTTTTTTGGATTTAAGTGTACATTATATTTCCTCATTCTTTCAAATTTTTCCCATAAGTCAATATCATGGTCTTGTTGATGCTTGAATTTTGATAATAAATCATCAACATAATCCTTAACTAGTTTGTGTATATAATCACGAAAAATATAAGTCATGGATCATTGATAAGTTTCTCCTGCATTTTTTAGTCTGAAGGGCATGACAATATAATAAAATGTTCCCCATGGTGTGATAAATGATGTATTTTATTGATCTGTATGATTCATCTTGATTTGGTTACATCCCAAAAACCATCCATAAATGATAACATCTCATATTCTACTATGGAATCCATAATCATATCTATGTTTGGGAGTGTAAAATTATCTTTAAGATAAGATTCATTTAAATATCAATAATTTGTACAACATATAATATCTCCATTAGGCTTCATCAGTAGAACTATATTAGAAACCCATTTGATATAATCAAAAAAGTGAATGGATCCAACATCTAAAATCCATTCAACTTTAATTTTGACTAACATAATAAATTTTGGATGCATTTTCCTTATCTTTTGCTTGACTGATTTAGAATTTGGATATAAAACAATGTTATTCATAGCCACCTCTAGATTAATTTTAAGCATATCTTTAAAAGACCATGAAAATAATTCAAGGTAATCATGTAAATCTTGTCAAAGAGATTTGCCTTCATCATTTTTTAAACGTGGTGGCCAGTAATACTAGCTGTAGATACTTTTTGGTGCCAAAATGAAACTCAATTATTTCCTCATTAAGTAACATTGATCAATATTACACATATGGAGCAATAATAATACTATTAGGAACATCTAGTTATTTTTGTTGTATAGAATCATCACTTTCCCAAAAATAAGTGTGTGCATTTATTTTAAGAGGAAATATTTTATTATGATGGAATGAAGGAAGGTCTTCATATGCACTTATATATTCCAAAAGAGACTCATCATTTGAAAATTGATCCAATGTCAATATTTATGGAGAGATTATTTTATCATTGAATTCATGATATACTAATGATAATTGAGAAATATGATTATCTTGGTTGTTATGTTCAAAGCACATGTGCATAGCAGGTATAAACTTGAGAGGTTGATTAGCTTGATTGAGTCCATGATAAGTGGATATATCCTTATATCCAAGACTTGTGTACCCTTCATTAATAGAAGTGGTAATTAGACAATCAACCTTGGGCAAGTTTACCCAACCCTTGTCTAATGGTATATTAATATGTTTTTAAGTGTTTAAATCCAAAACCATATTTATTGAAGTTTATTAATGAGCCATTTGAATGTGGTATAGATGAGGGTATGCCAATAGGTGAAGTAGATGGTTATGCTTTGATGGAATAAGGTTACATATATGGAACACATGCATCAGTGGGTCGAACCATTGCATACTATTTGAAAAGATCTTGGTCTAAAGGACACATATAAATACTCTTGATAAATATATTTTAGACATGCATGTAATGTATAAGGGATGGAATTCATATCATGAACCCAAGGTCATCCTAATAAAATGTTGTATTTAATATTATTAATCATAACTTGAAAAATAATAGAAAGAGTGCATGTGCTAAAGTAATATTTAGTGTAATTTTCCCAAGTACTTGGCGTGGAATGTTCTCAAATCCAAAAATATTCATATTTTATGGAGATGGATATTTTTTTATTATGCCTAATAAATTAAGGAAATAGATGTTACAATCATTTAATCCATATCCATTATTGACAAGTACTACTTTGACTACCTTATTTCAAACAAAGACTTGAATGTGCAAGGGTAAATATTGATTAATAATGTGCTTTGGGGGAAGATATTTTCTTTCAAAATAAAATTTTTCTTCTATCCATTAAATGGTATTAATTATAGAAGAGACATAAGGAGGTTCAATTTCGTTAGGTAAAAATGTATTATTTAATGCCTCATAGACTATATATTTATATGTTGGCATTATTTTCAAGAGTTTTAACAATGAAAATTTAGCATGGCATTATTTAATTGATCTAGGATGTAAATTTAGAGTGAGGGATGTGCCTCAATGGAGGGAGGTAACATGAGGAATGTTCCGTAGTCAAGTATTAACAACATTAAAATTTTGAGTTTGATTAAAAGATTAAATAATTCTATTTGATGTTTATTAGTTATGGGAATTAATTCTGAATGAATATTATAACAAGATGAAGTACAATGTAATAGAGATTGATCTAAATTAATCTTTAGAACATTAGCAAAATTTAAGCATGTAGAACTAAAATGAATAACATATTGAAAGGTAAGAGAATATTTTAAAAGAATATGTATAATCCTATGTAACATATGAGATAAAATTTCATACATTGAACCTATTATATAAATGATTCAATATTAATTAATTAATTTAAAATATATTTTAAGAAATGATAATGAATATGAGTACAATATAATGTGAATCAAGTAATTTTAAATGATAATGAATATAATACAAGAAAAAATCAAAGTATGAGGGTGATCTAGGCAAGGGTTTGAATGATTTATAAGCTCTCAAATATAATTTCTCATTTGTTAATTAGTGTCAACCAAATTTTCTAGAGTAATAAATACATAGTTAAAACCATTCATGTGGCCCATTAACCCTAGTTTTGAGGGTACAGTGAGAGTAACTTCCCTACGTCATATGTTCTTATCAGGTGTACCATAAATAGTACAGATAAAAGAGGCTTCTTTTTAGCATAAATAGGGGACCCTAGGAATTTATGATATACCATGAGGTATGAAAAAATTAAACTCCATATTTAGTGCTTTACTATGGTTGTGAGTATTGGGGTAAGCCTTCATGCTATGATGTCTATAAATAGAACATCACATAGCCCACACGATAGTCACTAAGTAGTTTGAAAAATGTCAGAACACAATTCATAAAACAATAAAAAGTGAAAGATTTTTTTCATAGATCAAATAAATTTCAGCTTGAGGTTGAAAGAAAGAGCTTTTGTGTCAGAATGATCTAAGGTGACAAGAGAATTTCATCAGTGTTGGATTTAATCGAAGGTTGAAAAATTTGAATAGTTTTGTGTAAGCTATTATACAAAGTTAAAGGCTATTTTATTTCAATGTCAAGGTAAATTTTAAATAATTAATATCCCAAAAATTAAGGAAAAACAACAAACAATGTTCAAAAAATAGAGGGCTCACTAGAATGTTTAACCTTTTCAATTTAAGAATGACTTAAACTAATTGGTATTAACCATTGAAATTAAAATGCTGATATTTATGAATTTGATAATAAAATACAATCAATATACAATATGCTACGTAATTTAAAAAAATAATAAACTTGATAAATAGTAAAAGGCCTAAGGATGTGCAAATCTCCCTAAAATAGAAATAGATTTGATTGAGTAAGCTCATTGTAACTAGAAACTATGCGAAATTGACATGTATAAAGAGTTATGCTAAAAATAACAATTAATAGTTTACTATGACAAGTCCATGGGAGGAGACATGGGTGCACTTAGACCTTATCTATCTACTACAACAATGTTCTAGTTGAATGTATTCTTGATTTTTGAATCTAAGTCTGTAGATCACCTACAAAGGTTGACTGTTGAAATTTGTGTTCTGTGTTGCCACATAGAAGACCTGTAAAATAGATAACCCTATATATTTCACATACATGAGATAAAAATTAGATAAAAAAATGGAGAATAAAAATGGGTTAGTAAGGATGGCCAAACTATCCTCAAAAACCACTAGTAACTAAGCACTGCCTGCATAGCCCAAGTGGGCCTAAAGCCGATATAGTTATCTCTCTTTAAATGATTGTGTGATCATGAAAATGAATATAACTAGAGGATTGATGGTAAATTTTGAAAATTTTTGCATTTGACCTATAATAAATAATATTCATACTTGGATTATGACTATTAGAATGTTTCGAAGTTGAAATATAAAAGAGTAGTGATCTTTTGCTTAGTGTGTAGTGTAATTGCTAGAGAGATATAGTGTGGGTGAAATGAGTGGACTTGATATGATTTTATAGGATATTTGAATAATTTTGGTAACTAAATCTACCAAACACATGGAATATCCATTATGAAACATCTCAAGTCAAAAAAGTGATTGTTGGAGTGCAAGAGACAATGCCACAATAGGGGACATGGTTGTAGTGCAACCCTGTTTCACTAGTGCAGACTTGTCCTACAAGACCATACATATTTAGGACAAGTCTAATAGGAACCTATGGGATAATTAGGGATTAATTCAACTAAAATATGATGTTTTCATGATATTTACAATGCTTACAATATGATGAAGTATCTCTTATAGATTGCAAGTTAGTGAAATGGTGAATAGACCAAGTGAGGCTAAGGATGCCGAGAATAAACATTGTCAAACATTTAATGATTAATTTAATGTGCCTAATTTTTTTAAAAAACTGTATTCTATCATAAATCTTAAATTTTTTGCTCATGAGGCTTTAATTCTCAAGGTAAACCCATTATGATGCCCCCTTTTGAGATGAGAGATGTAGCCTAAAAGTCACTTATCTCAAAAGAAATAATATGTGAAAGATACAATCATGTAGTAGAAATTTAAATATTTTAATTTTATTGCATAATAGTTTTGAATGTAGCATTAAATTGTATATGAAACATGTGCTAGGTAGATATAATATTGAATCATGTAAGCAATATGTGCATGATATGTATCATGGCACCAAAGTAAGAGTAAAGCATAAAAGTAATGCATGATATGAATCATGGCACCATAGTAAATGCAATGTCATATAATGTCACACAGAGGCCCAAAGGCCATATATAAGGGAAATGTGAATGTCTCATAAACACACAAGGCCAAGGACCAAACATAAATGGTATGGGAATACCATTCAAACAAGAACATGCATATTTTTCACACACAAATCCAAGCGCCACACACAATAAATAACTTATCATGCATTAAAGTAAGAAAGAAGCATAGAGTAAACAAGACTAGTTTACATAGACCACATGTATCCGTGCCATTGTTAGCAAATATCATTTTCATGTAGTACAATGTAAAGTATGAGTGATTATAAAAAAATTTATATGATATGTATTTCAACATGGTATAAATGTTGTGGATAGATACAACATGTTGAAATGTTCATGGAGAATAATGAGGTGATTACAACATAGCAAGACTATTGGGTAATAAGGGAAGCTCAAAATTGAAAAACCATGTAATAGTATGTCCTGTATCACACTCAAATACCTCATGAAAATTATTGTGTATTGAAAACTAAAATATGTTATCTACCTAACATATAATAAATAACATATGCAAAAAATTAGGCTATAAAAATAAACATAATGCTTAGAGGTCTTGATTTTGAATTTTTGTAGATATTTTTATTTTTTATTTATTTAAACATTTGAACTGAAAAGATCTAAAAAGTGCTAAGAATCAAGGCTTTTAACATATAATAAAAAAAGGGATTAAAAAAAAATATAAAAATGTGTCAAAACACGAAATGGAAAGAAATAAGGCAAGGAATATTCACCCAATGTATGTGTAGAGGAGTCATAACAATGTAGCACAAATGTGGATAAGAATATAAATGCACATTCAATGGGCAAGCATGTATATGTGTTCATGGAAAATGTATGAATAAATAGAGGTGATCATGTATTTGTAAAGGAATCCATGGTATCTCAGATATCCAATAGGAAGCAAATGGATTGCTATAAAGACTAAGTATTTGAAGCAATGCATGATAGTGTTTTAGATTGTTTGAATTAGTTTGAAAATGTAAGAGGGAAAGTTCCCAAAGTGAAAAATAAAGCATAGAGGTATAAGAATTCTTAAAATATGCAATAGAATTATAAATAAAATAAAATCAAAGATGCTATGTACAAAGGAAAATACAAGTAACTAACCAATTATATATGTAATGGGAGTCATGTACACATGACTCCTAGCAAGGTATCAAGGAATGGATTTTTATGAAGAAGTGCCAACTATACATGCCTCTGAATATGAATATGAATCATATGATGTCATATAGCCATATGAATCACTACTCATATACCCATGTAAACTTGTATTTGTATGTGTAATAGGAGATAATGTAACAACCTATACTTATGGTGATGCTATCTGAATAACCTATGATGCCTTAGGAGATGAATACCTCTATTTAGATGCTACTTTCTACTTAGGATATTGTGCCATGCTCTTTAGAATTATATAATTATTCTCATGTGTAATTATATCATGCTCATAAGTAGATGGGTAATATTATTTTAAAATATGCTCATGTGTAATTGTATCATGCTCATAAATAGAAAAAGAAATTGATTCTATAATATGTTATTGAATAATTCTATAGACTATTACACTGCCATGTTACTCAATATATGTTCCTTCTAACTATTATGTATGAGGATTAAATATCATTAGTTCCAAAGGATATTCATATTAAATTCTTATAATTTTGACCACTTGATTACCATGAATGTATTTGAGACATTTATGTACTGTAGAAGGTACTACTCTAATATTTTGTATCCAAGGCTATCCTAATAACATATTAAATACCCCCATGCTTGGTATAACTAAGAATAAAGTGGGCACAATGAGAGGTCCCACTTTTAATTTTAACACTATATGCCTAATAATATCATGTGTATTGCCATGAAATGATTTGACAACTCAAGAAGTATCATGTAAATCTTGTTTTGTATAACCAAGAGAGTAGAGAAGTGTTATGGTGTGCACATTTTTGATTGATCCGTTGTCTATAATAACACTATGTATAGATTTATTATCAACATATGATCAAATAAATAGTGCACATCTATCTGAATCATATTAAAAACTTCATGATCATTAGATGTAATCATAGGCCATGATGCTTGTTTGCTTATAATTGCACTAGTGATGCTATCAAGTGGATGCCCATATATAGGAGGATGAGATTTTTTTGGATAGATAATTAAAGGTTAAAATGTGCCCTCAACTTTAAAAAAAGTACATCTAATAACCATTATTTATCCTTATAAAATCTATGAGGGAACGCTACACAAAACATGGCTGGACAAGCCCATAACCAACCTAAGAAGACTAGAAAATTAAACAATGAGAGAGACCCAACATGATAAAAAAACTAAGATAAACCTAGAAAATAACCAATAGGAATACATTGAGATTAAAAAAAACCCACATTTAACATAATAGAGGAAATATATAATTATGTATCCTATCCTCTACACGTAGGATGAACCGTGACTAAACTAGCTACAACATCAACAATGTCCTTAGCTTCATCACCTTCTTCCATCACTCAAATAATTTCCAAGCCTAAAGAGTGAAGCATTGAGTCAAAATTATCCCTCATGGCTATTGTGGTTGATTTTATAGGATCAGCCTCCTTGTTTAGAATAACATCCATCCTATAAATAGGGGGTGGCATTAATTAACAATCCCTATAAACCTTTCATAGAAAATGAATTTTTTTCATGAACCTATTCAATAAACACAATATTAAAATTATAGAGAGAGTGAGAATAGGAACCATTAGTGTAGCCACATATAAATTGGCCACTAATCTACTACCAAATTTAGGGGATTACAAGATACCTTGCACATTCTCCATAAAGTATAAAGACACAGTCAACCACTCCTCAAGCTCTTTGTAGATGGAGAATGGGACCAATCCATATTTATCAACACTAGAGAGGGGTAGAGATACCAAATTTATTTCCAAGAATTCATCAATATCCTCTTCCTAGATAATCTTATAGCGAGGCTTGATCAATCACCCCACAAATTCCTTTACAAGGACCTTGTCATCCATGACCAAAAGGAAATTAGAGATGAAAATGGATTCAATATCATAATTTACCTTGAACAAAATGGGGTCTCCAGGAAAATGATGCCAACAATGTCCTTGATCACCTACATGATGTTACCAAATTGTATGAAAAACACCTTTTTTATTAGTATCTCACTCAAAATAATTTCAAAAGACATATCCCTCTTCTCTGCACTGACCTTAGTTAGAGGTTCATTGAGATTATGTTATATGGAGTGATCCATCCAAGCCTTATGCAAGCTAACACACAACCTTGGTAGAGAATAGAGATACGTGCTAAAAATATAAAGAAATCCTAGTGGAAATAAATCCCAAGTGAATGATTCATGTGGTAGGCCAATTCCTCATCAAGGCATGATAAACAATGAATATCCCACCTCCACCTCCAATATGAAAAATCATGCCAATATTACATGGAACCAAGGGTAATTATGAAAGGGGAGGGAGACTCTGGCCAAGAATCCCATAAAATATCAATTATGAGTTTCTCATTATGCAATATACCATGGTTGGATAAAAAAACTTCCAAGGAATTTACTTCTTTAAAATAGTGTGTCACTTCCCAAGAGAAGAAAAAATTCAAAATGTCCCAGGTATTCTCAAGAATATTCTCAATATGCTAATCACATGCCCTTATATAGTGTAAGGCTTGATTTAGAACCATGGAGTCCCCTTCAAGATTTATGTTTTTGATGCCACAATGAGTGACCATATCCACTCCCAAGGCAAGAGCCTATGCCTTGACTTCATTATTAATGCCATCAATAAATTTCAAGGAGACAACATGAATGAGGTAGCCTGCATAGTTTTTGATGACATATCCTACCCTAGAGGTTCCCATATTTCCCCTAATAACCCCATAATATTAAGTTTAAATAACACAGGGGGTGGAGGGATATAAATGGAATTGGCCAATCTCTCATTACTTTTCATTGATATGCTAGACCCATTAATGGGGGAAGGAGGAGGATGAAAATTATATACATAATTTACTTTAGAATTATCCTTATTATTTTTTACTTCATGATTTGGAAAAATATCTTTGTACATTTTGATCTTTAAATTATCATTTTCTTATGGCTTAGCCTCTCCAATAGGTGTGAAAATATCAATAATTTTTCATCGATGAGATCTTTAAAATTATGTTTGAGCTTGAAAAAAATATTTTTGGAATGGCTAATACATCTATAGTAGTCATAATATGCATTTCCATCAATTTTTTTGAATTATAGTTTAGACATGTGTACTTCCATTGGTGGAGGAAGAGTGATGAGATTACATTCAAGTAGATTTTACAATAATACATGAAGAGGTGAAGGTGACCTTGAAAATTTCCTCCTTGGTGGAGCTTGTAATTGATGCTTTTGAGTTGGTTGTGATATAACATTGACCACAATCTTAGCTTCAATATTGCTTTGATTGATTTTTGTCTTATAATTTGATTGCTTTGAAAATTAACATTTGAAGTAAAATGAGAATTTGAAGTTTACTTGAGCTTTTTCAAAGTAATCAATTTGAGCTCACACTCTTTAATTATATGGTATAGCTCATCAAAATATTTGAACTTATCAAACATAATATACTCTTGAAGTGGAGATACTAAACTTTGAGTGAAGATATTTTGGAGCTAATTATCATCCATTTGATTTGTCTTTTTTACTAACATAGTCTTGTATCTTAGAACATATTCACTGTTCATTAGACTATTATTTGAGCTTTGAAAGTTGAGCATATGGCAACTTTTCACCAATTTTGTTAGAAGAGTGTGTTAAAAATTGATTTGAAACAAGATTCAAATCATTTACTAATTAAAGACAAATATAATAGAACCATTTAAGAGCATATTGTTTGAGACTTCTTGGTAATATCTTTATCAATAATTTATCATTATCTGCATAGTCTAGACAAGTTACATGGAATGCACACAAATGTTGTTCAGGATCACCTTTGTGTTCATATAGAGTAATATTAGGAGCCAAAAAGATAAATGATAATGGATAAGATACAACTTCAATTTCCAAAGGGTTATGTAATAAGGAACATGAGTCCATGGAGGGGTTGGTTTGAGAAATTGTTTGCTCAATTTGAGATAGATTGGCTTTTAAAATAATAATTATATGCTCAAGAGTAATATTTGTAAAGGTAACTAGATGAGTATAAGTAGCATGAATAGATATAGGCATGTATATTTTTTAGAAACCAAATTATGTTCCCAACCAAGGGATGATTCTATGGAAGTAAATGGAGGTGCAAAAATAGGAATAAAAGTAATAGTGTAAATGGAAATATTATAAGATCAATCTTGGTCACATTTATTTTGTTCATCTCTATCAAAATATAAGATGGAATCAACATTTTATGGATGTTCACGAAGATATTGTATAAATTTTTCTTCACCAATTTCAATAGACTTTTCCTAATCATTGGGTTCCAAAATAAGAGCCATAATGCATGCTTCAAGTGGGTGTGAAGTGTAGACACTCCATTTTTACCATTCTGTGTCTAAAATGATAATTAGAATAAACTTTATGCAAATAAGAGTGACTTTATACAACATTGTGAATTAAGCCTAGAAATACTAAACATCCTAATTTTATATGCACATTAGAGGCAAACATTACAAAACACATAGCTTCATCCCTAATTAGGGAAATTAACTGAACAAGACATTAAATTCGTACTCTAATCATATTTCTCATAATCACTAGTCATTTCCATCTCTCTAGTTAATTAATCAATTCCTTTTATTGAAATCAAATCAAACAAATTCATATTCATATCATATTAATAAAATTAATCATTTTGATTAGTTTAATTAATCCTTCTTCTAATTAGAAATTCCATGGAATTAGAATTTTTAATTTCATTTAATTCAACTTTTCCCTCATTTTTACCACTTTCCAAGGAGCATTCTCCACCCTCCATCTTGAAGACAAAATGGAGGGCCATCATATCACATTATATTCATTAAATTAATATTTTTAATTAGTTTAATTAATCTTATTTAAATTATATTTCTATAGATTTATAATTATAATTTTATTTGAATTAATTATTCTTCCCTTTTCCACCTCATTCAAATAACATATTCCCGTCCAAAATAATCTCAAGATGCCATGGCATATTCTTTTATGACCCCACCTCCAATATCAAAAATAAATTGTGAGGGAGTCTCCACCCTCCATCTTGGAAGCAATATGGAGGGTTCATATTTCACCTTTTAAGATATTTTGAAGGCTATTCTCCACCCCCCCATCTTGCATACAAGATGGAGGGCTCATAGTAATCCCCCTTGGGATATTTTAAGGAACATCCTCCACCCTTCATCTTGGACAAGATGAAGGTCTCATATTGGTGGATCCATGTAATGAACCATGTGATGTCTTGGGGTCAATTATCTACCCTTTATCTAAGAGAAAAGATGAAGTGCTCATATTCAATCACTTTACCTATAAATAAAAGGGCACCCCTATTCATATTTGATGCTCAAGATTTATAAATAAGCCCTGCCAATTTGTAAAGCTACTTTGTGCATCAACTTAACTTCTAATCAAATATAATTCAAAGTTATAAAAGGGAGATGATCCACTCTTCAAAGATGACATTACCAAATAATTTTTGATACTACATTCCGAGACACATTTTTATTACATTCAACAAGGTGAAGAATCCACAAAGGAAGCTATACTTTTCATGCTTTTGTCTTCATATTTTATTTTGTTTCATCCTTTATTTTTCTCATGAGGTCATAGGATTAAGGTGGTTGTTTGATTGCTCTGATTTTAATATTTTCACTAATGAAGGAAACACTAACCTTTTATACCCCTATGGATACATATGACACACCTGATGGGACTCACAACTCACTTTATTTGATTAAGAATATTATTATTCATCCCATTTGGAAATTATCTCAAATTGGAATTTGATTTCCCCATCTCTTCTTCTAAATTTGTCCATCATATGGCTCTTTAGGCTTAAAATTAGGGTATTTTGAATTTATTTTTAGTAAATCTAGCATTGAATATTGAAATCATCCATTCTATCGAATTAATTTTTGGGTTCTCTATACTTTTGAGGGTTTTACAAAAACTTTTTTTTTTTTTGTAAATAAGTTTAGGTTTTTCTTGCAATTTGCATTTTAATTACCATAATAAATTTAGCATAGAATGTTTAAATCATCATTTTTGTCAAAATAATTTATGTTCTTTGAATTTTATATTTTTTATAGAAAACTATTTTATTTTAAAAAATTAATTTATGTATTTCTCACAATTCACATTTTATTTTTGCAAGTTCAAATTTGTTAAAATTGTTTCTCATAGGTGTTTTTTGGTTTAGTTTTTAATTATTTTTAGTGTAGGTTTTGATTATTTATCTATTCAAAAAAAAACTACTAACTATTTTGTATATGACACTTTCTAGAAAATCAAAAGGGAAAAACAAAAAAAAATTGCTTGTCAAGGACCACCAATAAACTACTTATGGTTTTCTTGCAGGTTCTAAAGGGTGTGTTTATAAATTAAAAAAAAAAAACATTATTCACTCACATTTCCTTTAATTTTTTTTTAAAATAATTCATGCGTAGACTTGGTGAATTAAAACACTTTCATTTATATTCATCATTTTAGTTATTTGTTTTAGTTCCTTGTTTCATGTTTATTTTATCTTGTGTGATTCTTTTATGCGTATGCTCTCCCCTTGGTAGGGTGACCCAAAAATGTGGAGGTGATCACTTATTTTATTCTAAAAGATATTCCTATTATGTTCTTCACTTACCCCTAATGATATTCCTATGAATTATAATGACAATACCTTTCATTTTTATTTTAGTTGTGTGATTGGGGTGTCATTACTTTCTCGCGTGTCTTTTATTGACTGGGACATCATTAAAACTTCATACCGACCATGTTTATCTAGAGGGGTATATAAATTGAAGCTAAATTATTTATTATTTAGCTAACATATCCCTCAGAGCTTGATTTTTTTAGTAGGACTTCTCTAAAATCCTATGGATGAAGTGGTCATGAAGGCACTAGAGCCTCTCATGAATATCCTATTAAGTTTGGACATCCAATTGATGGATTTTTTGTGCCATACTAAGACCATCTAGTAAGGCTAAAAAAACTTTAGAATAAGACCTTTTATCCATGAAACATTCATCTATGTAAGGTTACAAAGGTAACAAAACCTGAAGATGTCTTTCACATATGAACCTTGTAAGAGAAGGGTGGGATTAAAACACCACCAATAACTACATTAATTACTTAAATAATATTAAAATTTATAATCCTCTCTAAAGGTGAGTATATCAAAGGAATCAAGGAATGTGGAGTACTCCCATGTCAATCACTAAAGTATGGTCATGATTTTGAATGATTGATTATTTGGTTGTGGTGTCAAAACTTGTTAAATATTCAAACATAGTCCACATACACCTTTGCAAATAGGCATTAATCTACCCAATTTTTGAGTAAAAAATTGTTCCTTTCTAGATCTCATGTTAAAATTTGTCTAAACACATTACCCTCTTATCTAAAAATTTGCCATTATTCTGCCCATTTTGAGTCATCCCTAATTCTAATCGAATTCCAATTTCTAATTTTAAACTAAAATTTCAAATCTATTTTAATTCATATCAAGTATTCATGTCTAATCTAGTCAACTCTATTCAAAATATACTATTTTGATGTCAACTCTATTCAAGTCAAATATTCAATTATCCTTTTTAAATCATGATTCAAGAGTTATTTCAAATAAAATCCAAATGTAATTCACATGACATAAATAAAGTCACATTCTAATCAGGTTAACTTTGATCAAGGTCCACCAATTCAAATCATTCAAATCATATCCTTATATTTCCATTTAATCTCCCACACCTATTGGTAGGGAGAGATGAAGTCATGACATCCATCCTTTCTCTTGTTTGAATCCACTCCAACATCAAAGTAAAATTTAAGCTTAAAACAATCCAATCGATTTGCCATGATTGTGGCTAATCATAGTTAATCTACTAAAGTTTGACTTATTTTGGGCTAATTCTAATTGCATTCACACATATGCTCAAGTTCACCCTACTTGGGGATAATTCCATTTCAATCAAGTTAATTCCACCCTGCTTAGGGCCAGTTTCATTCTAATCATTCCTCTTACATGTATGATTGGTTATGGGCATCTTTTGATCAATCTTATATTAACTTTTCATTCAATTTTATGGCATTCACACCAGATCAAGACATAGACTTTGAACGGTACATGTTTGATAACAAGGATGATCTATTTTTATGACTACCTATAGATTTTGATCTAAAAAACCTAGATTATATCCTTAGTAGGAATAGTCATACCATTTCATAGTGACATCTGTAAAACATCTCATCTACTAGTTGCCCACTTGATCATGATCATACTAGCAAAGGGGAACCTAGTTTGGCATCTTTATCTAATGAGTATCTAATTTTTAAACCATAACAACCACATCAAGTGTCAAGTCCAAGCACATGTGTAATCCATGATGCTATAGACCAAATCTTTTAGCCTAGCTCAAACCTATCCTAATTTGTATATATTATTGATCCAACCTTAGAGTCATAGATAATCAAGACATCTAATTATACCATAACAACCTTTGATAATACTAGCAAAGGGGAACCTAGTTTGGCATCTTTATCTAATGAGTATCTAATTTTTAAACCATAACAACCACATCAAGTGTCAAGTCCAAGCACATGTGTAATCCATGAAACTATAGACCAAATCTTTTATCTTAGCTCAAACCTATCCTAATTGTATATATTATTGATCCAACCTTAGAGTCATAGATAATCAAGACATCTAATTATGTCTTATCATTATCATTCTAAGTTCTTGTTGTGGCTAAAACAACCCCCTTATTCAAAGAAGTGGGGGACCCCTCTAAAATTCTCAAATATAGGTTTTCCTTAAGTTTCAATCCCTTTATAGTTATCCTTGGACCTTGAGAATCCTAGAACCCTTATTTTGGCATGGTCTATCAAATGTTTCATGATGTTTGTAATGATGAGTTGTTCTCCATTAAAGTTCCTTATAGTCTTCAAAGTCTAAACATAGTCTAGTCCTTGTTGCATTCTAAAAGAACAAAGGGTTTTCATACTTAGAATGTTTTATTTTGCCAACTATGTTTTTCATATATTTGGTTTCATGTTGATTTTCTAAGAGTGTAAGTGTCCTGAAGTCCTACTTAGAATTTCATAAAAAATTGGTGGTAAATAGGTGCTCTTTTAATTTATTATGGCTTGATTTTAACTTAGTAACTTTTTGTGAAATCTCACAAGAGATCCCAATGGATGAGGAAGAACCATGTGGAGCTTGATAGATATGTTAGTCTCTCAAACCTATTAGAGATGTTAGATCCTAAGAAAAATCAACTAATTGGGGAAATGCCACATAGAACTTATTATATGTGTAAGTCTTCTAGACCTATTAGATATATCAGATCCTCTGAGAGCATAACTAAATGAGGAAGAACAAAATAGAACCTATCAAATTTGTTAATCTCTTAGACTTTTTAGAGATGTCAAAGTTTGAGAGAGCTTGATTGAATGAGGAAGTGCTACGTGGAACCTATTAAAGGTTTTAGTCTCCTAGACCTATCAGAGATGCTAGAGCTTGGGAAATCTTGACTGAATAAGGAAGATCCATGTGGAACCTGTTAGGTGTGTTAGTCTCTTGGAACTATTAGAGATTTCAGAGCCTAGGATATCCCAATGAATGATGAAGTGCCATGTGGAACCTATTAGAAGTGTTAATCTCCTAGACTTGCCAAATATGTCATATCCTAGGAGATATTGACCTATGAGATCATGCCACATGACACTTATATATAATTTGATAGAAAATACTTGAGACATCATGAGGTAATCAATATGAGTTATAGTCAAATTCAAAAGCTAATTAGAGGATGATAGGCATCACCTCACTACTCCAAGTGGCCAAATATGACACTTGAGAAAGTAAGAGTGTGGCACCTAGCTACACTTAAGTGGTATCCAATCTAAATAGGACCAACTAGAGACATACACATAGCAAAACCTAAAATCACCTGAGATTTTGTAAAGTCAAATTAGACATGTGTATAACATGATTCTTGCATTAACTAATGAGAAACTAGGCCCTAGTTGGACAATTTAAAATGTCTCATCACAAATACCAAATCTAGGTGGGGAGTGTATATTTGAAATTCCTAAGTTAATGTTAGATTGGGAAATAAATGAGTGGATTCAGCCACCAACTTAAATTTGAAATCATGTTGGGTGAGTCACTAAAGGCCATTGATTCAAAATATATTTATGAATCCCTATAAGTCCTTGGATTAATCAAGCACATTGTTATGAATCTTAGTTAACTAAAAGCCTTATCTATAGTGCTTCCTCATGATTTCAATGTTTCTCCTCACCCCTAAACTTAGTAATCCCTAGCTTACAAGAATGGTTGCTTCAGCTTCCATTCCCAACCTGACCAAAGTATCAAGATACCACTTTTTTACCCAACTTAGTGTTGTTTGACCATTATAACAACGTCTTAAAGGAAATTTAAAATGTACAAATGCCCACCTTAGATGAAAATCATGATGAAATAGAGTACCTCGATGATCTCACTGCACTAGGTAAGTCAATATTACATAGAGTTATGGTCAAACCTAATGTATTCCCTTATGCAAACCTATTTGGTAGCTTTATAAATACTTACAAACATGTTCTTAGAGACGAGTGGTACCTAGTTTATTTCATAAATTTAACAAACATGGTCACAAACATATTAGGGGATTATTTTAATAAGTATTACAACCTCCTAGAGTTCACTTATGACTATGATGCTAACATAGTGGATGTATGGGCCAATGCTCATAATATATATGAAGTCTTCAAGGACTGGGCTATCTAATATGAGCAATGGGTTAACAAAGAAGACATCAATGCCTAACCTATCCACCTCTTCAATAAGGGGGCTTATGTTGGGATGATCCCACTAAACTAACTTTTTAGAGCCAATGACACCATGCATGTGAATCTATTATTAGTTCCCTTATTGATCATAACCCTAAAAGGGGAAGAGGTGCCAAACTTGGGGAGCGTAATCAATTTAAACCTCATTAGGGTAGTATTATAGGTTCAAATTAGAGGTAATTTATACATTAAAAACTATATGGTGGATTACACATATGCCACTATTTTTTTCAAACCTTCCATGTTTCCATCATGGACTCCCAAGGGCACTGTGGTGTATGTAGTTTTATATAAACTATATAGCCACCACTATAGAAATCACATTTGGGAGATTTGTGAGTCATTCTACTAATGGTCTACATGGCCATCAATGAGGTAGCCATGCCTTGGATCTTGAATGAGATCAAATAGTCCTTAGACCCCATTAGTGATTACTGGTACTACCAAGATGACACCATCATCTGAGTAGTAGGCATCCACAGGGATCCCCTCTACTTACCCTAATAGTTCTTGAACTAATTGGTCAAATAATAAATAACTATTCAATTAGTGGACTACATGTTTGGACACTACTTTATCCACCAACATAAGGCTTTCCCAATCTTTCCCCATCATCATCCACCAACATGTGTATCATAATCTACCTCCATTGTAGAAGCTAGTCATGGGTAGAGTAGAGCACTAAGAATGTGACCCTCATGGTGTCATCAGGGCCCATGTGATGAAGTACCAATCTCATCTCAACATCACCTATAACCATGTGCCTCACCCTAATGATAATATCCACCTAAATTCTACTGATGACAAGGAAATGTTAGCATGGCTTGAGGCAAAGAAGAAAGGAAAATATGCCCACATTAGGACATATGCTCATGACATCCCTATGACTGTACCCTACATTTCAAAAAATATTATATAGGGGATCCCAACTCCCTCTCTTCCATTCATTTTTCCTATTAGAGTTTCTAATACAACTCCACCACCTCTGATGACTCAAACTAATTGACCCCCATGCTATGTAGGCACTAAAATTCAACATTAGTAGTAGCCTTGAGTCAATCCTGAAACATGACCAATAACATGCATTCATAGATATTCCTTCCCCTACTACCTTCATTTCTTAGTATCCCAGTGGATTACCCCCTTATTTACCTATCCCTACCAACCTCACTCAGATGGTGCCTCTCTTATTTCCCATTCTAACCCCATTAATTCATTGAGGTACCTATGGCTTTGGCCATATGAAACATCCCTATGTTTTAATTTCCCTCCATTTAGCCCACTCCACCAATAGGGATACCCATGGCTCACCTTTGGTATTTAGGAGCTTTAATTTCATATCATTCATCACCCCCATTTGGTCCTTATATAGGTTTAACCACCTCTAGACACTCTCTATTCAACACTCTTTATGGTAACCCTTACATTAAGTGTACCAATATGTGTAATTCAGTCAGCTCTAACCACCTCAGTGACACCTATAGTCACTCTAGAGACTCCCAAATTGATCCCTACCACCATCACCACCATAACCCCTTATACTACTATAGTGAAATTTTATTCAATAAAAAATCCCAAGAGTAAGTAAGAGGTAACTCCCTCTTGGTCTTTTACTTAGTCCTCTATTACTACCCTTGTCCCTCTCAGGTTATCCTCTTCTATCATTCTAGGTGCCTAATGATTTGGATTTAACCAACTAATTTCCTCATTCATTTTGAATATTCCTCTCCTTGGTGTCATGAACCCATATGTCAATTTGACCCAAAGCCAATGACATGCCCAAATTTTGCCATGGGCTTCCTCACTTATCCTTCCCCCTTTTTCCCATGCCTCTTCATCCTCCATTGATCTATTACTTCCTTCCTTCCACTTCATCCATCCGTCCTCCTCCCATTATTTCACATTCCACCTCTATCTCTACCACCCCATATTCATCCTCTTCTACCTTAGGAGTTACCACAGGATCATTGGGACTCAAGATGATCTTAGAGGGTGATTCAGAGGTCCAGTGGGAGTTTGATAGGGAGTTTGGGAATATGATGAGGATTATCACATAAAGATTCACTTAAGAGGGTGACCCAATGGTGTGGTAGACCAAACAAGACCTCTTCTTCCTTACCAAAGTGAGGACATTTAGTGGATAAGAGAAGGTGGATAAGGATCCAATCTCTATGCTCTAAGATACTTATGACATGTCTGATAAAATTATGGAAGACATGAAGGAGTAGGTTTGGGTGTTTGAGACATAAGTGAAGACACAATTTCCTATAAAATTAATTGACTAAGTCAAAGAGGACCTCATACAGATCTTCATGTCTCTTGGAGAAGTGGCCAAAACAATAATCATGGGCAAAGAGCACCTCTAGTGAGTGCATGCATAATTAGAAAGGATTGTTCACATGGATAAAAAATTCAAAAGGATCTCTATGGTTCTCTATAAGGGCATGTTCCCAAAGCTCAAACTCATGCCTCTCTCAAACTTGAACCTGTATCAAATGTATATTGGTAGCATGAAAACCTAAATTCAAGAGTGGTTGATAGTGGTGAAAATAGTCATGGAACATCTTGAATAGGGCAAGGAAAAATGATGACTTACTTCAAGGAATTCAACATCATGGTATTATTCCATCCAGATGGAACCTTAATGGATAGAGTATAATTTAAGGTTCACCTGGGTCATTTTAACTAGGTCACAAGTAAAAACATGGCAAAGGCTAATAAGGATAGCACCAAGGTAATTTTTGAGATATTAACCTAGTCCATGATGAGTATCAGCCAGGTGTCAAAGGTGAAAGTTTACCTTGAAGCCCTAATATAATCACACACCAACTACTAGCCCAATATGAGGTGATATTTTTGGAGCCTCCCCTGAACTTGGCTAAGATAGATAGGGGATTTTACTTGGTGGTAACTAATTTGGTAGCTAACGAGTCCCAACCTAAGCACTTGAGAGGTGGTTCTTCTTTAGCTCCTTAGCATGTCACTTAAGTGGGTCCTGAGCATCTTTTAGGGGAGTGAATAATCTTATATTTTTTGAATCTTTGTAGTTGTAAAAACTTTATGTGGCCATCATTACCAAGGATGGGAATCTCATGTTGATTAGGGGTGAGCCCCATCTTTCTCTATATATTGTAGACTAATTTGTTTTGTAAGGGTTATCATTTTCATGTAATGAAACTTTATTAAAATTGTAATAGAATCCTTTTATTTATTTTGACCTTGTCTTATACTCATTGCATGTGATCCATTAATTTTAGTCTAGAGTTCATGATTATGCAAGATAAGTGATTTTATGCATATTTTAAAGAGATGAATATGGCAGTTAGATTATGCATTTGCTAATCTAATTCCTTGTGTGTCCTTTTCAATTTCCTTATGATCCATCCATGCTTTATGTGCTTTCAATTATAAAGTGTTTCATATCTTTGTGTGTCATTTTTTAAAATATTTTAAATGTTTACATTCTATGAAGGACCTACAAGTAGAACATTCATATTGGTGTCCCTTAGAATCTTGACCATTGAGTGTCTATACATTTATGAAATCACAAAATTAGATACATAGTGGTATTACTATGGATTGGCATGATTTAGTTCTCAAGAATTATCATTTTGGTGATTAGAAAAATCAATTTATTCCCTACCTTTCTCTCCCCATTTTTATGTTTACTTTAGAATTAAAACACTCTCCCTTGTTTTACAAATTCGCAAGGTCAAGCTTGACAAAAACCAATAACTAAATTCAACTAGCTATAATAACTCCAAGCATTTATCAAATATACATTGAGACTTTGGTGGTATAAATTCATGCACTTTGAGTAAATTAGGTTAAACTACTTGGTTCTTGGAATGAACTAACATCAGTCCTAAAATTAACGAGGGGATATCTTTATCCCATGTATTGTCCCTTGCTTTTCTCTTTAAACAATCAACCTCATGAGTGCTTTAAAATACAATATTTTGGGGGCAAAAATAATTGGTGATATAAGGAGGGATTCATTTAAAGAGTAGTTATCAATGTGAATTCAATCCTAGAAGGAATATTTTTATTGATTGAGTCTTTCTACCCCTCCTTTATGCTTTATCCATTGTTGTGTGCTTCAAACAACCAAAAATAAATAACACTAGAATGAGGGCTTATTAATCTGAGTACAAATATGTTTAACTACTTTGAAATAGTTACCCCATCCTTCATACTTCATTTTATACTTAAGAGTAGACAATATCTGGCACTAGAAGGAGGGATTCATGTGAAGAGTAGTTATTAGTGTGAATTTAGTTATAAAAGGAATATTTTTGTTGCTTAAGTCTTATTATCCCTCATTTACACTTTCTCTATTATTGTGTGCTTCAAACACATCAATAAAAACTAGTGTTATAAGGAGGGATTGATAAATAAATATTAACTCACTGTTCTACCCTTAAACAATTTAGAGCCTACTATATAGATCACTAGATCTAGGTTTGATCGTAGTAGATTGATTTTTTCTATGTTACAATTCCATAGGAGAGTCTAATTTGGTAGAAATAGACCCAAAAATATAATAATTTCCAATATATTGTCATCTTAGTCTACCCTAAATAGACTACCCCTAATAGTTATCCCCATGGCCTAGTTAGCTAGATTAGCCATCAATATTCCCAAAGTCATTCATGACCTTCCAAAGAACCCAAAAAGGTACCTCCAATTTTCACACCTAGTGTGGGATGAATGGTAGAAGAGCATACAACTTCATATAAAATCACCCTTAGGATTGTGAATGTCAAACATGAAGATGTGGCCTATAGACTATTTCCTTTCACTTTGATGGATGCATCCTATGATTGGTTCTTCAATCTCACCAAGGACTCTATCATAGGATGAGAATAATTTAGTAACACCTTATTAGCTTAATTTGGGCAAGTAATTGACCCTAGTGTATTGTATCAATAACTCATGTGTATTAAGAGGGAACTAAATGAGCCCATCAAAAATTTCAATTCTAGGCTCCAAAATATGTATAGCTGAGTCACCACACTTTATCAACCTAATGCTCAACTAGAACTTGAAATGTATAAGAACTATTTGGACCCCTAGATGGCCATGTTTTTGAAAAGGGATCCCTTGATAGTAGACTTACCCCTGCCTTATGATAAAGCCATTAAGGTTGATAGATAACTTAACCCTCAAGGTCAAATTATGGCTCCTATCCCTAATATATTACCTAACTTGCCAATGTTGATAATTTTACCTAACACAAATCAAAATATACAGATGCTCCAACCTATACCAATGACAAACCAACTTTCTTTAAGGCATACCACAATAAACTAACACCTAGGTTTTCTTACCCCAATAAATACTAAAGTAATGCCTCAAGTATATAGTTAGGCATTGATCCCAACCATGAATAATGTTCAAAGCATACCCTAAGAGTCTACCAAGAATAAGTTGGATGCTATCCAACATATGGTACAAAGGCTGATCAATGAATTCATATGTCTCCAAAAACAAATTTGAAATGCTAATGGTGAGAGATACAATAGTAAATTTACTTACCAAAGGAAAAATAAAGCCTAAAATCAGCCCAACAATCAACTAGAGCCATCACTTAACATCTATGAGATAGACTTCAAAAACTAGTGTCAATTGTATAACACAACCAAACATGGGGATCTTGACTACATAAAGTTATGTAGTGCCTTAAATATCTTCCAAAAATAAATGGAGTAATACATGGTGGTACCAAACCACTCATAAGCCTCTAATGTTACCAAACCCTAAAACATAGTGATGGTATTAGAAACCATGGATTTACATAGCCAAAAAGATAATGAACTAGAGGAGAGTATTAGTGAGGTCCATGTGATCCAACAATTCCAAAGGAACAATTATGCCCTTAAGAACTAGACTCAACAATAACCCATCACCACTTCTACTCCTCTAAATAATGATACCACCCCTCTTGATCCTAAAGGTAAGAATGACCCACCATGTCCAAAACCTAATGAGTCAAAGGCTCCTATAGAGATCCCACCAGTTCAGAACAAGGTAGGGTATAACATAGTAAAATACATGAAGAAAATAAAATCCAATATAATACTTCATGAGCTTTCTTAGATCGCTGAATGGTGAGACCTCCTATTGAAGTCACTTAAAAATAATCCAACCCAACTGAAATAAAAAACTACCCAAACCAATGTGATCATCCAAAAGAATAAAAACAAACTCATTCCCTTCTTTTTGACTATCAAATTATTCAAAACAACCCTGCATAACTGCTTAGTCAACTTAAGAGATTTATCTAATGTGATGCCATGAGAGTTTATGAGAAGTTAGGGCTAGTCCCTATAAAATTAGATAAGGTGGTGGTCCAATCAGATAAATTAGAGGTTAAGGTAGTTTGTGATATTTTAAATGTCCATATGTAGCTAGAGTCTGAGGTTAAGATCTAATAGTTTATAGACATCCAAGTGGTATAAATACCTAAACCATATGAAATTATTCTCAATAGGGATTGGTCTAAAACCTTGAATGGTTACATGGATACTAACTTTTATCATATGTGGCTGCCCTAGAGAGGCCTAGCCAATAAAATCATAGTAGATAGGGAATCTAGGATGAAACACATGATCATGAAATATAATGCTGTGAATGAAAAGGTGAACTTGTTATTCTTAGATCTAGGAATATACACCCTAATTATAGGGCCAACTAAACATAAAATTGGCAATGATCTTAGGATGCCATATTTTTGGTCCCTATTCTTTGATGGGGCTTATTCTAAATAAGGTTTTGAGGTAGGAATCCTTCTAATTAACCCACATGGAAAGTGACACCTATCCACTTATATAATTTAGTTCCAATATACTAATAACCTAAGAGAGTAAACATATTTAATACTTGTGTTAAAATTGGCCCTACAACATAGTGTCAAGGAACTCAAGGTGTTTGGGGATTATGAATTGGTCATAAACCAAGTCAGGATTAAATTCTAGTGTAAACGTTCCTATGTTATGAAGTAAAAGCACATCACATGGGATTTGATAGATATGTTCACTAACTTTAAAGTTATTTCCATCTCTTAAGAGGAGAACCAAGTGGCTGATTCATGGGAAACCTCTACCATAAATCTATCACCTCTAGATGACATGGGACTACATGAGTTCTTGATTGAGTTAATCCCTTACTCCTCTATACCAAATAATGTTAAAAACTTCTAAGTCTTTGAAGATGACCAACATATCCTAGAATTCTCTAGTAACATTAGGGTATTTGAAGCTTAGATCATCGATGAGAAGGAAAGAGATGATCAGAGAGATACAAATTATTATTGGGATGACATCATTAACCTTAAATAAAATTGTGTCCCAAAAGACATGATCTCCTTAGAGTAAGTGTTCAACCTTGATAAGTCTGAACTCCCATCCAAAAATATAAGGTACTAGGAAACAAAGTTCAAGACTTTGGATATTGGGTCCCCTAACCACATCTAGACTATTAACATTAGACCTAATTGTACATCAAAAGAGATTGAATAACTCAGAGGTTTATTGCTGAGATATAAGGATGTAAATGCATGGGCATATGGAGATTTTAAGATACTCAACCCAAGTGTAATAATCATATAGTCCCCTTAAAACCAAATTAGAAACCTTTTAGACAGATTTAGAGACCCATGAACCTGATTATAGAAACACTTATACACAAATAGGTTCACAAGCTCCTATTGATAGGAATCATTTTTCTAGTCTGCCACTCCACTTGGGTAGCCAATTTGGTACCAATTTTTAAGAAAAATGGAGAGATTAAAATTTATGTGGATTTATGAAATATGAACCAAGAATCTGATAAATATAATTGCATGTTACCCTCCTTAGATGAATTGATTTATATGGTGAATAGATCCCATATGATTTCTTTTTTGGATGGATTCTTGGGATACAACCAAGTTCTCATCAACTTGAAAGATAAAACTAAGATTGCATTCACAACAAAGTGGGGCAATTTTGCCTTCAAATGGATGTTGTTTAGATTGATTAATATAGGAGATAATTTTTAGAGATCCATGGATTTTGAATTTAAAGGTTTGATATGGAAATGCATTGTTATCTATATGGATGATTTGATTATATTCTCAAAATATAGGTCATATCACATTCATCAAATAAAAAGGATATTTGAGAGATGCACAAGGTATGGTATCTCGTTAAACCCAAATAAGAGTGTGTTTAGTGTTATTAAAGGTAATATTATTAGTCACATTTGTTAGTGTATACACATAGCTATGATACCACTTGTCAGGATCTTAGATCACAATCGATTACTTTTATATAAGCAACTAAACACAGAATTGAAACCAGAAGTAATAAGTAACTAGAAATCAAAAACAACAAAGAATAGGAGATACGAGAAATAATACAATCTGTATTAAACTCTTCCATAAGGAAATACAATGAAGAAATCTCTCTCTTCTCACACCTAGAAGATGTAAAATAATTCTCCCTCAAGAGTTCTCTCTCTCTCAATCAATTACAACCAATTCAATTACTGAATTGTTCTCCAACAGATCTTCTTGATCTTGCACCTTGCAAATCTTCTTTGTTATCCTACACCTTGTAGATCTAATTGATCTTGCTCACCCTTATGTTGCAGATCTTCTTGATCTTGCACCCCACAGATCTAATTGATCTTGCACACCCTTAATTACAATACTACCCCATTGGTCTCTTAAATAGAATTGAGAAGTAAACAATAATTAGAAAAACAAACTCAAGACTAATTTTAGTCTTTACATTCAAACTAGCGGTTCTCCTAAAATTAGAAACACTGTCTAATTCTAGAAACACACAGAAGTCTGATGTCAGTCTAAAGATGACCGATGATGGCTGACCCCTAACCGATGTCAGTTGGTTCTGACTGATTTTAACCAATGCTGATTGACCCCTAACCGATGTCGGTTGGTTCTGACCGATTCCATCGATGTCGATTACTGTGTAGCTCATTGGTGAAGCTTTTAGCTCCACAACTTAACAATCTCCCACTTGGAGATAAACAACTGCACCTATACCTATACATCAACATCCTCTGGCTTGTTTCTGTGGCTTATTTCTCCATCTTCAAGATCAATCTTGAAGACCAACAAAAGTTGAATGAAGATTCAACTTCTCCTTTGTTACCGGCTTTGTTAACATATCAACAGGGTTCTCATCCGTATGGATATTTTCCAGCTTCAACTGTCCATCCTCCAATACCTGTCTAATGAAGTGGTACCTAAGCTGTATATGTTTGGTTCTTGAATGAATGGCTGTTTCTTTGCCAAATGAATTACACTTTGACTATCAATGTACAATCTGTAACTCTCTTGCTCCTTTCCCAACTCTTCCATGAATTAAGTCATCTAAATCATTTCCTTGCTAGCCTCTATGACTACAATGTATTCTACCTCTATAGTAGACAAGGAAACAACCTTCTACAACTTTGAAATCTAGCTAACCGCCATTCCATCAACAGTGAACACATATCCTGTAGTGCTTCTCCTACCATCCAAGTCACCTGCCATATCCAAATTTACATACCCATGTACAGAAGTGTTTGACCCTCCATAACATAAATGCCTATTGCTGGTCCCTCTCAGATATCTTAGAATCCACTGAACTGCTTTCCAGTGCTCCTTTCCTGGATTGGCCATAAACTTGCTGATAACTCCTACTGCTTGGGCAATATCAGGTCCAGTACATACCAACCTGACCTTATGTCTCATTTGTCCATTCTCTCCTTCCTTTAACCTATGAACCCATTTGTTTTTTAGTGCTTTCTTTCTCGCTGACAACTCAACCAAATCCTACATATGGTTTTCTTCCAAGGAATCAATTTCCTCATTCATGCCATGCTCCCACTATTTCCTAGATTCTACCTGCATTGCCTCATCAATTTTTTTTGGTTCACCACCATCAGTGAGCAAAAAGTAGTATAAATAAGGGGAATAATGAATTAGAGGTTTACTTACCCTTTCAGACCTCCTTATGGGCATTTGAGACTCATTTACAACTTATTGTCTGCCCAAATTTCTTTTTGACAGTGGCCGATCCTGGTCATCTCTGATCAATGTCAGTCTGCACCTGACCGATGTTGGTTCCTCCTGATCGACCACCTGATTGACGTTGGTCTCTGTGTTTTCTTGTGAGTGATGATTTTTACCCACAAGCTCATTTTGGAACATAACCTCATCCAAATCAAGATTGCCTTACTCATAATTATTCAACCTCTTGAGCTGATCACTATACATCACCTTCTTATTAAAAACCAAGGCTTTCCATTTCTTAAAAGTGTCAAAAACATCAGATTTCCTCTTTATGCAATAAACCCATACCTTTCTTGTAGCATCATCAATGAAAGAAACATAATACTGTGATCCTCCAATAGAAGCTACCTGAGCTGGTCCCCACACGTCTATGTGAACAAGCTCCAACTTGTGCTTCTTCTTTGTTGACCCAGTTTTGAGAAACCTCACTTTCTTTTGTTTCCCAAAAATACAATGCTCACAAAAATCTAGATCTATGCTTTTCAAATCTGAAAGCTTATCTTTTGACTTAAGAACATCCATTCCCTTCTCACTCATGTGACAAAGCCTACAGTGCCACAACTTTGCATCTACATCTGAAGTAGATAAAACAAAAGGAGAATAATCAATAATACAAGTAGATGGATAGTGTACCTACTCTCTTACCTCTTGCTAATACAAGTGCACCCTTAGAAACTTTCCAAGATTCAGCTGTGAGAGTTACTGTGCAACCCTCATCACCCAAATTTCCTATAGAAATTAGATTTCTCTTCAGGATGGGTACATGCATGACATCCTTCAACACCCATGTGTTGCCATTCTACAATTTCAGCTGCACTTTTCCTTTTCCAACAATTTGACAAGGCTCATCATCCCCTAAATAAACTTTTCCAAAGTCTCCATGGACATAATCATTGAAAAATTCTCTATTTGGGGTTGCATGGAAAGAGGCACCAGAATCTAAAACCCATGATTCTACTTTATCCAAGGAAAATATAAGAGCATCCTATGCAACAATACCTGCATCATTTACTTCTTTATTACCTTCATGCTGATTTTCTTTCAACCAACAATCTTTCTTTGCATGCCCTTTCTTGCCACAATTCCAGCAGGTTATTCCTCCATTTCTGGATTTGGATCTACTTCCCATCTTTGACCTTGATTTCCCTTGCTTGCCCTTCTCTCTTTGCCATCCCCTGCTTTCAACACTTAAAGCATTACCTGATGTTTCCCTTGTGCTTTTCCTACGAATTTCTTCATTCAAGATTACACTAACAACATCATCAACTTTCAAGATATTTGAAGCATATGTAGTATTACTAACTGCCATTACCAAACTATGCCAACTTTTAGGTAAAGAGCATAAGATTAAGAGAGCCTTAATTTCATCATCAAAAACTATTTTGACTAAAATTAACTGATTTACAATTGTATGGAAATCATTAAGATGACTAGATACCGATCCACCTTCCTGCATTTGAAAATTAAATAATTGCTTCATAAGATATACCTTATTCAAAGATGAGGGTTTTTCATATAAATTTTCCAAAGTATCCATTAACTCTACCATTGTATTTGCCTATGATAAGTTGGAAACCATAGAAGATGCCAGGCTCAGCCTTATAGATCCAAGAGCCTTTCTATCAAGAACATTCCATTCTTCATCTTCCATATCTGTGGGCTTGCTTGAAACCCCACCTAACGGTAAGTACATATATTTCTGATATAGATAATCTTCAATATGCATCCTCTATTATTGATAATTCTTGCCATTGAATTTCTCCATTCTTAGTTTACTTTCTTCTGCCATTGCTTTACTCCCACTCAATCAAAAACCCCTGTGAGTGAATTCTGTAATCACCAAACACTAACACGCTATGAAACCTATGCTCTGATACCAATTGTTAGTGTATACACATAGCTCTGATACCACTTTTCAGGATCTTAGATCAAAATTGATTACTTTGTATAAGTAACTAAACACAAAATTGAAACTAGAAGTAATAAGTAACTAGAAATCAAAAACAACAAAGAATAGGAGATACGAGAAACAATACAATCTGTAATAAACTCTTCCAGAAGGAAATACAATGAAGAAATCTCTCTCTTCTCACAACTCAAAGATGTACAGTAATTCTCCCTCAAGAGTTCTCTCTCTCAATCAATTACAACCAATTCAATTACTGAATTGTTCTCCAACAGATCTTCTTGATCTTGCACCTTACAGATCTTTGTTATCATGCACCTTGCAGATCTAATTGATCTTGATCACCCTTATGTTGAAAATCTTCTTGATCTTTCACCCCATAGATCTAATTGATCTTGCACACCCTTAATTACAATACTACCCCATGGGTCTGTTAAATAGAATTGAGAAGCAAACAATAATTAGAAAAACAAACTCAAGACTAATTTTAGTCTTTACATGCAAACTAGCTATTCTCCTAAAATTAGAAACGCTGTCTAATTCTAGAAATGCACAAAAGTTTGATGTCAGTCTGAAGATGACCAATGCCAGCCAACCCCTAACCGATGTTGGTTGGTTCTTACTAATTTTGATCGATGCTGGTCGACCCCTAACCGATGTCGGTTGGTTTTAACCAATTCCACCAATGTCAGTTACTGTGTAGCTCATTGGTGAAGCTTTTAGCTCCACAAATTAACAACATTATCAAAAATGAAGGTATATCTAGTGACCCTAATCATGCTGATGTTATTTTTAAGATACCTCTTTTGAATAGTAAAAAGGAACTAAAATCTTTCTTTGGTAAAACAAATTTTGTGCATGAGTTTAATTCTAGATTTTTTGAGATTATTAAACCTATAAATTCTAAGATGAAATAGGAATATAAATTGGAATGGAACACTGAATCCAAAAAGGCCTTCCAAAAAATCAAAGAGGCCAGCATGTAGACACTGGTTCTGATAAGTCCATACTACAACAAGGACTCATACTTCTACTCTTTTGCTTTTGAGCATACCATTATTGTAGTCCTCACTCAAAAACCTAATGAGTAAGAAGACCCAATTAATTTCATGAGAACAAATGTCAAAGATGTAGATCTCAATTATTATACCCTAAAAAAATGTGCCTATGCCATGGTCAAGTTGGTGAAGAAATTTAGGCATCACATTCTTAGGAATAAAGCACATGCCATTATCCTGGGCCCAACACTAAAACTTATGCTTAGGTATTATGAGTTAAGAGAGTACAAAGGCTAGTGGATGGCCAAGTTAAAATAATATAACCTAGAGATCAAACCTACTAATCTTGTCTGGGGCTAGTTTCTAATTCAGTTAATCATAGATATTCATCCTCAAATTACCTTGCATCACATGAACCAAGTATAAGTACTTCACCAAGATTGGTATGCCAAGATCAACCACTACCTTATCTATGGAAGTCCATCCCTGGAATAAACTAGACTTAGAAAAGGGACCTCAATCTAAAAGTATCTCATTACATGCTCATGAAAGGGGTCTTTTACATAAGGAATTATAAAGTCATCTATATCAAGTGCCTATCTGAGCAAGAAGTCAAGGATGTTATGACTAGTTTCCATGAAAAGATACGTAGTGTCCATCCCTATGGAAATGCAACAACACAAAGATATTATGAGGGAGCTATTATTGGCTCACCATATTCAAGGATGTGCATGCCCATATATGCTCATATCCCTAGTGCCAAGCCTTTGACAAATGGGAGGTTCATGTTGTAATGCCATTATAGCTTGTCAGTGAAGGAAAATTATTTTCATAGTGGGGGCTTGATCTCATAGGAGTTATCAATCTACACTCCTTAGTTAGCCACACATTTATACTCACAACCACTAACTATGGCATAAGGTGGACTAAGGTAGAAACCACCAAGAAGATTACCACTAAGGAGGTGATCAAAATTTTAAAACAAAACATAATCACCTAATTTTTCACACTAGTCTCACTAGTCTATGACAACAGATCCACTTTCTAATTTACAGAGTTCACTGAGTGGGTATATGAACATGGGTTCACATTAATAATCTCATCTAATAGTAAATTATTGGTAAGGGAATGGTCTGGTAGAATATATAAACAAGAATGATCAGTGTGATCAAGAAATATATTAAAAAAAATCCCTAAGAATGGCACTCATTGATAAAATATGCCTTTTGGGTTGACTGCACTTGATACAAATAGGCCCTTAAAATCTTTTTGTTCCTACTAATGTATGGTTTAGATCTCATCTTCATATTTACCCTCAAATTTCCTAGCTACAAGTTTATGAAATAATACATGGAAATTCGTGAGAAGGTAGATTCGAGGTTATTAGATATTGTCTAAATAAAATATGCTTGAGAAGAGGCCATCTAGATTTTTAATAAACATCAAGGTGTAATTAAAATATGGTTTGACAAAAGAGTAAAATATAAATCCTTTAGGATTTATCACTTAGCACTACTATGGGACAAATCCCATGAAATGAAAGGCCAAAAATTTAAGTTTGACCCATTGTGGATTGGACCATATAAGAGCTTAGAGTTAATTGGATAGAATGCATTTCACCTCAAGGAGCTCAAAGGCAATGACCTCCCACTAATTGTGAATGAACAATTCCTAAAGCAATAATTTTCAGCTATCCCTTCTAATGCAAAATTAGAATAACATCGGCAAGGGTGGTAATGTATATATTAGATTAGGTGGTTATTTTTATTTTATTGTGTGTTTAATTCCATTGTGTGTTTTAGTTCATTTTTTGTTCTTCCCCTATGCTCTATGCTTATTTTTATGACCTTAACACAATATTTCTCTTACATCTCCCTCTTGGGAGGGTAGCCCTTACCTAGTGGTTCGTGGAGAGGAATTGAGTTCAAATAAAGTGATGACTACTCTAGAGGATGAATTAATAGTGAAAACTAATGCCAAAATTGGAAATAAGAAAGTGAAATTCCAATATTAAACATAGTG
This sequence comes from Torreya grandis, assembly GCA_037957365.1. NCBI lineage: Eukaryota > Viridiplantae > Streptophyta > Pinopsida > Cupressales > Taxaceae > Torreya > Torreya grandis. The sequence continues at coordinate 3,046,090 of JARHVA010000393.1, read as the reverse complement.
ATAAGCAAGGTACCTCTCCAAGAAACATTGGGAGAATTAAAAGCCATTGATTCACTACTATACAAGTGAATTGAGAAAATAACTACCTTAGTAAGGTCATCACAATCAATTTAAGAGAAAATAATAAAGAATTATGAATGCCTAAACAAGTGAATGGTTACTTGGAAATTGAAAGACTACTAAGAGTACCATTAACCTTGGATAAACTAGTCTCCAACCCTCATGAATAAAACATTAAATATCAAATAAAAGGAAGTCTAAATTTCTATATATATATATGTTGAAGTTTCTTCCTCAGAAAGGATGATTCAGGAAATCTCCATCATAGGGTTTTTGACATGGATGACAATGGATCAAGGTTAGGAGTGAGACCAAAATCATCTTTTTCAGGGCTATAGACATCTAGATGGTAGTAGAACAATTCTCAAGAACTTCCATCTTAGCCAAAATTTTGTGAAATGCATACCCACTTAGAAATCCTTTAATATCCTAGACATGCCCAAGCTTACTAAAGTAATCCATAAACAAAGGAATATAAAACTAACATAAAAAATGGCCTCAAAAGGAGTTAGAGTGTAGTATATTACTTTTTTAAACATACTTGAGCACTTTTCATACTTGAAGTGTATCAAAAAATGTTTTGGATTACCTATATCTATGTTCACTATTAGATTATCATAGTCCAGGTTTTCAACATTAGGGAAACATTTTCCCCACAAAGTCATCATTTTTTTGGCCAACACAACTCCCTTATTTTAAGAAGTGGAGAAACCCTCTAAAAATTATCAACTCAAATATTTTTCAAAGTTTATATCCCTTTCCAATGAACCTTGAACCTTGAGAATCCTCAAATCCCTATTCTTCCCTAGGATGCCAACTATTTTATGATGTTTATAATGGTGAATTAGTATTTATTAAAAATCCATGTATTCTTCTAAGTCTAAACATAGTCTAGACCTTACTACATTCTAAAATATCAAAGGGTTTTCATACTCAGAATATTTTATTTCACTATGTTTTTTTAATATTTGGTCTCATGTTGATTATCCTAGAGCATTAGTCTCCTAGAGTCATACTCAACATTTCATAA